>NQII01003081.1:46677-146520 GCA_002778355.1 Clitarchus hookeri | reverse complement strand
CCACCCACCTCCTCATCTATACTCCTAGCAAGCCAAGTAAAATTTGTAAGCGCTGAGATATCTAAAGATAGGAGACGCAGTTCGCCTGAAATCAGAAAACATGCACCACGGAAAAATAAGCTGAGATGGTAAATTCAAGGGGCAAGATCACCACTTCCCCCTCTAACTTTCAGGAACCAGGGCACATTTTTGAAATGCATTGTTCTCTTTCCTACTACAGCCCCCTCGCCCCAACAAGGTGACATGTGCCGACAATTAGGGAGGGAGGCTAGAGTGCATGTAAGACTCTTTGCGGGGAGGGGCAGGGGAAATCAGTAGACCTTCGAGCAGAAGCTTTGCATATCGCCGCGCAGAGAGAGCAGCCGCGCCGCGTGCGGCCGGGGGACATAGAACCCCCGGCGACAAATGTACCTCAGTACATGAGTACATCAGTAGAACAGCAGTCCATGGGAGATGGCACCAAAACGCGGGCCTTTTCCAAGGCCACCCACATCGCTGGAGCTCACCCACAGCAGACAACATACCAGCACCAACAGCAGAGTAGTTAAGTATCAAGTCGCCGTCCAGTTAATACGAGTTAGCCAAATTAGAGTACCACACCTCGGAAGCATTTCTGTATGTTTTTTATAACTCGAGACAATATATCCGTCCTTCAAAGTGAAACACCAAAAGACTACCTCATTGAAATACCCTCAACTTTCAAGGCACCTTATAGTCTGTGCCTGGAGGAATTAACTCCGACCCTATGAACCACTCTTGTGTGCCACAGGTGGGGAATAGCACGAAGTTAAATTGGCGCACAACAGTGGAGCATCACATCTCTGAATAAAAATACAGTTTCTAAACTGTGGCTTTTATAGTGCATACACAAATACAGTAAATACACATATAATAAATAAATTCTTTTAAAATAGTCTGAAATGCAGTTCTGTTCGATGGTTTTTGAAAAATCACCACATGTATTTGTTTGTGTCGAGGTATAATAATTTATCATTAATTTATTGGCTTAATTGAACTGTTACCTATATTTTATAAATAAAAAATTTCAATATTCTTGTTATTACGAAATACGCGCAGGAATATGGTTCGTGGAAATTAATTTTATTTCAATTAAAGTAGAACTTTAGCAAGGCCTCAGAATTGACTTTAGGGTGTTTGGATGGTAGCAGGCATCTCGGCCTAGGCGATGATTTGGTCGATGATGCAGGGAAGCTGCGTCTGCGGCGTCATATGGAACAGAGCGCAGACTGATGGTCCCGGACAGTACAATTGAAACTGCGTTAGATCGTATACGACTGGAAAATGCGCGAAACATCAATTCTGCATGCTGCTAACATCGCAGGTCTCGGTGTAGGTGCGTAGATATTCATCTTCAGCGATGAAACTTTATTCTATGCTGACATAATAAGGCTTGGCATTTACATAAATGTTCGTAGGTCAGAATGGAGTCATGATGACGATCATACCTCTAGGTGGCGACTAAATGAGAGCACAGATATTTGTCATCTTTTATACTGTGGGTGCCGGTGAAGTGTACAACCATATGAAAAACTAAATTAAGTCGTATTTCGGGTGATTTCATGACTAGTCATAGGCAGCAGATTTACAGTCCAAAAATGAGGCACACCATTTGCACAGCAGCTGTTCATTCCTCCATGTGCATGTCCAGTCAGGTTCTGACCTATCCTAGATGTGTCAGTGCTTATCATAGTCAAGTTTCACCAGCTTGCACAGCGAAGGACAGCAATACTCGAACTTCACATCTATGATTCCAATTCGTTTTTGCACAAGTCGCTCAGCCGTTGTTTTCTGCTCGGGCCCTGCCACATAAAATGGTCCTTGCAGATTCTGCATAAGCAAGTAACATAGCATGTTTCTTACTTGGTGTTACAGAGTCTTGCATTCATCCCACTCCATTTCGTGGTCGTACTTGGTCAGCCAGTCGTTCGTCTTCTTGCTTTTCTCGTCCAAGAGTTTCCACGAATATGGGGGGCGGAAGCAGCGTGTACGCGATTTGCTATCGTCGTCGTAGGACACTGCGATCTCCTCGAGCATGTAGCCGCCTGGCTCTGGAAGCCTTGCAGATTACAGTACATCCTGATACAAACTATGGTGAGAAGCAGTGTTAATCCTATTTATATATGTTTAGATCAACATGTTCACCAGCCCCGAAAGGCAGTCGTAGCTCACTACTCTGTCGTGAAAAATCAAACCGTATGCAGCAGTGTTCGCAGGTATGTTTTCCTTGGAAATAATTTCTATATGATAATCCACAATGCTGTTTTGAACTCACTAATTTTGTTTGGATTTGTCAAAGACCAGAAATGATGCAGTTTCAAGGAATATTTTTGGGCTCAGGATTGGGTAGGACTCGCGCCCATAGTTGGAGGCTTGAAACTAAGTGAACAGATAACAAGGCAAAGTAAATCCTTCTAGGTCGAAGGAGGTGTTCAAATCCATGTATGGATAGCTTTCGCTATTCAAAAATACTTTTATGTTCTGGATGATGCTATGGTCTAAGATCGATTTGTCTGCCGAAATGTTGTGTTGCTTGTTCATTTGAATTGACAATATAACGTAGCGTGGTTTCTTCATGCTTGAAGACTTCTTCTTTACCCAGTGGTTTCGGGAAAGTAACCAAACTTCAACTCCTGAAAATTATGTCGATGATTTGATCTTTTTTGACGTAGTTCAGTAGTGTCATAGGTTCGCAGGTGCTCGGAGTCACGTAGGAAACCAACCACTCCATGTTGGTGAGGATTTTAGCGACGAGCTGCAGGTTTTCTCCAGCTCCCAACACTTCACCGAGATGCGAGGTAGTTAGTACTGTCACCAGTTCTTGCTTGGCACCTATAATTATCTACCTATCATTTTCGGCGAAACCAAGTAGCATCTATAGTGGCACACTCTTCTCGAAATTACCTTCTGCGAAAATGGGAACTCTGTATCCGTCTTCCATTCCCCCGCCTGCCATTTTTACCATGTCGAGATTGTTAGGCGTGAGCGAGTGGTAGTTTTTTATGGTGGTTGTTATGCCCACATCTCGCATTTTGTCAATGGTAACACCAAATAGTTTGTACATTACTCACTCGAAAAGGTGGAGTATTCTCTCTTCTGCTCTGGGCCTTCCACAAATACCACGCCATCTGCCTGCACAGCCAACAGTGAGGTAAGTACATTATGTACTTTATCGTAATCTACGTCTTCATCATCCCGATTGAGGCAGTGTAAGTGTTTTTCCAGCTATATATTTGTCACCTTACTTTTTCTGTCGAGCATCCTGCATGGAAAGGGGGGGGGGGGGCAGAAATATCCTTGTCACTATGTTGCCATCTACATTCGCTATGCAGATGCATTTAACTATGAAACCACACAGTGACATGCAGCCATATACCTTCACTAACATTGTGACGTTTGGGTGGTGAATAGGTTATAGGAACCACATATTAGTATTTTATTTACTCTGTCACATACATTGTACATGGCCAGTCTATCGTTTATTATTAAGGCATAGGCCTGAGTGTTGGATGGGAAATTCTCCGAGGTGGTCAGTTCAATTCTGCAATCGACTACGCCTGTCTTTAATCTATCATCCTGTTTACTAACATCAAACACTGGCAGGGGAGCAACGCTTATGAATTTGTCCGGTTCCAGCATCGGTGACTATGTCTGCCCATAGTAGGATATCTGAAAGTCGTCGTACATTTCATACGGTGCCATAAACATATCTATGTTTAAATCACCACATGAGTAACACTCAGAGTTGAGGAAAACTTTAACATTCTTAATGTTCGCATGATCGAATTTCGAATGGTCTGCATTGAAAGTATTCTGTTTGAAAATCTGAAACGCAACTATTATGAAGCATGGTTTCTCGTTTGTGAAAGTAGCTACGTTTAATATATCCACATCCATATTTGTTGACCATTAGTCCCAATATTCTAAGAAAACGACGTTTTCAGATGTTAGCGCACTGGGTGCTCGCCTCGTACTGACTTCCAGTTTGGTACAGTAAGCTGCTCTTATTAGCTTAGTACTCGATCGCTTAAATTTCAGACCTATCTTTGCGGATATCCAGGCATACAGTTATTTCCTCACCTCAGAAATTATTCAAATGTCTTTCTTGGTCTACTATAGAGACGACCACTTCCTGTACGCTCTCTGTCACGACTGGAACATAAATGGCTGTCATCGGTACATCGACCCGCTTAACGCTTGGAGGTAACATCGCAGAAAATTCGCGCAGTGTTTGGCTGGGCTTGCCGTTGAAGTACAATCAGGTAACCAAAGTATGGTTTATTTTTATGATGCTAACGGGGAAAATGTTTACCGGCAGGGTGTATCCGTACATTTTATTCTCTTCGTGCTTCATGTTCATGAATCCGAGCATAGCAGCAAGTGTATCGCTTCACGTAAAGTTTATCTGAGCAGTACAGTACATCTGGCTATGTAGCATATTGGAGATACCTCACATCACCAACGTCACTTCCGGCCCCAGTGCGGGTTTAAGGCACTCGCCTATATCTTAAATCTCATACGAACCTTTGAGTACATGCACCTCTCCTCTCTTACTGCCCTCCTTGATGTAACGAAACATACAATTTCGATCATCTATGTTCGGTAAAGAGAATTATGTTTGAAAATCTATCAGTGCGATGGACAATGTTCTATTCAGGTTCAGTGAAAGATAGTGCGCAGAACATAATTCCGAGCTATTAACCACCACGATCAGGGTTATGGACATGACTGATGCTTACAAGTAGTGCGTTCTTGTTAAGTATAGTTTGTATATCTACCTTGAAAGGAAGCTCAGACGTAAGTGCCCACAGTTCCATTCTCGAGGCAGTTGCTCTGCTTCGTAGTTATAATGTAATATTGTGCCTCTAAAATACGTTTTCAATTCTGGTGGCGCCTTTAAAATACCATAGCTGTGAAAGTATTCAGTCATATACGCGCACTTTTCATATGTGGTCCAATGCCTCCCTGGGCCGAGGCTGGTATCTAGGTTTAATATACCAGACTCAACTTGCCTCAGACGGTGTGGTAGGCATGAACTCGCCTCGGAAATTGGATATTTGTAATTTATGAGCAAAGATTTGTATGTCTATGTTGGTGCATGGACGACTAGGTCGTGTCCTTAAGACTGCTCCTTTCGCCAGACCCTCATCCTATGATTTTGCTTTCCACTACCACTACCTCCTACATGGTAGGGTCGAAGATAAAGCACGCTGCTGTTTTTTACATCTGGAGAGCGCCTTAAAATGCCTATTGTGATGCAGAGCTTCAGCCAACTGTTAATTTTCTTCCTTGGCTGCATTCACTGTTCTCGCAATACCACTCGAGCCACCGATAAGACTGCTGCAGATGCCGAGCATTTGCAGGATGAAGGGTAATATGCTTCCTCGCTTCTCCACTATTCATTTGTGTGGATTCCACCATGTCTTCCCAGTATTTTTCTTCCTTCCAAACATGAAAACCATTTCCCTCTTGACTTTAATTTTCATAACCTTGGACATGACCCAGGTGGCTAGATGTTCGCCGAATTTGGACTTGAGCGATCTAACTGAAGTCTGAGAGAATGGAGTTTGGACACGTGCCTATCTTGCCACTTGCTACTGGTCGCGTAGGCAATGCCGTATTCCTTGCACACCTACTTCAACTAATAGACATAGACATCGGCTCGCTCCAACCACACACCTTCCCAATCATTCAAAAATGGAGAAAAATCGCAAAAATATAAAAAAAAAATTTCTAAATAATCGAAGAACATTACGATCAAACTCACACTCATCCCAATACGCTCACCTCACCTCCTCATCAAACCCAACATCTTCCAATTTATGATTGGAAAAATCGAGAAAATTGCAAAAAATCGAAACATTAATTCTGTGCCAGTTGTGTTGGCACTGGTTTTATGTATATGTAATTCCTTTAATTTCTCTCGTATTTTTTTTCCTTCCACCAAATAATTTTTTCCCCTATTGGAGTGTGCTCTAGTCATGCTCAATTATTTCATTTATTCGACTGGAAGTTGTAAACCAAACTCTATCTTATCAAAATTGTGTAATGTTCAAATATTTACTTGTTATTTTCTGTTATATTACTTGTTTAAAAAAAATTATTTTCTTAATATTTATTTATTCTTAACGTACATAATATTGTATAAATTCTTAATTCCTGTTAGCAAAATTAAAAACTTTATTAGTGTATTATTATATGTGTCTCGACATTCGAGTTATGTATTGATTAGTCGCGGGAACCATCTAGTCCGGAGCATTTCTTGGTATATATACAGGAGATGTACAAAATAATATGAACACCTGACTAACACACATTATTTATTTATTAATAAGGGTTTGGGAAACCATTTGTTTTAGAACAGCTGCAATTAATCGCAGAATAGATTCGTAGAGTGTCTGAATTGTTTCCAACGGAATGTTGTCCCATTCTTGTACCAAAACATCTGCCAATTGCTTCAATGATGTTGGAGATGGAAATCTGCTCCTCACTCTCTGCTCTAAAACTCCCCATAACGGTTCAATTATATTGAGGTCTGGTGATTGTACTGGCCAGGGAAGATGTTTGATGATATTCTGATGCTCCTCAAACCAAGACTGAACCTTTTTGGCTGTGTATATGGGCGCATTATCATCTTGGAATCAATATGCCAGTCATAGTAAGAACTTCATCATTGAAGATGTCGAGATATTCGTTCGCAGTAATCCGGCCAGTGATGTGAATGAGAGGACCAGCTAAATACCAAGATATAGCCGTCCAAATAATAACAGAACCTCCCCCATACTTGACTGTAGGAAGCAGGCAGTCCAGATCGTAGGCTTCTTTAGGGGTTCTCCATACATAAACCCGGCCGTTTATAGGAAACAATGTAAACGTTTATTCATCGGACCATACCACATTATTCCAATCATCAAGTGTCCAGGTTTTATGATCGTGGCACCAATTATTTCGCAGCTTAGCGTTGGCTTCGTTATAAAGGATTTCGCAATTGCAGCCCTTCCATGAATGTTAGTTTTGTGGAGCTCCCGCAGTACTGGTTTTGTCGAAACAGTATTACTCAAGTGAGTGTTGAGTTCTGCTGTCACTTTGGCCGCGGTAGTTTTATGTTGTCTGGCCACAATTCTTTTTAATGTTCGTCGGTCTGTGTCAGTTAACTTTGGATTTCGCCCACTATTCCTCTTCGCCGATGATGTTTTACCATGTTTTGTGTATGCTGTCATTACTGTGAATACTGTCGCTCGTGAAATGTTAAACAATTAAGCTGTTTTCGTCATAGAAACTCTTGCTAACTGAGCACCAACGATTTGCCCTCTTTCGAAGTCTAAGAGATCACACATATCACCGATCGCTTGTTTTAACCGTCGCAGAACAAAGCGTATAATACTCTGAAATATAACCTACAAGACTTGGCACATAAACTGTGCAATACATACGCGTCGCATTATTTACACGGAAGCAGTGTTGCCAACATGCAACAAAATGTACTATATTGAATGGTGTTCATATTATTTTGTCCATCCCCTGTAGGTTTCCGCTAAGGTTACTTCCTTTTTCAATGCATTCTAGCCATACATTATGTAGTCAGTTCAATATATTATCTTGTGAAATATTCCTCCATCCGTGAGATGATAAAGGACTTTTATCAGCCTTTTGGCTGATCTCCATTTCGCCTGATGGCTTAACCTCGTGGCCAATTTTTCACCCTTCTTGGGATGTGAGCCGCACACCAATTCGTGGCGTGGTAGTTTTGGACCATGATTCCACTTCTTTGTCCAGCATTGCCGTCAAAGTAACCTGAAATAATTTTTTTTTTGCCTACTGCATGTGCTTGGGAGTGCTCCGAACTTTCCGTTTTCTGAAGCGACATCATCGGTTTAATTACTAAATATCTTTTATTGGAACTGTTCAACTACAAAATTGTTTTTTTTAACTAAATTAAAAGAAAATAATGATGTAACAGACATTTTTTGGTTGTAATATATAATTTTTAATTAAGCGATCGCAGGTACCCGATGATATAGTAATGGTCATATAATAATATAATTTAACAAAAGGAGATTTCAGATTGTTTTCTATTTATCTGTTCAATAATCACCATATAAAAAAAACGTCTTTATAGACGAGAAGAGAAAATTTAATTTATATTGTTTTTCTAATGTTGGCAGATAAAAAAAATTAAAGTAACTTTTGGTTATAAGAAAATTTACAATGGTTTTTATTTTTTCCCTTAATTGTGTTGGTGAGAGAACAACATTTTTATCTTCACCATATGTGTACCACCCACACACACACACACACACACACACACACACACTCAAACCCATATATCTATATTACACTTTTGTAATAAGTAAAACAGGAGCACGCCCATAATTTATACCCACAGTATTAAAATATACTCTAGACAGGAATCTAGATACTACCTTCCATTTATCTGCATCCTTTTGTTGTAACAAGAGTACCTATGGGTGCTCAAGTTTAAAACACGAAGGTGCTACATAACATGTTGTAGCAGTAGCTGGTGGTTCCTGTTGTTGATAGGAGTTTTTTATTTGTGCATGTTTGTTGCATGTGTACCCTTGGGAATTGGGCATACGCAAATGGTGTTGGTGAGAGCTCTGTAATTTTTTTTAAGTTACGTTACATGTGTTTTTTATCTCTTGTGTTTTTGTGTAATTTTTTTGTATTCTGGTACTATGAATTTTTATATTGTGCAAGAACTCCTTTTAAAGGATGAATGACAGAATGAGTGCACCATCAGAGGTGAACAAGCACCTGAAAACACAACAGCAGCGTTTAGAAGAGCGTTGTGTGCTGCTATGAATGGTAATGCTCCTATTTCTTTGGATAACTCGTCAGATATTGAAATGTGTGGGTTACCAACTAGGTTAATGACAATGGGTTGGGCGGTGGCTGGAACATATTGGGATGGTGGACTAACATTAGCAAAAGCTAATAGTTGGGGGACTGATGTGATGTAGGGGGAGGGAAAATTCTCGTTACTGTGATAGATTAATGGATAGTGACTCCAAATTGGAAACAGTCACATAGATTTACTGGGTCTGATCCAAAAAATCTCTCAAACGACCTTAATTGAGCAACTGAAAAATGCTCACAAAACTTAGTCAAAAATTTTGAGCGTGTCTTTTAAAGTGTGCTAAACGGTTCTTTAACTTAGGATATGAGTAAGATGTATCATAATCATTAAGATTAACAAACACACTTGTAACGAAATTATCTTAGTAGTGTAGGTACGATACAAGTTATTTGCTCAGTTTGAACACATGTTCCATAAATGACCCATTCTACTTAGCAAATGACCCCGAAATGACCCCCAAAGAAACTGTTGAAGATGTAGCTACATGGTAATGTGATCAAGGAACTAGATAAAATGTCTCCCACTGCTGGAAAATAACATGGAAAACAGTGTTGCTACCGTGGAAAGATCTTCAGCAAAAGCTGCCATGTTCGGCGACATGAGAAAACCACCTGCACGAATAGTCCTTTTCGCGCTATGAAGCATAAAGACATTGGTAACATGCAATTTATGCAAGGCGATAAATTGAAGGAACAAATCAAGATTTTCCAGGGTTCGTCTACTGGGAGCCTGCAAGTGATGTTGCCAATACCCCATGCTGCATCGGTGGGTACTGATTCGTCAGGCGGTAATGATGTGTCAGTTAATGCCAAAGACGGAATGATTGCTTTAGAGTCGGTTTGTGTGGAATGTACAATTGCAAGACCTTCACGTGAAGTCGACGAACTCCAAAATAGAGGGACGTCGTCTCTAAACACTGATGATGAGCATGCGACTCCTACAAAGAAAAGTAAACTTGAAATAGATGATGAAACAGGAGGTGAAGACGACCATGAAGACAGCATTGATGATAAGACATTGTTGATCAAGTATCTGATGAGAAGGATGATGATACTCTCGACGTTTCCACACATTTCACCAACAAGTTTCCTTCAACAAGTGGTGTGAAGATGGCAGAAGGCGTCAAGAACGCTCGTTAGTTTGTTGCAACGAGCGAAATGGAGAAGGCAGAAGATGCTGAGAAAACTTACTACATGTTACCGAAACTTGTTGACAGATTCAGACATTCGATCGCTTTGCAACAAGGTGGAGATTTCTCGCACATAAACGAAATATCTTCTATTTCTAGTGAACTGTAGGATTGGTGTTATATCATATGACACTGTTGGCTACTATCCATGATCTGCAAACATCTGAGAAATGTAAAGATTGAATGTTTGAAATAATTAGAATTTATATATATACAATAATGCTAGTTTAATTTATTGTTCAGCCCCTATGCTTCTCTGATAGTTTCTAATTCAGTAGTGTGTACAATCGATTGCGAGAGTCTGTTTTCGATAAAATTTATGCAAGTGTGTGCAGGAGAACGGGCCATGGTAGTATCCGAAGTATTATGCCTTACTCGGGTCGATTAAAATCGGCAGAGTTCTATAAGCTGAACGATTAAACTGGGGAATATTTTTGAGGAATGTTCCGCAACTGGTTAGTTGGCCTGGTCATTTGGCATGACGCTTTGTTATTGCCAGCTCTGACTGCCATGTTTTGTGAAGAATTGCATTTTTTGCGAAGATTTTGCGAATTTTTTGTGTGGAGAGGGTATCACTGAGATTCGTATTAGGCGACTTTCGAAATTTGNGGGGGGGGGCGTTTATGGTCAGTTGCTCTAGCCATTTATGCAGGAAAATGTCATGAATGGAGTCAGTCTCTTCAGGAATAGATAGAAAATTTTACAGTAAAAGGGCTTGAGATTCGTGTGGTTGGATGATGGCGAGGGGGCAAGCTATTGTGAGTTATTGTTGGGGGAGAAGGTCTGGTGGTGGATTGGTGGCAAGAATGGATGTTGATGGGGGGCTGAGCTATGTTAAGTAAATTGTGNGGGGGGGGGGGGGGGGGGGTGCATGTGCTATATAAAGTCAATAATTCGCTTTGAGAGTTGTAAGATTGATCAGCTTTATGGCCAATGAAATGTAGAGGTGGGGGTTCAGTCGTATACTGATCGTCGTATCAAGTAGTGGCTGTGCTCTGCCATCTTTACGAGAATATAACTTTTAGGGCCACATACTCCCAACATGGTTTTTCGCATTAGGCATGGCATTTTTCTCTCGATGTTCTTATAAATTTTTGTAATTTTTCTCGATTTTTTCTTGATTATACGAGTTCAAGATCATTTGGGTGAAGTTTAAGGCCGCAAACTTTAAACATGGTGGTCATAGTCAGTAACTTATTATGATTGTCAATTTTTACAAATGTTACTTCGATTTAAAAAAAATTCAAATATTTTGGTTTGAGTTTAATGGGGTTAATGTTAAGGTCGCCAACATTCAACATTGCGGTCGGGGTCAGTAACATAATATGTTGGTTAGTTTTTTATTAATTTTTTTTTATTTTTTAATTTTTTTGTAAATTATTTGTTTTCTAGGTTATAAGGGCTAAGTTCAGGCCACGGGCATCCAACATGGGTGTCGGAGTGAGTGATGCAAAATGATACTAAAAATTTAGTATTTTCTTTCGACTTTTTGCCATATTTGTCTAACTTTTATTATTGAGATTGTGGCTGGTGAGGGGTTGGGTGTGTTGTTTAGGGAGGTGAGGTGAGCGGAACGGGAGTGTGAGGTAACGTTATATGTTTCACGATTTTTACTTTTTTTTTTTTTTTAGATTTTTGCGATTTTTCTCGATTTTTTAGATTTGGAGGGAGGTGGGGTTGGAGAGGGTGTGAGGCGAGCGTGGAGGGATGTGTTTAAGGTTAACCTAATATTTTCTTCAAATATTTCGAAATTTTTTTTCTATTTTTAAAAAGTGGTTCTTGATTTTTTATGATTTGTTGCTTAGGGCGTAATATGAAGAGAGGGGTTGGGGTGAGGGTGGTGGATTAGTGTGATGTTAACGTTTCAGGTCCTTCGATTATTTACAAATGTTTTATATTTTTTGTAAATTTTCTAGATTTTTTATTATTGGTAGAGGCAGGAGTTGGGGAGGGTTGGGGTGAGGGTGGTGGGATGAGTGCAAGTTTATCGATATTTTTAGAATTTTTTACATTATTGCAATAATTTTATAATTGTCATTGACTGGGGAGGGGGAGGTGTTGAGATGATGTTGAAGATGGGTNAATTGGACGTGGTACGTGCAGGATAATTGTCGGGGGAGGCGACCAGGTCTGCTGTACCTGTCTAGGAGTATCGAATCTTACTAAGATTAAGTGACTCATTCCGCTTAAAGCCGCTAATACTCTTGCCCAACTGATTATTTTTTGGCTCTTCCTTCGAGGAGCTTCAAATCCACTTTCCTTATTTTTCAATTTTTTTGGAAATTTTTTGGTGAATAAATCGATTTTTTGTTAAAATAATCTATTTCGGAATTGATTTTTGGCGTGAAACAGGCAATTTTGTCGATGACATGACGGTTCTAGGCCGCCTTGACAACCGAGGTGGCTGGTGGCTCCGAGCTATGATGCATGATACCTGCACCAGATCTCTATTTTTATATCTACTATTGAGCATGCGCACTTGCATCAAGTAGAAAAAAATTTTTATCTACAAAAATGTATATGTTTATTTAGTTCCGTGCAAACTCATATCGCGTGTTCACTGTAACGAGATATCAAACAGAACGTTGCGGGCGTGAACCTAACTAATCGCGGATGAGCAAAACACCGTAGTTATGCAGCTGCAAAATTTAAAATGTGCAATTACAACTCAAAAGGCATAAGAAATACTTTATTTCGAACTGAAAAGACAGAAAACACAGGAAATGTACGTAAAAGCTAAGATTATCCGCTGTAAGCAGATATGCCAATAACAAATAAAGTACTCCGTAAATGTAAAAGATAGGTCATAAACAAAAAAAAAAAACCACCAGAATGTGTAGTCAGACGAATTAGACGAAATATTATTGTAGTATTTATTAGTTTTTTCCATATTTGTTGATAATCACATTACCACGTTAGTGTGGACCCTATTAAATTCCACTATTTTCGGTAGTCTCATTCTGGCGGCTAGAGTTAAAAAGAAGCTGTAAGATGAGAAGCTGAAAACATCATAACTTGAAGAAAACCATCGAAATATCTTAGCTCTTCATGATTGTATATGATGGGTAAGCCAAGTTATTCTCTCACACAGTGATAACAAATGTATTTAAGATACATAGCGCTGCATGCATGGACAATACATTATTACTATATAAAGTAATTTTAAAATGCATAAAAAATGTACTGTATAATTATTATTTCTTTTACATTAATTCAAATGTAATAGCAGTCACTTCATAGTCATATTTTAAAAAATTGTTCTTAGATTTCCCGAAATAAAACTACAGTCGACGAAAACATGTAAAGGGAAACCAAAAGAAAGATGGAAGTTCAGCTAAGATGTGAGTATGAATTTTTATCAGATGAATCGTTTGCGAATTTCATTTTCCTTTGTAATTTAATGTTTATCTTTTTGACCGCACATTCCCTTGCCTGTTGAACGCTGATAACTAATATCTGCCTATCGGTACTTATTGACTGTTGTTTGTTTAGGAATAATGATGCTTTGTAGTCTTATTAGAAAAAGAAGAACTTTGAGATCATATCACATTTAGAATTTATTCCTGATAAACATATCGATCACTTACAGCACACTTATTGTATGCCCATAACAACTGTTTTGAGAAAATGGGGAAAATAACATTTAAGTACGAAATATGATGTTGAAATAAATATTTTAGACATTGCTATCATCATTATAAATTTTGTAATTTAATTTTTTAATATTTGATAACAAAAATTGTAATAATGTCACGTTTGAAATTATGCAGTTGAACTTTTAAACCTAAGTGGGAAATACTACGTTTGCGCATTAAAATAATGATAAACATGGGCATGCAATATTTATGATAATGATTATTATTTTATCTAAATTTCCTTCAAGGAAAATGATAACAATGCTTCACTTAAAAACCGTTTGTTAAACCAATACAATACTTTCTGCACATTAATACTGTAAAATAAAATATAATCTAAACACTGAAATCGTTTACTGTCTTTTTTGTTACACATTTTACCAATACAATGTTAGTACAAGTTTATTAAAATGTAATCAAAATGAATAATTTCAGTCAAAAGTTAAGTTTTGAATTGTCTGATTTTCTTCACTACCTACTCTGCATCTTTATGACAACTTATTTCCAAAGGCACCTCATCTTGCTGTATCCTGCTTGAGGCAGGAAGTTGTTTGATTGAGTCCTCGTACACCCTAGGTATGTCTCCCGCATTCAGCAATGACAGAAGATCATTTTTCTTTGCACTGTAAATTGGTATTCTTGCCCGATATTCCTTTTCTAGTTTGACATTTGTCCGAGTTTTGTTGTCCAATGATTTCCTTTTGCGATGCTGTGAAATATCTAATTCATGGAGTTCTTCATCTAACACGTTGTATTTGTACTGAATTATAAACTGTTTACTTTCATCGAAATGAAACCATTTAATTTTCAGCGAGTGTACCTGCTGTGTACATGATTTGCTGGATTTGTCATTTCTCCCTAAGCGCAATGCTAATTCCTTCATACCGTAAAAGTGTTCAAGATATAAGACTTTCAATTCATACGGACCTGAGATTTTTCTTGCCATCTCTATCAATAATGAACATTCTCGAGTGCTGCAAACATTATTATGCTTGCTTTCACGTTCAACTTTCGCATGAATAGCATTCCATTTCAAGTTTGAGTGCCCTTATTCCATACATTTGAGGTCAATGATTTTAGAATTCTCTGTTTTGTTAGGGGACGCGAAGGTATAGTCCTTAAATTACTCGCCTCTCATCTAGTCGAACCCGGCTCGATTCCCGGTAGGGTCCCCCGGATTTTCGCATGTGGGAATCGTGCCGGACGATGCCGCTGGTCGGCGGTTTTTCTCGGGGTTCTGCCGTTTCCCCCGCCCTTGCATTCCGGCGCTGCTCCTACTCACCTCGCTTCCCCCTCTCCTGGGCTCGTGACCATATCGGTTGGAACCTAGATGACTGGAAAACCGTGGCTTGTCCTGATGAGTCCCGATTTCAGCTGGTAAGAGCTGATGGTAGGGTTCCGGTGTGATGCAGACCCTACGAATCCATGGACCCATGTTGACAACAAGGAACTTTGCAAGCTGGTGGTGGCTCCATAATGGTGTGGGCTGTGTTTACATGGAATGGACTAGGTCCTCTGGTCCAACTGAACCGACCATTGACTGGAAAGGGTTATAATCAGCTACTTGGAGACCACTTGCAGCCATTCATAGACTTCATGTACCCAAACAACGATGGGATGTTTATGGATGATAATGCACCATGTCACCGGGCCACAACTGTTCGCGATTGGTTTGAAGAACATTCTGGACAATTCCAGCGAATGATTTGGTTACCATGATCGCCCGACATGAACCCCCTCGATCATTAATGGGACATCGTCGAGAGGTCAGTTCGTGCACAGAATCCTGCAACAGCAACACTTTCGCAATTATGGACGTCTTTAGAGGCAGTATGGATCGATATTTCTGCTGGGGACTTCCAACGACTTGTTGAGTCCATGCAACGTCGAGTTGCTGCATTTCGCCGGGCAAAAGGAGGTCCGACACGATATAAGGAGGTATCTCATGACTTTTGTCGCCTCAGTGTATGTCTACACATTTTCAGAAACGGGGAATTTTTTTTGTCATGTATATGAATCTAGAGACAAACATTTTCGAAATATTAAGATCTGAGGATAGATATAGTTTCCCGAAATTCTGTATGCAATAATGAGATGCAATTTTGATAAACTATGTATGTTCTCCATAACCTTGTAACTAACTTCTGCTTTGCTCGCATTTGGTGCAGACTTTCTTGTACACTTATCGTTACCAATATAACATTTACTTTTACCTCTTCTCTTCGAAGCCAGGTAAACAACTTGAACACTATTGTTAAAATTAAAGCACAAAAACTTCAAGAAGACTCTCCCACCCCCCCTAAATATTTTAAAGGTATTAATATTCATATTTACTTCAAATTTTCTTTAATGTGCCATTCTTCTTTCAACACTGGAGAGTAAAAAACAACTGATATAGGCGTGCTTATGCAAATAACAGAGGTATAGAACCAATCAGCGTAACGCGATGCAGTCTTCAGCACCTATATAAGACAACAAGCGTCTGGCAAAGTTGCTAGATCGGTTACTGCTGCTACAATGGCAGGTTATAGAGATTTAAGAGAGTTTAAACGAGGTTTTATAGTCGGCGCACGAGAGATGGAACATAGAATCTCCAAGGTAGCGATAACATTTGGATTTTCGCATACGATCATTTCACGAGAGAACCGTGAATTTCGGGAATCCGGTAAAACATCAAATCTTCGACATCGCTGCGGCCGAAAAAAGATCGTGAACGAATGGGACAAACGACGATTTACGAGAATCATTAAACGTGTCAGACGTGCAACCCTTTATCAAATTGGCGCAGATTTCAATGCTGGGGCATCAACAAGTGTCAGCGTGCGAACTATTCAACGGACCATAATTGATATGGGCTTTTGGAGCCGAAGGCCAACTCGTGCACCGTTGTTGACTGCACGACACAAAGTTTTACGCCACGTCTGGGCCCGCCAACACTGCCATTGGACTGTTGATGACTGGAAACACGGTACCTGGTCTGACGAGTCTCGTTTCCAATTTATCGATCTGATGGACGTGTACGGGTATGGAGACATCCTAATGAATCCAAGGACCCTACATGTCCACAGGGGACTGTTCAAGCTGGTGGAGGTTCGGTCATGGTATGGGGCTTGTGCAGTTGGCGTGAAATGGGACCCCTGATACGCCTAAATACGACTCTGACAGGTAACAGATACATAAGCATCATGTCTGATTACCTGCACCCATTCATGTCCATTGTGCATTCCGACGGACGTAGACAATTCCAGCAGGACAATGCGACACCCCACACATCGAGAGTTGCTACCGAGTGGCTCCAGGAACACTCTTTTGACTTTAGACACTTCCATTGGCCACCTAAATCACCAGACATGAACATTATTGAGCATATATGGGATGCTTTGCAATGTGCTGTTCAGAAGTGATCTCCACCGCCACGTACTCCTATGGATTTGTGGACTTCCCTGCAGGATTCATGATGTGAATTGCCTCCTGCATACCTTCAGACATTAGTCAAGTCCATGCCACGTCGTCTTGCGTCACTTATGCGTGCTCGCGGGGTCCCTTCACTATATTAGGCAGGTGTACCAGTTTTTTTGGCTCTTCAGTGTATGATGTTTTGCTAATTCTCTTACTAAAGAACAAATACAATCTTTTTGTAGGTATGAATTGGCTAAGCGAAAGTAATTTTTAGACAACATATCCTGCTTTTAAACTGACGCATTTGTAGAGCAATGAAACCAACATCTGGAACAGTATATGACCTTAGACGTTTTACTTGGTATTAGGCTACTACCACTTTTCTAGTAATCTAAGATTTTCCAAACGTTCTGTTTTTCCAGATATTTCGTTCCCATCTTTCAGGGTCCGCAACTATCAGATGTTTTCTTCCTCTCCTATGCTCTCTCATAATAGGCTCAGGATGAGTAGAATTGCTGTTGTTTGAATTCAGTGGCCAGTCTCTGCCACATGATACATATTTCTAACAAAACGGAGAGGCAGACAATTTATCTTCTTCACCTTTCCTTGCCTTTTGCAAACAATTTCTAACATTGGTTTAGTTCATGCAAATCCAAGATGGTGATCGTGGTAAATAATACATATTTTTCCTTTTTTTTTACGATTTGCCAGATTTTATTTGCGATTTATCTAAATTTTTGGACGCCAAGGTAATCCCAAGGTCATCACGAGTTAATGTTGTGCAATTCCAAGATGGCGGCTGAAGTCAGTAACATAATCAAGTATGGCAACACCGCGCACTGATGTTACAAAATTCCCTATTCCTCAAACCCAACCATGGCTCAGATGTCTCATTTTCATTCTACTGTAATTTTTCACGGTTATAAGTAGTATGTGTTGACATTACGACCTTAATAGGCGGCCATTTCTCATCCTCTTGTTAGTAGGAAACACTTGACGGGATCCAATCATGTGTTTAATTGTTTTAGTGCCAGATACGAACAGTTGGGTTTGAAGCCTGCAACTAGCCAGGTAATTATAACAAATGATTACTACATGCGTGGGACGACACACTCAGATTACATGCCATTATAATAACTAGTGTTTTATTTGACTTAGGGAACAAGCAAAAAAATTGTGTATTGAGTTAATGAATTTCTGTACTGTCATGTCAGTATGCAAACATATAGGCGGCTTATAAAATTCCCTCTAAGATTTTCACAGCCCATTATGACATAAATATATTTTAGGTATGGAGTTGAAACAGCTCTAGAAGTATCTAGTTGGTATTTTACACAGCTTCTGACATTCGGGCAGTGACACGGAAAACGCGATTTTCAAAAACCTGCTACCAAATGATGTGTTGGCGCTAAGGAAATTCGATAATGTTTGGCAATTTGATAATTTCCCAAGAATACAGATCGCGTGCGAACTGATCTTTCTTATGAACAAAAAAAGTTCACGGAAGCTGATGCGCAAGTATTAAACGCATTATTTCAGCTTAAACATGTGTATTAAGAATATAACTGATGTGAGGTTGATGCTTATAATGACCAAGATAATTACAATAAATTAGCATTCTCTTGAATATTTTCATTGAACTTGCATTGAAACTCAGCAATGTTTTGGAGGAAACTTAAGATGGCGAGAATGGTCACTGTATAGTATAGCAAAACCAGACGAGACTAGGCGATTTATTTATCAGAAGAACTGAAGGTAAGAATTGCGTGATTTGCGTGAGGCTATTAAGAAATGCTCTTGAGTACACAAAGCTTCCACGCAAAAATATATTTCTTGTTGTTGGTTTGTAGATATGAAAATGCGCGTCATAATCCTCGTAGCTTTTAATTATATTATTTTGAACACTTTCCGCTAAGTGATCTGCATTCAGTGCCTCAACGAGTTCGTGTTAATGACCTGTATATAAGTAGGTAAGTGTGCATGGGGGTAATGTAAGAAACAGAATATTGCTGCAAAGACGAGCCAAATTGAAGAACGGACAATATTTTAAGAATGCAAAATTATCAATATTTGGACAATTAAGACATTTACAGTATTGGGAAGTTTCAAATGACTGAAGAATGTTTGAAAATATATTCTTAGTTAAATATTAGAGGTACCAAAAGGACGTAGAATCTTATTGGTGTGAAGTGTGTATATAAATAAATAAATGAATATATATATATATATATATATGTGTGTGAATAATTAGATACACTTCAATAAAGAGAAATACATAAAATATGTATAATAATTAAAGTATGAGTAATGTATGATCACTTAAACATATTTTCAGAATATGTGCATTACAAATGAGGGATACGCGAAAAATTATGACTCTAGTTGAAAGCCGTGAAGAGGACTGATATTTGAGAATAGGAATGCTACTTGTATTCAAAGCCAGCGATTGTTTTCTGGCTTCTTCGTGTCAGCAAAAGGACGCCTTGCGACAGAGCAGCGGCGCAAGTCTAGGTGGAAGAAGAGTTCTCCAAGGAAACTCGGCAGCCCTCAGCAACGTCCGCTATGTTTCCACGTGCTGCTATGGCACTGGCGGGAGTCGAGCCTCGAGCCTGTAGCACGTGCTGTGTGGACGTCGCGTCCAAGTTTCTGAGAATGCGGAAAATTCACAATATGTAAACACACGCGAAATTCGCATTATTATTTGAAGACCAGAATGCATGTGTTTATACCGGTTTCCTTATTATACTAATGTTTCCTTTATGCGCGTTGGACGTCTTTGAACTATGTGATGGCTACACTACTTCGATGCCTGCCGGGTCGACGCTGTTGCAGAAGCCAATATAGAGGGAAGTCAAGTCTAGCGGGTTGCCAGATAATAGCGCTAATTTTGCACGTCCCTAACAATACGGCTTTTAGTTATCTTCTTTTGGAGCATATTTGTTACTTTCCCTAGTTAGAGTATAATGCCAGCTCCAAGTATCAGAGATTTTAAGTTTTATTTTTAGCATGAGTGATGTGAAAGTTATTTCTCTAGCTACAAGGCCTCAGCACAATTTTCAATTTTTGTATTATCAAGAACAGTTTACTAAGAAAAAGTAGTTTGCAGATTAATTTTTAAATTATGATGAAATTTATTTTTTACCAAATCTCCTACAATGTTTAGCAGAAGAGCAACATTTTTCATTCGCAAAACTAACGGTTAAGCACAACTGAACAAACCCGAATAATAGCACACCGAAAAATATGAAAGAATTGGTCTGTAAAAATTGATATTTAGACAACTGTGACTGGACACGATGGCAGAATGTCGTATAGTAAATATAATGTGTATTCAATTTTAGAGTTTGCACTCCTGTCACTGACTTGTCTATAGGTCACAGTTGTGATGTTTGCAACATGGAACATAAGTGAATTAACGATATCTGAGATGTTATTATTATGTGAACAGCTGATGTGAATATTTTTTTAATGCTACAGTAAGTTAACAAATGAAGTATTCGGAAAAAATATCACTCTTTAGAGGAATAGTGGAGCCACGGGACTTGACGCTCGGCCAGAGAACACAGTTTCGCAAAAGGCGGGTAGCTATGACTAATCGCAGTTTGTCATGCGACGTAACGGGATAAGTAATCTGCAGATAGACCACGTGTGGTAATGTACTTGGGGGTTTGAGCAGCACGAACCTCGCCACAGCATAATGAATGCTGGTGAGAGAGACGCGTGTCTCAGAGACAAGCGAGATATAAGTACTCGCCATCCGCTCCTCTGCTACAGGCTGCCCACGAAACTGGCGATGAAGCCCTCTGCGCTGCTTCTTTTAGGTAAGATTTTGCACTTAGCCAGCATTCGCTACTTGTCCAACTCCTTCACCGCCGGGTGCAATAGCGGAGTTTCGTTGGCTTGTCAGAAGCAACGCTCGATAGTCGATTGTATGGATTCACGAACACTTTTCGCGACGTTATACAAAAAATATTTGTTGTACATGCTCCTTTACGATAAGGCTTAGTAAAGAAACTACCTAAACCAGTATCATTTTGACAAATTAATTTCGCAGTATGACGTATATCAAGTAAATATTTTTAAACTTTACCGTGAATACAGCAATAGTAGACAATGTTTAAGATTTTATTTGTAATAAATGTATACGAATACCTGATTAGGGTGATTTAAATGCAAGTTCTTTGTAAATATAAAAACACCTTTTTTTTCAACAGAAATTGCTTTGGAATATAATTTATGCTATAACATATTTAATTATAGTACGAATTTTGACGACAAAATTCATATTTAAAATTCAAGAAATGAAATTATTAACCTTTTACTATCGTTGTTCACAAGTGACACGCACACCGAGAAAAAGTTTGGTAGAATCAATTAAATATAGGACGAGTATGAAAGAAAACCCCAACTTTGAAGGTCTATAATATCAAAACCAAACAACCTATGACCTTGGTAGAACAATCAAACGAACCGTGGAACCATGAAGTTTGTTTACTATACATTCATAAATTTTCAATGTGACCACCATGAGCGGTCCGAACGACATCTACGCGATAATCAAACTCGTTCCACACTCTTGTCAGCATGTCCGGTGTTACGGTTTGGATGGCGTCGGTAATTCTCGTTTTGAGGTCGTCAAGTATTGTTCAGTGTGAAAAAATATTTTTCAAGTTAATTAATTTTGTATCGGCAACTAAGTTTACTCTCAGTGCGTGAATGTGCTGCGATTTGTGGTGTCTGTTGTGCAGTGCAGGTAGTCATGTGAATGATATCAACTGTGGATGTGCGCTGTCATTACCAAAATGTTGATACACCTCAGCATATCTACTGGCTGCTCCCAATGTCACGGAATCGCATCAAACGAAGATTTCCATTGGTTATGAACGTGAGGGAAGTGCAAGGTCATTCCCAGTACAGTACTGGACATTTACACAGTAATACTGAAAAGTTACAAAACTGAGTTTTTGCCGGAGAGACAAGTAGCGTCAGATATTGATAGCCGATTGAAGAAGTTGTCTGTAACGCGTACACCGTTCTTTACTATTGCTATACAATCGTTTTTTGTTTTGTTAGTATGAGTGCGGTTCTAACGGAGCAACAAGAGTGCATTAGATTATAAAAATTAGGAAAAGTTCAACGGACAACGGAAACGTACGAACTGATGAACGCAGGAAACGGATAATGAACTCTTTAATTAGTCTCTCCTTTGACGACGATGCCCCTGCCGGCGCGGCGACGATTATCTCGCAGTTGTTGGTTCAACGACAAGTTACTGTGATTCGGCACCATATCTATTCGCCTGATCTGGCACCGGCAGACTTTCATATCGTCTGGAATAAAATGTCAGCGTAAAAGGATGGGCTTTAAATATAATATTTCAGCGATCCAGAGTAACGTGACATGTAAAGTAAAGGCGATAGATGGGTAGGACTTATATAGCTTCCAACCATTGTAGAATCGTCGTGTCCACATAGAGCGAGGTGGCGTACTGGTAAACCTCTGGACTCGCATTCGAGAGCACCTGGGTTTGAATACTGGTCCGGCCATCTAAATTGAAATTTTCCTCGCTTTCTCGTAATAACTCCAGGGAAATGCTGGAATGGTTCCTTACTACAGACCATGGTCGATTCCATCCTCGTTCCTGCTTCTCCGAGAAACTTGCCTCATCGCGCTGTCGACTCGATGCTACTTCAATACACGGATTGCAGCACTGTGGCACCGTCCCCAGTCAGGGCTAAAACACGTCACGGACCTTATGCCCTGTGAACTGAGATAGCTGCCATCGGCGCTCGGCACGTCCATAGTTGCAAAGCCTTCACAGTCCTCCTACGTGGTGCCGACACACTCAGCTAGCCTGCACTAGTGCTATCCTAACTCTGTCTCCCTCCATATCTCCTCCTCATACAATAACTTGTTCCAACACGAGTCCAGCCTTTAACAGATCTGACACCAGAGAAAACATTTGGTGGGGTCGCCGATCCTCCCGTCATGCTACCGACTTTCCATGAGCCAACATTGTTTCTAAGTTTTGAGGATATTTTATAGTTTCGTCACCTAATATCGACGATAATAGGATACAAATACTAATAATTTAAGAAATAACGTCCTTCATGTTCTTTAAAAGTAACTGAGAATTTTAACTTAAAATTTTGATGAGTACACATTTTTAAAAATCTTATTTTATTACATTGTTTGGCTTCACCTTAAGTGTTTACTGATATCATGGCTACTGCATAATTCAGTTTATTTTAAATCCGACACGGTTCACACACACCCCTAACGTTTATATTTAAAAAAAAGTGTTTTTTTTTAGCCCCCATTATTTGGAGGTTTTTCGATCATTGTCGAAACATAAATTTTTCCATGTCCTTGAAACATATATTTGTAAGTAAAAGAATTTGTATATTCTTTCATTTATTACTAGTTTGCACATAAACATTGATTGAAATTTTTTTTTCCTTTCTTTAATTTAATTTTTTTGACTATTTTTGTAGTTGTACACTGGAGAGCCAGAAAAAAAGTATTGGCATGCGTACGCAAATAACAGAGGTATGGAACCAATCAGAGTAACGCGATGCGGTCGGCAGCGCTTATATAAGACAATAAACTTTTGGAAAAGTTGCTAGATCGGTTACTGCTGCTACAATGGCAGATTATCAAGATTTAAGTGAATTTGAACGTAGTGTTATAGTCGGTGCACGAGAGATGAGACATAGCATCTCCGAGGTGGCGATAGCGTTTAGATTTTCGCGTACGACCATTTCACGAGTTTACCGTGAATATCGGGAATCGAGTAAAACATCAAATCATCGACATCGCTGCGGCCGAAAAAAGATCGCGAACGAACGGGACAAACGACGACTGATGAGAATCATTAAACGTGACAGACGTGCAACCCCTTCTCAAATTGGCGCAGATTTCATTGCTGGGGCATCAACAAGTGCCAGCGTGCGAACTATTCAACGTACCATCATTAATATGGGGTTTTGGAGCCGAAGACCCATTCGTGTACCGTTGTTGACTGTACGACACAAAGCTTTACGCTTTGCCTGGGTCCGCCAACACCGCGATTGGACTGTTGTTGACTAGAAGCACGTTGCCTGGTCTGAAGAGTCTCGTTTCCAATTGTATCGGGCGGATAGACTTGTACGGGTGTGGAGACATCCTCATGAATCCATGGACCCTACATATCAACAGGGGACTGTTCAAGCTGGTGGATTCTCAGTCATGGTATGGGGCGTGTGCAGTTGGCGTGAAATGGGACCCCTGATACGCCTAGATACGACTCTGACAGGTGACAGATACGTATCATCCTGTCCGATCACCTGCGCCGTATCATGCCCATTATGCATTCCGACAGACGTGGACAATTCCAGCAGGATATTGCGACACTCTACACGTCGAGTGTTGCTACCAAGTGGCTCCAGGAACACTCTTTTGACTTTAGACACTTCCATTGGCCACCTAAATCACCAGACATGAACATTATTGAGCATATCTGGGATGCCTTGCAACGTGCTGTTCAGAAGTGATCTCCACTGCCACGTACTCCTATGGATTTGTGGACTTCCCTGCAGGATTCATGATGTGAATTGCCTCCTGCATACTTTCAGACATTAACGAGTCCATGCCACGTCGTCTTGAGGCACTTCTGCGTGCTCGCGGGGGTCCTACACGATATTAAGCAGGTGTACCTGTTTTTTTTTTTTGGCTCTTCAGTGTATATATGTGTATTTTAGATTTTATGAAAGTAACTTTAAGTTTTTTACAACAAAGAAAAACTTTTTAATACTATTACTTGTGTTAGTTTTGAGTTTTTATTTTTCCATTTAAGTATGTTACTACCAATTAAAGTGTTACGTTAATACATAGTGTTATAATTATATGAATTTATCGATATATATTTTTAACTTAAACGGAGCTTTTCAACTTAATATTACATGCATAAGTTTGAATAGAATATTGAACACCAGGCATTCAAAATATGTTAAATATGTTTCTATTTTGCCCTAGTAAATATTTTGTAGGTCTAAGTAAGTATATAATTAGAGTTATAGTTCATTGTTTTTATATGAAAAACGGTTTTTAAAACAGAATATGTTTAATAGAGTTCGCAGTGTTTTGTAAGCGTTGTCTGAATATTCTTGTTTTGGGGATTTCAGCCACACCGAAATCAAAGAATAAAAATTTTTGAAACATATAGTGTTACGGTCATTACTTTCAGTCTTCTTGCTATCCCTTAATTTTGTAGATACGACATCTATAACTTTATGATACTAAATAACATTCTCAATGCGAAATTTCTTATCCAAACGGAGTAGTCTCCAGGTATTATTTAAACATAGTTATTGGACTAGAAAATTAGAAATTTTTATTATTCATGCAGTATGAAATCTGAGAGATGTTTTAATTTTGGCTCAGATGGTTGGAAAATATATTAGTTTTTCTTGCCATTGGAGTATACACTAACATTATGATAGTACTTTACACTGGATAAAATATAACGAAATTAATTATAACTTTGACCAATGTTGGATAATGTCCAAATTATTTTTCCAGTTACGAGCCTATGCATGGTGACCACAGCCGCGAAGAGAAGTACCGACAACTGCGACTACATCTGTCCAAATGATTACAGACCTCTCTGCGCTATGAACAAGTACGGTAGTCTGCAAACATTCTCTAACGAATGCCTATTCGAGAGACACAAGTGCAAATTCAGTGAAAAAGGTAAGCTCTTCTGCCAGTCGTTACAAGTAATCTGAGAGTACCTACCGGTTCTGGCCTATTTGTTCAGCTTCATCATTTCACTTGTAAAGTATCCGTCTTGAATTTTGTCAGGACTGACATTGTCGTTTAGTTTACCTTGAAATTTGTATGAGCCTTGCCTTCCAAATATGAAAAGAATGTAACGAATTTCCCAAAATTATTCAAAAATTTGTCAAAACTTTTCAAGTCTGTGGGCATAGCCAGTGTCTTTAAAGTATGGAGTTCTTAATTTAAAAAAAATATATAATGATAATTTCGTAATTAATTTATAAACATTATATAATACTCCATATTTAAAATCTCGACATTAATAGCTATCACTTGCTCTTTACAGATATAATTTACATAAGCATTCACCATTACACAAAAATTAACACACACATATATAAAACCAGTATTTATAAACATTTTTAAACCCCCTTTGACTTAATTTTAAAAATTATGTACTCGATATCTGACACTTACAGTATTTAAAATCAAGTCTAATTCACTCGCATAATCTGTCCCACCTTGCAAGTCTTTCCCATCCATATTGTTCTGGGGCATCTCGAGCTTTCCCATACACAGTTGTGATCCACTCGTTTAATACCTCGCATTCCACCGCACTCTCGACAAACACAGCCTCTAACACCCTCGTTCGCCGCTTGTCCTCTTCATCAACGTCCCTCGATGGCACGATCTTAGTTTCACTATTCGCTGCACTTCACTCGATGGCTACCACAGACACTGAGCATTCTGGCTGCGGCCGTATTTATATTGTAGATGCCCTGACCCAGAACCTTCTTCGCACCCCGGGACACGCTGAGGGAGGTGATGTATAGAAGTTTCTTACACGTGCTCTCAACTCGTTGACTCCTCCAACAGGGTGGGACAGTGTCTCCAGTCCAAGTCAACTGTCGATCGTTTCACCCGCTGGTCTGGTGACGTAGAGGCGGCTGGGTCTGTATGAGGGAGAGGTGGGTCGTGGTGAGTCACCTCCCACCACACCAAGACTGGCAGCTCATAACAATATGTACGTTTAATAAAATCAGCAGTTATGAAAGAGCGTCAGTTTTTTTCGGCCAGGATGTAACCATATAAAAGGAAGATGCTAATGTCAGGAAGGAGGTCCTACATCATAATGGCATAATACCAGATACTACTTAGTAGATGGTGATTAATCACCATTATATATTTTATCATTATTAATAACGTATGTGATTGTGTGGCAGATTTGTGTGGGCGAATGCAATCTCACCAGGATGTTCCTCATTACCTCGTCGACTTTAAGGAATAAACTTACTTGACAATTTAAATCATGTTCTTCATATGGGCCGTGAGTTACCTGTAGTTATCAACTCTTTGGCGATCACAAGACACAATTTAGGATACATGTGAATATACACATTTTAGATTTGGTTGGACGGAATGGAATATTGGTTTAAAGTGAAGTTTTACCTTTTCAACTTCTACAAACACGAAATTGGAGAGCAGCTTGGATATAAAAATTTTTAGGTATGATTAGTGTGTGTATTGTCTTGTTTTATGGGCTTTCCACAGAGTGCATGTCTGCGGTTCTAAGAACTGAAAATTGATGAGCGTGGTCATATCAGGTATTAAAAGTGTGATCCAAAGTTGATATCATATCAGTACATATAAAAGTTCAAATGGTGTGTAGGCCAGATCCTAAATTATTTGAATAGGTTTTTATAGCTTTACTTTGGAAATGAGATAATCATGAAACACAGAGGGCAAGAATTCTAAAATGGTCACTAGAACAGTTTTGAATGCACCTTGTAGTAAGTTGTCACATTTCTCCTTTTAAAGGCGAGATATGTTAAAATATCCTTAAGTATATATATCTCATGTCCATATAGTCTTACGTTTAGAAACTTTTTTGAGCCAATGCAATTGAACAGACTCCAAGTTCCCTTATTATTTTGCATTTTTAAATATCAAGATGACTACAATGAATCACATCTGCATTTCTAATGACTCAAAAACAGCAAGAAAGTCTACTTGTAACACACAAAAATATTTATAATTTTCGTTATTAAAACTATGAAATGTGTCATCTAGCCCCTGCCATTTCGAAAAAGGCCACCAAACACGCTTAAATCACTGAAGTAAATACTTAAATATGGCTGTCACAAATTACAAACAGGCCTATTTATCGAAGATGGACGCCAGTTACTGTAAGCATGGTACATTCATGGTTATTTTCAGCTTCTCTGAAGCCTTGCTAAAGTTTAACTTTCGTGATATTACTCCTCATGTAAACAAAACTTAACTAAGTCTTGAAAATTACACCAAAGAAATAAAGCAATGCATTCGTGCACACTCGGTGCAATAATACTTTGCGTAAGAAATATTTCTTAATACACATTACCAACACATAAATTTTCTCTCTGTTTTCATGAACATTAATTACAAATAACATATTACAATCCATATAAGTACAGTTCAATTTACCAAAACATTAGGTAATTTTACGTTTACACAAGAATAAAACGCTTTAGATACATGGCATATTTAGGAAATGACGAAAAACGTTATACATTGGGTGAATTCCAAATGTTTGATTCGAGAAAAGTAAAGAAACAGCGAATATATTATACTCACGTGACGTTATAGAACGACTGTTCTTCAACAGGTGAGGGCGGAAAACAAGTATATTTCACAAAAAAAAAAGCATGTTTCGATTGTGCGTAATTCAGTCTAAACACACAATTTATTATAGGTAGATCTTAGTATATTAAGAGAGTAGTATGATTATGGACATTCTAACGCAAAGCATATTAAATGGGCGCTGAACAACTGGTGGTCTTATGCTCGACTCGGTCGAAATCGGTCATTTTCGGCTCGACTCAAGGGATGCTCGGAAGCCATTTACTCGGGTTTATCAAACATACCCGAAGGTGCTAGGCAGTTACGACCACTAATTCTTCAAGCATGTGTTTGTTTCTGGTAGCTATATTGGTCTTGTAGGCAAACGGTACTTTAAATCGTAAATATGTTTTTATTATCCGATAAAAAATTTTTTTTATTATAAATTATAAATTTTTTTATATTGTGCTGAAGTTATACATATATTATAGCAGAAACCTGGAAAGTCTCTCACTTTATTACTACATTTCCAATCCACTCTCATGAAGACTGATTAATACACTATGTCAAAATCTACAAAAATTATTCGCTACCTCGACTGATTTGTAGGTATAGGTATGCTACTCAGATTGGATTCAATGTGTGTATATATGACTTAACCAAGCCCGTCATACTAATAGCGACCACATGTACAAGTATGTTATAATCGTAGTATGAATCAGCATCTACCAACAATTGGCTTAATTGGCATTAATTTAAATGGCAACACTGCCAGGTCCTGGTGAAATGGAATGTACAAGGGTAATAAACAGTCTTAACTTTCGTGATATTCTTTACCATCAATCTGCTAATCGTCCAATCAATCCATCAATTATTAGATCAATCCATAATCTTCCAATCATCCCATCAATGTTTCATAATCTTCGCCAATCTGCAAACAATACTTACCAATCCTCAGCAATCTTTTCATTAATCTTTCGCAACGTTTTCATAAATGTTTCAATATTTCCATCAATCTTTAGCGATATTTCCATCAATTTTTCGCAATATTTCCATAAATCTTTTTCAATAGTTCCATCAATCTTTCGCAATCTTTTCATAATTCCTTAAATCTTCCCATCAATCTTTTATTCTTCCCATCAATATTTCGCTATGTTATCATCAATAAACACTGCAATCTTCACCACAATCATCACCGCACACACCACAATCAGCACCACAATCAGCACCACAATCAGCACATCAAGTACTACACACACAATAATCAGAACTATAAAACCAATACACAGAGAAATCCACACACCAATTCACACCGATCCACATGCAAATCCTCACCAATATTTCAATCTTACAATCAATCTTCCAATCATTCCATCAATCTTTTAATCTCTAAAAAAATCTTTCACAATTTTTCCATCAATCTATTGCCATATTACCATCAATTTTTCAATCTTTCCCTCAATTTTTTACAATATTTCCATCAGTTTTTCACAATATATACATCAATCATTCACAATCTTTCCATCACTATTTCCATCAATCTTTCGTGATATTACCATTAATATTTTATAATAATTCCATCAATCATTCGCAAACTATTGCATCAATCCTTTACAATCTTCTCACTGCTATTTCGTAATATTTCCATCTGTCATCAATCTAAATTCAATCAGGGGGTTTGTCGTCTGTTTATATCCATATATATTTAAAAAAACTATTAACCAACTGTTTCCAAAATGTGGACAGGGTCACAGACTTAGTGTTTTCTATACTGTTAACTATTCATGTATATTTATACTAGTCTTTGTTACAATTCTATATGCAGATCTTTCTGTTCATAGTCGAGTTCTCATAGCACCACATTTAAGTTACGAGGTTTAAAAGAATACTCAACAAAAAAAAACACAATTAGTAGAAAAAAATATTATTTTCTAATTACAATTTCATAAGAGGTCAGTTCAGTAAATCATGTGATGTAACCCCTCCTCTTCAGATCTCTAATGATTGACGATATCTCGTTAATGCGCATGAGATCCCCGCGTTTTTAAAGGCCAATAAAATATCTGAGTCTATCCACAAGTTCATTCGGGTCTTCGGTAAATATGTCAAAAGCGTTCTTGGCATCTTCTGCCTTCTTCATGTTGCTTGTTGCGGCAAATGTGTTGGATGGGTGTGTCAGTATATCGAGAAACTCGTAATCATCGTATTCAACACTATCACTGTCGTCATAGTCATTATCATCAATGCTCTCTTCATGGCCATCTTCACCTCCTGTTTCATCCACAATATAAGGTTAACTTTCCTTTGTGGCAGGAGTTGTATGCTCATCACTGCGTAGAGCCGACGACAGTTTATTTTGAATTTCATCGATTTCACGCGAAAGTCTTTCAAGTGTACATTCCACACAAACCGACACTACTGCAATTATTCCGTCTTTAGCACTAACAGTCTCATCATAATCGTCTGTGGAATCAGTACCCATCGATGCAGCAAGAGATATTGCCGGCATCACTTGCTAGCTCCCAGTAGACGAATCTTTGCAGATCTCGGTATGTTCTTTCAGTGTATCGCCTTGCAAAACTGCATGGAAACCATGTTGTAATGATTCATCGCGCGAAGAGGGCCCTTCGTAGAGGCCCTTCTCTCATGACGACGAGCATTTTGACCATTGGTGAAAATTCGATTGCAGAATCGGCACTGGTGGCAACCAGTTAGCGATCATGCAGGTCGCGGCTCCATGATCGTTGAGGTCAAAGGCAGACCTTCGAATTCACAATTCATATTTACTGTATAGCGAGAGAATTCTTCCAAATTGATGTTAACTGCCTGACACCGAAACATCAACTAAGGTATCAGTGTGCATCAGGGATGTATATATACATTCTCCCATTACTTGGAAAAATCACCAGATTGTTTCTAAGTTCACGATAAAAATTAATATATTTTTTACGATTTCAGGTTTTGAACTCAGGACCCTAAGTCAAAACGCGGGGATCTCATGCGCATTAACGAGATATCGTCAATCATTAGAGATCTGAAGAGGAGGGGTTACATCACATGATTTACTGAACTGACCTCTTATGAAATTGTAATTAGAAAATAATATTTTTTTCTACTAATTGTGTTTTTTTTTGTTGAGTATTCTTTTAAACCTCGTAACTTAAATGTGGTGCTATGAGAACTCGACTATGAACAGAAAGATCTGCATATAGAATTGTAACAAAGACTAGTATAAATATACATGAATAGTTAACAGTATAGAAAACACTAAGTCTGTGACCCTGTCCACATTTTGGAAACAGTTGGTTAATAGTTTTTTTTAAATATATATGGATATAAACAGACGAAAAACCCCCTGATTGAATTTAGATTGATGACAGATGGAAAGAATTCGAAAGATTGGTGGAAAAATTGCGAAAGATTGATGGTAAGATTGCGAAAGATCAGTAAATTCTGAATTTATGACTCTGGAATCAAGTAACCTGTACACATTTTTTTTGCCTGCTAAATGAGTTCGGGAGTTCTACGATCTTTCTGTCTTCTGACGCGACTCTATTTGTTTAGTAATAATTTTGTACTGTTTAACTAGAGAATTATTTTCGTCTTCAACTTCGTTAAAAGTAAATATAAAGAAATGTAAATTTTCAAATGAAGCTATCACGGGTACCCGACGATATAGCCATGTCCATATAAAAAGGGGAGATTATAATACGTCAAAAAAAATTAGTATAAAATTGAGAAAAGTTACAAAAATGCTTATCCTAATGTCATAACAGTTTTTGAAAAGAAAGAAGAATTTTAATTTTTTTTGTAATTACTTCCTCAATAATCACCTATGGACAATATAAATTTTTATAACTATAACGTTTTGATTGGTAAAATTTGAGCTACACCACGAGTGTACCTATTTCTTATTTATTACTTAATTGTAATAAGTAAAACAGGAGCATGCCCATATTTTCTGCTTTCAGTAGTAAACCCTAGTCTACACAGGAATCAGGATCGCACCTTCCATTTAAGTGCCATCCTTTGTTATAACAAGGGTACGTATGGGCGCTCAAGTTTGCATCACAAAGGTGCTACATAACATGTATTCGCAGAGGCTGGTAGTTCCTGTTTGTAGATTGGAGTGTTTTAATTTGTGCATGAATTATGCATGTGTCCCTTTGAGACTTGAGTATGCGCAAATGATATTGGTGAGAGCTCTGTATGCAGAGTATCGTACCTGCCCATCTAAGATCATTTGTTTACAATATATTTTTGATTATAGTATAAGTGAAAATGGTGCATCTTACTCATACCACCAGTAAAATAACTGTTTAGCACATCTTAAACGACGTAGTCAGACTCTTTTGACCAAGTTTGGTGAGAAATTGTCAGATTTCTGAGTTTAAGTAACTTAAGAGCAATGTGGTTAAGACCCAGTTACTCTTTGAGGTGGTTTCTAATTTGAAGTCAGTCTCCATCAAGTCATCACAGTAACGAGGATGTTACCACCAACTCCATGATCTCAGTCACCCAACACTTTGCTAGTGTTAATGTTAGTCCACCATCGCATTATGTTCCAGCCACCACACAACCCATTCCAGTTAATCTAGTTAGCAACTCACCCATTTTCACACTTACTTCAACCACCCTTCTATCCACTGCCCTCCACACTGCGTTACCTGCCCAAAGCTCATACTCATTCCATCCGACCACTGTTTTCAGTGCACCTCTGCACATGTCATATTCAACATCACATATTTATTCATGCGTTTTTGGGTAAATCACACACCCACTTGAGAACATGCTGCGTAACTTTTCTGTTACTGACGGTCATAATTTTCCTACATTTTAATAGTTTTTGAAAGTGATTGCCAAACTTCATCAGAGTAAAATAGTGCCAGAGGCACAACTGCTTGAAGGCATTTGCCATTTATATCAAGGCCTCCTCATTGTATGGACTAGTTTAGCCATGTCGCAACATGTTTCATTTGATGCCTATCATTTAGATATTCGCAATTCCTTAATTCCCTCAAGGTTACGTGCTCAGTTGCAACTGAGGATGTTTAATCGTTTACAAGAACCTCAGGAATGTCTTTCTGCATATGTGAGTAGAGTTAAGGAGACTGCCAGTATATTGCATTTGAACCTACCTGAATGTGAAGTGGTTAATACCATATTAGAAGATTTATACCCGGTTGCACCATTAAAAGCCCTGAACCAAGATCCTACGATCTTGGTTCAAACACAATCTTCAGTTTGAACGGAGTTCCAATGTACGAGTGTTGCACCAACGTGAACTGCCGAGTTCCAATCGTAGATCTCCTGATCTTGATTCGGAACTAGGATTGAGACGAAACGCTGTTTGTGATTGGCTCTCATTTCGTGACGTCATGATTCAACTTTTTATTTTAAAGTTCGGAGAAAATGTATAAGTTTCTGTGGACATTATCTCTAAGACTAGGATTTTTTACTATATAATTTAGTTGAATGCACTGCAAAATTACCGTTTCAGTTGTATTGTTTGATTGGAAACACTTTGTACACACTTTTTTCGTTATTTTAAATACCAATATTATTGAAGAAGGTAGTGTACATAGAACTAGATGGTGCGATCTTTTATCTGTTTTAAGTAAAATATTTGCTGTACGAATTTTACTGAATGATATTCAAGTGTGTGAATGTTGTTTCAAATTCCTAAAAAAAATATCGTACTTAGCGCTATCTGTTGGTGTATTTTAAAATAACACTTGTCAGCTACGGCTGCTCTTTCGTGAGCAAAAAATTCGACGTGAGTTTTAGCTCGGGCGGAAAATTAGGACAGTTTCTGATACTCTAAATGGCTTTCCCAGATTTCCTTTTTGTTTTCTCGGAGGGATAAGCATGAATTTCATTCTCTGTTTACAAAACATAAATACCAACTTCAATTAAATAAGTGCATTTTATCTTAAGACTTTGTAAAAGGTCTCAGTTTTAAATTTTGCAACCGTAAAAAACAACCGAATCCATATTTAAATGATAAAAAAATTACAAATTTTATTTCTAGTAAATAAATATATTAAACTGTGCTTTTGTTTTCACATAATCTATATTCAACAGAGACATTTATTTTTCTCTATTCACTTTATAAACATTTAAGATGTATTTTTATGTGCCAAGTAAATCTTAAATACAGAAAATTTTCATGTTTATGACGTTTCTTAAACAAATTTGTTTTTCAATATAATTCTAACATTTTAAAATACATAACTTATATTTACTTGATCTGAGATCATCCTCCTGAACCGCCAAAATGCACGGTTCAATGCGAGGTTCAAATTGATCTTAGTTTGGCGTGCCGGATACAATGGTCCAGCAGCCAAATGTGCTGAACCAAGATCAAGCCGATATTTGATCCTAGATCATTGCTGAACCTCAATGGTGCAACCGGGCATTAGAGCCTCAAGAGCGTTCTCAATTGGTGTTTTTCTCAAAACGCAACACTTCGTAAAGTTGGGTAGGGCATGCATACATTCCCAGAACATCAGATACGATGACCAGAAACCCCAGCAAAATTCTTTACTGCTATTTATTTAAACACTGACTATCACCAAATCTCTTTGTCAAAAAAATCCAAACCATATACCAGTTTTCTTGTTCCTTGGAACCTGTATTAATTTACTCATAACGGCTTAGCTTTGCCACGGGTGCGCAAGTACTTACTGGGCTTTAAATAGGATTTTTGATGATGTTAAATTCAATTTTGTCTATAACTATCTGGATGATCTTGTCATTTATTTCGAACTTTTTGAACAACATTTAGAGCACCTAAAAGAAGCACTTCCTCGTGTGGTAAAGGCCGGTCTCGCTGTTAACCCGTCTAAAGTTATTTGTAGTTCAAGAAATTTAATTTTTGGGATATAGGATTTCTTCCAGTGGGATTTATATTTATCCAGAAAGGACTAAGTCCATTAGCGATTTTCCTCCACCGCGAGATGTGAAAGTTATATTGGTATGATACAATTTTTTAGCAAATTCATTCCAAACTTAGCTGAAAAGGCAGCACATCTGAAAAAATTGAGAAAGAAATAAGTTAAATTTGAATGGTGTAAGGAGCAGCAAAAGAACTTCGACAATTTTAAGAATCATATTATTCATCATCCGTTGTTAAGTATGCTAGATTTTAGCAAGGAATTAATCTTTCAAACAGACGCTTAAAGTCAAGCAATAACAGTTGTCTTGGCTCAGGAGATTGATGGCTGTCGTCTGCTGATTGCCTTTGAGTCCCACACGCTTCCTCACCAAGAGAAAAAGTCTTTCACTATATGTGTATTGGAATGTTTGGCCGGAGTTTTTTTTTGCCATACAAAATTTTTGGCAATATTTGGAACAAGCAAAATTTCTTCTCGAAACCGAAAACCAGGCTTTGTTGAGGTTTTGTGGCTCATCCACGCCACCTTGGAAAAAATGGCGGTTGGGGTAGTTTGAATTTATTCTTGAAAATTCAGAGTGCAGCACATACATTGAATTCAAAATGTAGTTGCAGATACGCTATCACATTTGTTTGATATCGCCAATGTGGAATCTGAAAAATGTATTTATGATACATAGTACAAGTACTTCCTTATTGTAATGTTTTGTATAGTTTTCCATAAGCTTTTGCAGACATTATAGAATGCCAAGAAAAGGACAGTGATTTCAAACAAACCATCTCAAAATTAAATTCAGGTATTGAATACAAACCATATTTTCTTTCCAAAGGTCTCCTTTGTTGCAGATCTCGTGACAAATGGAAACGTATAGTTTTGCCTGATCATCTAAAACATATGATATTAAAGTATTTTCATTCATCACCTCTTTGCTTACACCTGGGTACACACAAAACTATCAATGCCCTCCGTCAGCACTTAATTTATAATGGAATGGATTCTGAAATCTCTGAGCGAGAGAAATGTTGCAAAATTTGTGCTCTGAGCAAGCCAGCTCAGAATACATATTAAGGGTTTCTGTTTTCTGAAGTAGCTGAAAACACCATGGAAAAATTGTTCATTGGTTTTGTTGGTCCCTTTCCCTGGAAAAAAATAGGAAATAATATGTTGTCAGTGTGTGTTGAAGATTCAATACATTTGTATGGTTAATTCCACTTCGGAAAGCTGATGCTATGTCCACTATTCATGCTTTCCAATTACACTTTTTTTCAAAATTTTGGAACACCTTCATCCAATGTGTCTGATAACGGTTCACAGTTTTCTTCTCATATTTTCATGAACATGTGTTATTCTCACGGCATACGCCACATAACTTTATCCCCATATAATCCTCCCCCTTCGCATGCTAAGCATCTCAATCGAAACCTTCGTTGAGCAGCCATTGCTTCCAATGCTATGGACCAAACAAATAGAGATAAAATTCGCTCTAGGCTTAAAATGGCGTTCAATAATGCCAAACATGAATCACACAAAACTACCCCATTCAATCTTATGTTTAAATTTGCTCCAAATAACACTTTGTCAAATGTGTGGTGTCTGAACGACTTGTTACTGAACTATCCTTAGTATGTTCGTGATATTTGGGCATTTGCTCTCAAGAATTTAAAGCGCGCTCATTTCAAGAGTCGTGCCAAGTATAATAAAAGTGGCATTGATAATCCTTTTCATGTAGGTGACCTTGTTCTGTGCAAAGAATACGCTGTCAGCAGGGCATTTGATAAGAAAATGGCACTTGTTTATTTGTTGTACAACCACACAATTTGTTTATCTCTCAAAATAATTCAGCAACGTTTGTTACTTGTTAGATCCTGACTTCATCTTGTTCGTGGACTGATCATCCACTTAGCAAAGTCATTTTGGGATCCATGTCATTTTGTGAGCTCACGTTTTCAAAATAATATCCGCCGTACTAAGTTAAGTTTTTTCTATGTTTAATTAATTTGTTTTTGTAGTAAATAATGTTTTGTGCTCTGAATTTCAATTGTTTGAATGATATATGTAGTATTATTGAATTTTTTGAGTTCAATGTCCAGTTAATTTGGTGGTATATCTAGTGGTGTTTAATTTGGTGGTACACCATGCAGTCTGTTTTATTTTGGCACCTTACTCTTTACGGGGTGACATTCTGTTTTTTCCAGTTTCTGCCGAATAGACCAACATGTTTGCTCCCTTGGATGTTGCTCCATTTGTGTTTCTTCGGTCACGGTAAATAATTTAGACACTGGTGTTATTTATGAAAATAAGTAAAGATCTTTCTTTCTCAGAAAATTTTTACACAATTCTGCTGAACTTTGATCTTCGAGAATGACACGAGGAATGTGAGAAATTAGACATTATTTTTAATACAGTGCTATGTGTGCACAAGTAATTCAAAAAGGACAACAGTTCGATTGACCAAAATTTCAATTTTGAGCTGTTACAATTGGAAGATAACCTCAGTGCCTTTAAGACAGAACTTCTTATTCTTACCTCACTACTGCCTGCCTCAGTCGCGTACAAAAAGGGCAATGTTAGACATTGAAAGCAAGTAAATGTTGCTAACCACATAATTTTAATTAAGAATCTTGAAGATCGTATTTTGAATACTACAATAGGAATCCAGAAATTGGCTACTCACTATTTAAACAATTTTATCTTTTGTATTCGGCGTGGAATCAAACTACTCATGAACTGTGGGATAAGATCGTAATTCTTGGTTTCAGGCTAGACCTTAGTGCTATGCTATTGAGGGTCTGTGAAACTAGAATTGTTCGATTTGAAGTATGCCATTGAGGCTAGTGTCCTTGGCAAGTTAAGCTCTACTCTTTAGAATTCAAAGGCTTTCTTTGACACTTTGAACCAAATTCAACATTTGATAACACTTATTTTGCATATGATTACCCCAGTGACTTTTGAAAATCTTTTTCCGTATTATGGCTTCAGTACAGTACGAGAAATTATTTTTAATTCGTCCCTTAATGTTGTGGTGAATGTTTCTTTGGCAAATAAAGATCATTTTCTGATTTATAGTGTCTATACTTTTCCTGTATTCTTTCCCTAATGTAACAGGTATCTGTTATTCAAAGTTTCCAAATTTCTCATTGTCAGCTTAGACAGAAAGCCTTTTGCTCCCATTCCAGCTTAATATTTGTCTCAATGTAAAACTTATTGTAATTACCATTTGCCCTTCTGTCGTTCCATTTTTTTTATCTACATGTTAATAGTTGTGAATTTAATTTATTGTCTGGCAAACCTCACCTTAACTTATGCGAAAAATTCTTTCTTTTTCTAGTCACCCTTTCTTCAAAAAACTAATTCTCTCGGGCTGTTTGCGACGAAATTTCTCATTGATGTAACTTATTTATGTAGGACTACCTTGGAGTCACAACCTCCCTTCACACTATCACTGTCTGAAAGTGGTTATATCAGTAATGGTTCACATTGCGACATTGTCAGCCCATATTTTAAGACTTTTGGCCAAGTCAATTCTGCAATTAATTTCAATCAATCTGTTCCTGTACTACCTTTGCCAAATCGTATTTCCAATGTAAGTTTTTTGCAACTTTCAAACTTACCTATTCTTTCTCCCAATGATTCCCTCATTAAGAAACTTGATTCCCTTCTGACTTCCCAGCCCCAATACATTAATTTCCGTGATGTTGTGCAACTTTTCAATCCACATCTTGCTCCACCTCCCGAACACATCAATATTATATGTATTAGTCTATCTTCAGTTGCGGTATTTTGCTACGTGTTTGCTATTATCTTTTGGTTGAAATCGAAGTTTTGTGCACTTATGCAACCCTCTCCACACATTCAACTCTCTAGTCAAAAACGTTCAGTTTTTATTCCTTTGCCAGGTGTTTATTGTGGTGCATCCTTCTCGTAATGTAAGTTTGTTATGGTGTTGTGTTTTTATGTGGATTTTTTGTGAGAAATTGGCTTTTGCAGCTACTGCTCTTGCCACACCTTTGTGAACTCGTGTCCGGATTTCAGAGGGAGATTGTTTGCCAATTGTATTGGGATTTGTTTAATGTGTTTATGTAATTCTGTTAATTATTTTCTTATTTTTTGGTGTTTCGCCAAATATATTTTTTACTATTCGAACGTGCTCTACTTCTGCTTAATATTATGTTCATTCAGACTGTAGTTGTAAAACAAATTTTATCATTATTTTGTATTGTTTAAATATTTTTCTGTTTATTTTATTTTTGGTTTCTTGTTAAAAAAATGTTTTTCCTAATGTCTATTAATTATTTGCGTATGTAATATTGTGCGAACTCATAATATGCAATTATCCAAATGAAAAAATGATTTGTGAATTATTATATATCTGTCTCGACTCTCGAGTTATGAATCGATTAGTCGCTCGAGACCACAAAGTCCGGAGATCAGGTAACTACTCTTCTTCGTTTTCTTGCCACACAGCATGTAGTCGACTTACTAGTGCTTACATTTTGAAATCGATCATCTTGTAATGAAATAGTTTTTATCCGCCATTTAGCGTAAGTTTGTTTGCGGATATTTTATTTTGTGATGTGGTCATATTATTTTTGTGATAACAGTCATTTTGAAGATTGAATTTTGCATTTTTGTAGCGGTTCGCAGCTTTTTCGCTTAATCCTGTGGCCAGCCATTTCATCCTTGATGTTATGTGGTACGTATACCTAATTGTGGCATGGTCATTTTGACCATGATTCCACTTCTCTCGGCTGGCCCCGCAGTTTCTTCTGAATTTCTGAATCTGGAATCAAGTGACCTCAAACATTATTTTTGCCTGCTGCATGAGCTCGGGAGTTCTACGCACTTTCTGTCTTCTGATGCGACATCTATAATTATGCTTTACTGTTAAACTACAGAATTATTTTCGGTCTTAAAGTTAATTGATAGAAAATATAAAGTAATGTAAATTTTCAAATGAAGCTATCCTATCGTGGGTACCCGACGACATAGTTATAATCTTATAAAAAACGAGTTTATAGGAGGTCAAAAACCAATTGCATAATACATAAAAAAGGTAACTCAAAACCAAAAAAATCAAAGTAAAAATGTATGTACGCATGTCATTATATAGTAACAAAATTGTATATATATATATATATATATATATACACACAGGGGATGGACAAAATAATAAGAACATCTGACATATACACAACATTTATTTATTAATAAGGTGTTGGGCCACCATTTGCTTTTAGAACAGCTGAAATTCTTCGCGGAATAGATTCGTAGAGTGTCTGAATAGTTTCCAACGGAATGTTGTCCCATTCTTGTACCAAAACATCCGCCAATTGCTTCAATGATGTTGGAGATGGAAATCTGCTCCTCACTCTCTGCTCTAAAACTCCTCATAACGGTTCAATTATGATGAGGTGTGGCGATTGTTTGATAATATTCTGATGCTCCTCAAACCAACACTGAACCTTTTTGGCTGTGTATATGAGAGCATTATCATCTTGGAATCGATATGCTAGTCACAGTAAGAACTTCATCATTGATGATGTCGAGATATTCATTCGCAGTAATCCGGCTAGTGATGTGAATGAGAGGATCAGATGAATACCACGATATAGCCACCCAAATCATAACGGAACCTCCCCCATGCTTGACTGTAGGAAGCAGGCATTCCGGATCGTAGGCTTCTTTTGGGGTTCTCCATATATAAACCCGGCCGTTTTTAGGAAACAATGTAAACGATGATTCATCGGACCATACCACATTCTTCCAATCATTAAGTGTCCAGGTTATATGATCGTGGCACCACTTCTTTCGCAGCTTAGCGTTGGCTTCCGTTATAAAGGGTTTCGCAATTGCAGCCCTTCCATGAATGTTAGCTTTGTGGAGCTCCCGCCGTACTGTTTTTGTCGAAACAGTATTACTCAAGTGAGTGTTGAGTTCTGCTGTTACTTTTGCCACGGTAGTTTTATGTTGTCTGGCCACAATTCTTTTTAATGTTGTTGGTCTCTGTCAGTTAATTTTGGGTTTCGCCCACTATTCCTCTTCGCCGATGATGTTTTACCATGTTTTGTGTATGCTGTCATTACCGTGGATACTGTCGCTCGTGAAACGTTAAACTATTCAGCAGTTTTCGTCACAGACGCTCCCGCTATCCGAGCACCAACGATTTGCCCTCTTTCGAATTCTGAGAGATCACACATTTCACCGATCGCTTGTTTTAACCGTGACAGAACAAAGCGTATGATACACTGAAACATAACCTACCAGACTTGGCACGTAAACTGTGCAATACATACGCGTCGCATTATTTACACGGAAGCGATGTTCCCAACATGCAACAAAATGTACTTTATTGCATGGTGTTCATATTATTTTGTCCATCCGTGGCGAAAAAAGTTTTTATAGAACAGTTGTACAAAAAAAAAATATTTATTTCTTTGTTAATTACTTCCTCAATAACCGCTCATTGATAATGTATAATTTTGTAACTATAATGTTGTGATTGGTAAAATTTGAGCTACACCATGAGTGTACGTATTACACATTTATTACTTTTATGGAATAAGTTAAACAGAATCACACCCATATTTCTTGCTTTCAGTAGTAAACACTAGTTTACACAGGAATCTAGCTAGATCCCACCTTACATTTATTTGCCATCCTTGTGTTATAACAAGAGGACCTATAGGTGCTCAAGTTTGCATCACGAAGGTGCTACATAAGAGATTGAAAGATTGATGGAAAGATGGCGAAATTTTGATGGGAATAATGCAAAAGATTGATGGGAATATTGAAATATTGATTGAATGATTGAAAGATTGTTAAGGATTGGAATGTGGATTGATGTGGGTTGGTGTGTGGATTGCTGAGTGGATTGCTGTGTGGTGCTGACTGTGGTGCTGATTGTGGATTGTGTGGTGCATGTGGTGTTTTGCGATGCTAGCGCTACCGCGTTAACATTTTTGCCACCATCTACTTCTGCATGGTGGTGTACTCTTTGCTCGACTCGGATCCCCTCCCTTTTCTTCTCGTCATCATCCCTGCTTTCCCCACCCCCATCGTGCGTCACGATTTTTGATTGGCCATTATAGTTAACTTAAGTCCTTTCTCGGCTAGGGCTTTGTCTATTCTGTTATACTTTACGCCCATATGAAGTTTGTTACTTTTCGCCGCAACTAACACTGCAATATCCTCGCTAGTACCTGATTGCTTTACCACCTTCACCTTCGTCCAGCAGTGGACAATGATGTCATTATGTTACTGAGCTGATGCTGTATACAAGTTTAGCTACTGAGCGATGGGGTAGAAAAACTGTAAGTCGTGGAGAACGCTAACTTTGTGGTTGGGTTTTAAATGTTTTTTTGTCATTTGTGTGGCATAGTGGTGTTGTATCTTGGGTGTGCAGTAAGGCTAGGCCATTACAAAATTTTTGTTTCGGTCGCCCTTCAAAATTACGTTCTGGCTTAAATATGGTGTCATTTTGCTGTTTCTTTCTTGTTTTAACGTGTCTTGTTTGTCATTGTTAGCCGCCCAAGTATTTATGAGAATCCAATTTTTGCTGTTTCCACAAGTATATCATATTGGCGCGAGTCTTTTAATACACTGTTTGTTTTTTGTAAATTTTAACAGTTGCAGCCGTACTGGGTATTACGCGACTGCCTCCTGACATAATTATTTGGCATACCTTTCAATTGTTTTTAATGTATTTTATGTAATGGAGGCTTTACAGTACAAGTCAATTGCTGCCCTCCTTTCGAGTGTTTAGAGTCGAATGGGTGTTATGTTGTAGTCTAAGAAAATTGTAACGTTTTTAATCAGTTGTTAAATTAATTACATTTTGAATTTGTATCTTTTAAAGTTTTGTTGTTCTGGAGCTAAGATTATATTTCTAATATTGTATTTTTTTTCTTTTGGTCCTTCAAGGCAAATATTGTGTTGCAAAGAACTGTCATAAATTCAACAAATTATTAACTGCGATAATTATTGCTGTGCTATAAATTTATTTTATCGTTTTAAAAATTGTTATATCAATTCATATTGTATTTATGTATAATAAAAGGTAAATAATCATTTTTCTACTGTAAATTATATGTGAATTATCACAGCAGGTGGTGCTGATAGTTGTGCATGTGGTGCTGATTGTAGTGTGTGGTGCTGATTGTGGTGCATGTGGTGCTGACTGTGGTACTGTTTGATGGAAAGATTACGAAATATTGCTGGCAAGATTGAAAGATTGATGGAAAGGATGCGAAATATAGGTGGGAAGATTGAAAGGTTGTGACAAATTTATTCAAAGATTGCGAAATATAGATGAAAAGATTGAAACATAAATGGAATAATTGCTAAATACTGACGGAAAAATTTCGAAAGATTGATGGAAATATTGCTGAGGATTGGTTATAGATTTGCCAAGATTGTGAAAGATTGATGGAAAGATATGCATGTTGGTTCAAAATGTGACTCGCAAAGGACTTATTATAATTTCCGACTCTCAATTCTCGATTCACTGAATTATATCTGGCGGGTGAGATTTTTTTACAGAATTATTGCGAAGTTTTTGCGAAGTTTGGCATGAAGAGAATAGGAATAAGAATATGTATTAGACTACTTGTTTCGAGACAGGTAAACATCAACTGTTAGTATGGATGATTGGTATGGTCAGTTGTCCTTGCTGGTTGGTATCATTCATTGATCTACACAGCTTGGCAGGAGTTGGTCTTGCAGGGGCCTGTCTTGGGTGGTGTCATTCTCAGGTGGAGCCAGTCTTGGGTGGAGACTATCTCAGATGGAGACAGTCTTGGGTGGATCAAGTCTTGGCTGGAGCCAGTCTTGGGTGGTACCTGTCTTGGGCGGAGAGAGTCTTGGGTGGAATCAGTCTCGAGTGGAGACAGTCTTGGTTGGTGCTAGTCTTGGGTGGAGCCAGTCTTGGGTGGAGTCACTGTTAGGTTGTGTTAGTCTTTGCTAGAGTCAGTCTTGGATGAGTCAGCCTTAGGTAATCATTCATTTGCCAATATGGTTAGTCGGAATGGTTGGAAAATAACTTTTGTATGGTCAGTTGTAAGACCATTTGTGAAGTTTATCATAAGATTTGCGAAGACTTTGCTAAGATTTTGTAAAGATTTTGCAGAGATTTTGTGAGGGTTTCCGAAAATTTGCTAAGATTTTGCAATTTTTCTGCGAAGTATTCTACTCAGTTTGGTAGGAGATAGTCTCAGTAGAAGTCATTCACAGGAAGAGTCAGACTTTGGGGGAGTCATTATTGGGGGGAGTCGTCATGGTAGGAGTCAGTCATGGGTGGTGTCAGTCATCGGCCAGTATGCTTGGCCGATGATGGCGAAGATTTGCGAATTTTTACTAATATCTTACACATATTTTGCCATTTCTTTGTATGAAGAGGTTAGATACATGATTATTATCAGGTGACATTTTTAAGATTGGTCTTCATCATCTGTTGGTAATGATGGATGGTTTTGTTCATTTTTCTAGCCAGTTTGGCAGGAATTTGTCTCGACAGGAGCTATTCTGATGTGGAATCAGTCTTGGGTGCTGTCAGTCATAGTCTAGTATGAATGGTCGGTATGGTTGGATGGTTTGTATGGTTGATTAGCCTGGTCATTGGTATGGTCTGGTGGTATGGACCTTAGTTATGGTCTTCTAGTAATGGCCAGTCTGTATGACTGGTAAGGATTAGTGGTTGTTATGGTTGACTAACCTTGATGGTCATTAGACTGGTTGACTGGAATGCGCATTTGGTATAGGTGGTTTGTATTGTTTGGGGTGTGGGTGACTGGGATGGCCTGTTTGTCGTTTAAGCTGGTATTGTTGACTGTATGGTTAGCTAATATGAGCGATTCATATGATTGATTGGTATGGATTATTCAAGTGGTTGGCTGGTAATGATGACTCATATGGTTGGTCTGTGCAGATGGTTCATGTAATATTTTTTTAAGGCTGAGTGGCATGGTCGGATAGTATGGCTGGCTACTATGGTCGGTTTGTATGGTTCGTTGGAATGGTCAGATCATATGTTTGACTGGTATGGTTGATTTGTATGGTCTGTCTTCAACAATGGTATCGTCTGTCAATCTTGTTGGACTGTTGGTCTGCTTGAGTGGAACGGTTGTTTGGTATGGATGACTCGTATGTTTGGTCTGTATGGCCAGCTGGTATGGTTGGTTCATATGGTCGGCTGATATGAATGGTACGTATAGTCCGATGGTATGGGTGGTTTGTCGGCTTTATGGTAGGTCAGTTTGGTCAGGTGGTCGGTCTGGTTGACTGGTATGGCCCTTTGACATATTAGCTGTAGGTGAGATGTTTTGCAAATATTTGTGAAAGTTTTACGAAGTTTTTTGAAACTAGAGTGTGAAGCAATATGAAACGATATTCGTATAAGCGAGCTCTTTTCGAGATTAAAAGTGACCTTCTGTTGGTTTATGTGGGTGGTATGGTTGGTTAGTGTTGTTGGTTGATTTTGTCAATTTTTCTAGCCTTTGGCAGAATCAGTCATGGCAGGAACCTGTTGTGGATTGAGTTAGTCTTGAGTGAAATGATTTTTTTACGCAGAGTTAGTCTTGCATAGAGTTAATCTTGGGTGGAGTTTGTATTGGCTGGAGTCAGTCTTGGGTTGAGTTAGTCGTTTGCTTGTATGGTTTGAAGGTATATCCCTTCGTTATGGGCAGGTAGTAATGATCAGTTGTATGGTCTGTCAATCACGATGATTGGTGAGGGGTGGTCGGGGACGACGAAATAGTCAATCAAATATAGTGGTGTTGTGGAAAGTGTCAAACTTTATTGAGTATATATAGCTGTCAGAATTGATTATATTGTTAGGGGGTGGTGCATCGCATGGTTGTAGTTGGGAAAGGGAGTCTAACTTGAGTGAGTAACCAAGTGAGGTATAGCAACAGATTGGCTAGAGTGGAGTGGAACCGAATAATCTGTCGAACTATATTATGCAAATGGATAGATGGAAACTAGCTGGAGGGAGAGGAAGGGGTTTTGTGTTGATGGGTAGTGGGGAGTTATTGGGGTTCGGACAGTGACGGGAATGGATATTTGCGTGGTTGGTTGAAGGTGTGGGATATGTTTGTGGACGAGCTATGGTGAATAAATAGTGAGGTTATCGAGCTATGGCAAATTCATTGAGAGGAGGGTTGGAAGGATGTTTGGTGGTGGGTTAGTGGCATGTGTTATATTGATAAGGGTCTCCCTATGGTGAGAAATGGCGAGGGAAGTGGAGCGACGAGTGGTGTGATGGTGTGAGGGTTGAAGGAGGAGGAGAGATGGTACACATGTTATGTAAAATCAAAAATTCGTTCTAGGTGTCGGATTATTGATCTTATCTATAGCCAATAAAATACAGTCATCTGCTGACTGTAGTATTAGGGAGAGACTGTGTACTGACATCTTTACGAGAATCGAACCATCAGGGTCACAAACATCCAACGTGGTTTTTCGCATTACATATAATATTTTTCCTCAAATTTTTATAACTTTTTAAATTTTTTACCATAAATTTCTTAATTTTAAAATTTAAATGTAGTACACCCACAACACACTTGGTCGCCAGGGCAAATAGTGAATATTTTCCTCTATTTTTACCAATTTATTTCGATTTTGATATGCTTTTTTTAGATTTTGCATTCAACCTCAACAGGGCCAAGGCCAAGGTCATAAAATTACTACAAGGGCGTTGGAGTCAATAACATAATATGTTTCTCGTTTTTTTCGTTTCTCTTTACGATTTTTTTAATTTTATAGAATTCAAGGTTACTGGGTTTAAGGTCTAGGTCATCAACATATAACTTGGTGGTTGGAGTCAGTAGTATAGTACGTTCTTATATTTTGATGAATTATTTCTGTTCTTTACAAATTTTTTAGATTTTTCTACTTCAAGATAATTGGGGTCATGGGTCACTAACCTCTTTCATGATGGTCAAAGACATCAATCCATTTTCTTTCTCAATTTTTAGATTTTTTTATTAAATTGTATGCATTTTGTCTCGATTTCTTATGATTGGGAAGGGTGGAGCTGAGGAGCAGGGCGTGTTGGCTAGTTTGGAAGGGGGAGTATGGGGAAGGGTAACACTGTATGTTCGTAAATGTTAGAATGTTTTATTTTTGCGATTTTCTCGATATATTTCAGTTCGTGGAAGGAGTGTTAAAAGGAGGGGTGTGCCGACCGGGAGGATGGGGAGGGGATGTGTCGGAAAGGGTTGGGGTAGGGATTGGTAGATGATCCGGGTGGCAGGATGTCTGTTGGGGAAGGGAGCCATGACCACAGATCCGCCCAAACCACAGCACCTGGCTCGATGCCTCGAATTCTCTTCCGCTGCTCTGAGGATTGAGTGACTCTTTTCGCTAAGAGCATCGAGTCCGCTTGCTCTGCTGAGGACTTTTGGCTCTCGGATCCAGGAGCCTCCAATAGGCTTTGCTCATTTGACAACTTCATTAAGACATTTTTAATTTGGTTTTATTTTTGGAGAAAATAGTAATTTCTGTGAAAAATAATTAATTTCTGAAGTCATTTTGTCGATAATATGGCTGTCCTAGGCCGCCGACCGTGACCTCTGGCTGTGAAGTCAGCCGATTGGCAGGCGAATCTCAAATACCAATACCTGATACCTAAACCAAAATTAACTAAAATATATTACTCGCGTTCTATTACCGTTTCGGACGAAAAATTTTATACCCTGAGCCAGATCCCTCCGGAGAGGGCTGAATTGTAACCTACACAGGAGCAGAAACGTTAGCAGAAAATGGGAATGATAACTGCTACGGAAATTTGCAATCGTGAAGACACTGGGATGAACCACTCACGAACCTTAATATTTTATATGTCCACGTGTCGTATTAGCTGTGGGGGAGAAAGGGCCTGGATTAATAAGTGGGGGCTTGCTGTGTACAGTTCAGTTCATAATTGTCCTTCGTGTGCGATATGTTTACTTCAGTGGACACAGGGACTGAAAAGGTTGAGAAAGAACTATCCAGCAGACACAGTGCCCTACAGGCTAACTCCACAAACCTTTGTACATTTGAGCCTCAGATATTTGTTTATTTATTATTGCCTCAGTGAGTATCCGAACTAGGCAGCACGGAATTCCGTTTTTGGTTTTGTGCAGGGTTTTTTTCCCCATCATCTGTGTCATTGGCAACATCCGATTTTGGCTTATATTCTGTTTATATTTCCATGTCTGAAATATATTCTTTTTATGTAAACCTGGGTTTTATTTGGTACACAATAGAGCTATGCTAAAAATAAGAGTTCTGTGTGCAAAAAATAAGAGTTAATTCAAATACCGTACGTGGAACCGCGGTGGTGTAGTGGCTAAAGAGCTTAACTCTCACCAAGGGTAACTGGGTTGGATTCCCGGCGGGATTGCTCCCTGATTAGGGAATTATGTCGGACGATGCAACTGGTTGGCTGGTTTTCTCGGGGATTTCCAGTTTCTCCCACCCTTGCATTCCGGCGCTGCACTATTTCCCTTTTGTTTCACCCTCATCAACTTTGAAGTCCTCGTTGTTAAGAGCCGGCAAAACATCTCCTTTCCACTCAATATAAAATTCCTGCTGTTCATGTCATCTAACAGCCTTTCAATCATTCCACAGAAAATAAATGTTTATAACCAAGCTGAAACAAGAAGAGTGTTTTCTAAATAATATAGACTTTTGTGTTGTGCTAAATTGTTGGACCTTGGCAAATATATAGGAAAACTGTAAAGACACATTTCCTTTACTTAATATTTGAGAAGCAGAGCTCGGCAGAAGTGAGGCTATGTCACACTCAAATAAAAACCACTCAACCGAGTTCAGCAAAATAAACTTTATTGACAACTACGCATTATACGCAGGTTGTACATGACTAAAAATATGCATATCGCCAGTAGTACCAAGAACGCTTTGGAGTGTATAATGACAATTAAAGTTCACAGAAGTCTGTAAATTAAATAATGGTTCCCACATTGCCGCTTGTGTAAAAGATGATTTTTGTTGTAGGTTTCCAGGTGATGTTCCACGAAGATTGCTCTCCCAGTCTGAAAGGCAGCCAGGTCGCGCAGTCTGCTGCCCCAAAGGACGAGGAACAAGAGCAGGAGCAGGAGAAAGAAGCGGAACGGTAGAAATGAACACAATCGCACGATATTGTTTCAGGAACGTCCTGTCAATGTGTTCCTGACATAGCATCTCTCTGCGGTATCATGCATTTCCGTTCTTTCAAAGCCAAAGTCCCCAATATGAGGTGTTTACAGAATAGTGCACATTGTTCTAATATCCATTTCTAGCAAGAAGAGGTGTCAGTCTGAATACGTCGGTAAAGAAGGAAACTTCATAATAGTTTGCCCTTTAGAAGATAAAGTATTGAAATACATATGCACACCATTTGAATTCTTTCGAGAATAAAATACTCAACATTTTCGTAGCAGTATTCCTTTCTTTAGCCAGTTGGCTGAGACTATATCATATTGGCATTGTGAACGAAATATCCCGGTTAGATTATTGGTACATGTGGGTTTGTAAACCACATGTGAACCACTATCTATTAACATGTGGTCATTGATATAAAATTGGAGTTTCAAGAATTTTGCAACTTTTTTTTTAAAAATAACCATTGTTGATTGCAAGAGTTTGTTTGCACAAGGAAAAGGTTTCAATAATTCATACAAATGAAATATTAATATTTCAGTTTATAATTTTATATAGCTCTAAAATAACAAAAATTTTACTGTTTGTAACAATAAATCTGAGATAAGGAAAATTTAACTATTTATTTTTTTATAAACCAATTTGTACAAATGTTTAATAGAATTAATTTTTTCCAAGCTTGTTAACACATATATTTGAATTAAAATTTGCTTCAAATATCAGCGCTTATGCAGGTGATTACTTAAATTGTACTTCATGATGCAGAAAAAAAGAATTTAAGTACAATTCATGTTAATTTTCACTTTCAATGTTAGGTTATTTACACGAATGAACTATGCTGTTATTGGTGACACAATTTTACAATTGTTCATCGTAAAAATTGTATTTAATTTCTTACTCTTCATGAATTTGTACGAGATTAAATTGTTTAATATTTTTACATATTGTTCAATTTGATTGAATTTTGTAAACCTTGGATATGTAAAAGTTAATATTATGCTATTTATCATAGTCCACAATACGTTGGATATCTGCACAAAATCTTCATATTTATTCTCTCCTACATATCTAGTAATTTTAGATAGATCTACATTTTATATGATATAATTGCCGAATTTTATCAGTAATTATCCGATTGTAAATAATTAATTTAATGTAAAATTATTTGTGTTGATTTTACTATTAATTAAAATTGATTAAATATTTAATACAATGATGTGTTTTATTTGAATGGGCTCTGCAAATATAGCAGAAAATGTAACTGTGAACTTTGTAGCCCTAATGTGCATAAACTTGCAAAATACTTGTCATATTGCGACGGAGCTTGGTATTTCAGAAGGAGAAAATTTGATGACACCCAACCCCGTTCCTCTCACTCCAGAACTCCAGCTAGTTTTGTTCACACCATTTATTCACTACAGTTCGACGGATTATTCGGTTCCACTCCACCTCCACCATTCAGTTTCCATACTTCAACTTATTACTAGCTAAAAGTTTGATTACCCTCTCCAAATACTACAATGCCACGGACACTCCTCTTCACACTACAGTCAATTCAGCCAGCTATATTTACTCATTATAGTTAGGCGCCCTCAAATCCCCTACTATATTTCATTGGCTATTTCGTCAACCCGTAACGTCCCTCGCCATCGCTCGTGATTAACTTAGACACCATTCCTAAGTATCACACTAAAGGACTATGCCAGCCGACCAGGCCAACCAACCAGACCAGCCATCTATACAGACCAACCACACTGGTCAACGACTGAGTGCACCCAATATTGCCCCCACTCAAGACGGTCTCCACCCAAGACTGACTCCAACCAAGACTGACTCCACCTAAGACTAAATCCACCTAAGACTAAATCCATCTAAGACTAAATCCACCTAAGACTGACCACTCAAAACTGACTCCGCCCAGGTTTGACACCACCCAAGACTAACAACACACAAGACTGACTCCACCTAAAACTGAACCCAGCCAGACTGAATCATTCCAAGACTGACTCCTCCTAAGTCCGGCTCCTGCTGAGACCAACTCCTGGAAGACTGCCTGTAACAATTGACAAGACCATCCATTTGTACCAGCACAGACAGCGATGACCAATCTCAATAAAAGTCACCTTATAAGAACCTCGTTGCTAAACTCTTCGAACAAAGTTTCGCAAATCTTCGCTAAATCTTCGCAAATCTTCGCAAAATATCAGTAAAATATCACATCGCAGGTGACCACAATAAGTGACCATACCAGTCGACTAGACCGAGTAACCATTACAGACTGACCACACAATCCAACGATACCAGCCTATCATACGAACCAGTCGTACCAACCGACCATATGAACCAACCATACCAGCCAACCACAACAACCAACAATACCAGCTGGCCATGCGAACCGAACATACAAATAATCTATACCAAACACCTATACAACCCAAAAAGGCCAATAACCCAGCAAGACCTATTGAGCATATAAATGGGTAAGACCAACCATGCGATCCATCCGTACGAGCCAACCATACCTACCAAACATAGGAATGGACCATGCAAACTAACAATACCAGCCGGTCGTACAATCCGACCATGCCACACAGTCATACGAACGAACCATACGACCCATCCATACAGACTAACCATATGAGCCAACCATACGAGCTGACCGCATGGACCACCGATAACAATTAACCACATGAACTGCTCATACCAGTACAAACCAGCCATACCAGGAAATCAGATGGACCGACAATACAAGCTAACTATACAAGTCAACAATACAAGCTAAAAATACATACTAACAAATGACACCAATCAATGACAGCACAAAACCATGCGAACTGGCCAAACCAAATTAAAATTCCAGCCAACCAGTTATCCAGTTTGTGGTACAGTCATCTGGTATGGCCAACTAGTAAAGGTCAGTCTATATATTTGGTGGGTCTGGTCGGTAGTTTGGTCTGGTCGGTTTGTATGGCACTTTGGTAAGTCAGCTGTTGGTGATATATTTTGTGAATTTTTTCCGAAGATTCGTAATGAATTTGCGAAGTAATATTAAGTTTTTTCGCGAAGAGGTTAGTTATGAGATTCGTTTTAAGCAACTTGATTTGACATTGATAGCCTTTTTTGGTATGGAAGGTAAGTACGGCTAGTTGGTCTTGCTGTTTGGCGTTGTTCATTGTTATAGTCTGTTTATCAGGAGTTGGTCTGGTCAGGAGCCTGTCTTGGGTGGAACCAGTCGGTCAGTATGGTTGTTTGGCATGATTGTCTGGTCTGGTTGGTTGGTATGGTGTATTGGTATGGACCTTTGATATGGTCTGCAGGTAATGGTCAGCCTTGATGACTTGTCTGCTTGTCGGTGTCATCTGTTATGGTTGGCTAATCTTGATCGTTGTTAGACTGATTGGCTGGAAAGATCGTTTGGTATGGGTGGTTAGTATGGTTAGGTGGCATGGTTGGCTGACATAATTAGTTAGTATGTATTTTAATCTCGTATTGTTGGTTTGAATGGTTGGTGCGCATGATTGTTTCGCCTGGTTGCCTGGTATGGATGGTACATATAGCTTGCTAATATGACTGATTCATATGGATGATTGGTATGACTGGTTCATGTCATCGGATGGAATGGTTGTCCTGTATCTTTTGTCTGTATGGATGGTTCGTTTGGTTCGTCCGATTGGCTGTGTGGCATGGTCAGTTTGTATGGTTCATTGGTATGATCGGTTCGTAGTTTGGCAGATAGTGTGGTCTTTATGGATGAATTGAATGGTTCGTTTTGCCGATTGTAATGCCCAGTCGGTCTTGCTGGGCTTTTGGTTATGTTGCGTGGTATGGGGGGTTCGGTGTGTATGATTTGTGTATTTGGTTCGATTTGCCAGCTGGTATAGTTGGCTTTTGTGGTCAGCTGGTACAGTTGGTTCGTATGTTCGATTGGTATGGTTAGTTCATATATTCGCTCTTGTTGTCTGGTGGTATTGCCCTTTGCTATGGTCAGCTGTGGGTGAGATAGTCTGCGAAGTTTTGCGAGACTTTGCACGAAGATGTTAGCAACGAGATTCGTATTGTGGGCCTTTTTTGAGATTGGTCGTCATTGTATGTTGTTACAAATGAGTGATCTTGTCCATTTTATACATAGCTTTGCAGGAGTTGATCTCAGCCGGAGGCAGACTAGAAGGGAGTTAGTCATGGGTGGAGTCAGTCTTGGGTGGAGTCAGTCTTGGGTGGAGTCAGTCTTGGGTGGTGTCAGTCTTGGGTGGAGTCACTCTTGTGTCGTTAACTAATATTATTGGTCGGCATGAATGGCTGGTCTGGCTGGTTGGCCTTGTAGGCTGGTATAGACTTTTGGTATCGGTCGAACTTAGGTAAGTAAATGAAGTGGAGGAAACTAGGGTGTTGGAAGGTAGAGGGGTGGGTTGATGGTCGGACAGCGCTTAAGGGAGAAGGGGTCTAGAGTCTTGTGGAGTGCTGATGGCGAAGATGGATGGTGAGATGGACGAGCAATGGCTAGTTAATGGTGAAGGGGCAGGTAGTCGGGAGATTGGTTGGTGGTGTGAAATGGAGTTCGAGCTATGGTGAGTAAATGGCGAGGGTTGTTGAGCATTGTGAGGTCTGATGAGGGTGTTTTGGTGGGGGAGGGGAGAATGTGTGTGAGTTACATAAAGCCTATAATTCGCATATCGTCAATGATTAATTGTGACAAAATGTTTCGAAAGAAGCCGACTAATCAGTCACATGCTTATCGTCGTACTAGGGTGTGACTGTGCTCCGTATCTTTACGAGTATCGAAACCTCAGTGTCACACATATCCGACTTTGTTTTGAATTAGTTATGTAATTTTTCCTCTATTTTGTTACCAATTTTAATTTCAATGATACTAGGGTCAAGGCGGACACCCTCATCCATGAATGTTGGGATCTGTAGTGTAATTTATTACATTTTTTAAAGTAGTTGGATTTTTTACATTTTTTCTCTATTTTTGTTTAAGAACACTGAGGTCAAATTCACTTACATCTCACGTGGCAGTCGGTGTTAGTAATATAATATAATATTTATTTAACATTCAGTTTTATTTAGAAATTTAGAAATTTTTTATATTTTGAGTTTAAAGTCACTAGGGCCAGATTCAATTGCACCCACATACAATTTAATGGTTGGAGTTTGTAACATAATATTTCCTTGATTTTTGGATTTATTCGATTTTTGCGATTTTTTCTCGATTTTTCGATTTCAAAGTCACTTGTGTCAAGTTAAGTTCAAGGTCACCGACTTCTAACATGATGGTCGGGGTCGGTATTTAATTTTTTTCTTGAATTTAAAAATTTTTTCAAGCTGTTTTAATATTTCATTTTTAAGGTCACTGGGGTCAAGGTCACCTACATACAATATGGTGACCCAAGTCATTCCTGTAAATTTTCTCTGGATTTTTAGAATTTTCATATTCACACTGGCACATGCATCAAATGCTCCGTCGCCGCTACGCACAAAGCTCCGAAATTTCGAGTAGACTTTAAGAACTTCTCAAATTACTATTGAAATTTAAGCGTCGGCCTCATAGTTTGATTGGTGAAACGCCTTTAGCAAATTCCAGTGGAAGGCTATATCAAGCTTAGTAGGTATTCGCCTAGAATATCTAGGTTATAACAATCTGAAAGTGTTGTTTTAGGGCATTTTGAAGACCTTCAAATTTTTGTTTCCAATGAGTGTGGTAAGACGGAAGTTTCATTCCACCCTGGTTTGAAGGGATACATCTTTTCACGTGAAAAGAGTGTTCGCTCGAAAAGTAGGCAAGAAAATTATCACTCCACTTCACCGCTTATGCAGAATTTCTTCGTTTTTGTGTCATAATTTCAGTTTCAGAGTCGTTATTGATAATTTCCGACAATGAGAAATTTACATTTTTCATTATGTTTAATATTTTTGGCACTTAACTTTACTACATGTTATTTGGTAGTCGTAAAAAAACGCAGGGACGTATTGTTATTTTTAAGATTGTCTTAATGCTAAGTGTGAAAAAAATACTTCCATAGTTCGCATTTCAAGTTAGTACTGAATAGTAGGCAAATAGCTAAATTTTTATAGTATCAATTACAGCATGCTTTCTGCGGAAAAATAGGCAAATGGGCATGTCCACCCTTAATAAATGTGGAACCCTGGAACCAAATTTTACCAAACTCAGTACACATTTAGTACTTAGTATTGACATCCGACTTTTATAGTTTTATACCAATACGTGTGGTTTTTTTTTAATTCTGAAATTTTTATTATTTACGGCAACGTTTAATATCTCGGGAACCATTCAACCGATTTAGACCAAATTTCGCATTTTAACAGTTCATCATGTAAATGTGTAATTTATGGAGGCACATTGTCATTGGTCTACCATTTCGGAATCTAGTAATATATTAAAGAATAGGCTTTTAGATCATATCTCGGAATCTAGCCAACATATTCTCGTTGAATTTCGCAGGTATATATAACTGTGGTAGGCCATGTTACCATAATAAACTAAAATGATAAGGCACTTATTTTCAACATGGTGGACATATAAATAAGTTTTGTTAATTTGGTATATATATACCATACAGTTTAACAAATTTCCACCAAACAGGTATGCTAAAAGTATCAACTACACCAATCAAATATGCTAAGACAAAGCCTGTTTGTTAACCATTTTGTAATATAAAGCCACACGAAAAGAAATACATTTTGTATTGTTTCTCGGGAAAAAATTTACAGATTCCTACCAAATTAGGCAAACAATAAATACTGCATTACGCCATGTAAAATAATATGTATTAAAAGGGTTAGAATTTTATCTTCAGAATGACTTTCTTTAAACATTTTTTATTACGAAATCATGTAAACAATTCCAACCAGACTTCGTGTGTTGATAGGCAAGTAATGCTTAGTTAGGCGATGCTACCATTTGCAATTTAAGAGACTCGACTACCTGGAGCTATTTTCCGCTCTTAAGGGCATTGCCTACCGGCTGGCAGCTGCGAAATTAAAAAAGGGAATCCCTTGTTAAAGAAATTTCGCATTACTGCACTTATTTTAAAGATAGGCGTTTCAAACAAAATTTATTCTTCAAGAGATTTTCTTTTTTTTAGGAAAAATATCCCCACGAGCATATATTTTCAAAATAGATAGGCCGTATGTCACGGAAACATCTCCACTATAGGGAACTTCTCCTAGAAAATACGCGAAGAATACATTTCGTTTGAAACGTCTTTCTTTAAAATTACCGCAATGAGGCAAAAATTCCTTAACGTAGGATTACTTACCTAAATTTCGCAGCTGCCAGCCGATAGGCAGTGCCCTTAAGGCCGACAAGAGTGAGAGCGATAAGGAAGACTCTTGCGCTACTCGCATGGCTCACAACTGGCATGCATTGTCGTCGTGTAGCAGGTAACTATGAGATGTACGGTGGTGCAACGCAGTTCCAGCGCCAGCTAAGCGGGAGCCTTACATTTATAACACCTTTTTATATGGTGGTTAAACCAATACTTTAGTTTAATTTGGTACATATACCATACTTATTGACCAGTTAAGACCAAATTTGGTATGCTGATATATCAACTGCATCAATTAAATATACAAACACAATGCCTCTTATGTCCCCCATTTAAAAAGTAGAAACCACATGATAAATTAATGTTTTGATATAGTTTCTGGGGGAAAAAAATCATATGATACCTATAATATTTGACAGATAAGAAATATACGGTGTTAAATGTAAACTGATAGTTTTAAGTGTGTAATACACTGATTTTTAAAATGATAGCCAAATAAACAAAAAGTTTATTTGGTATATTAGTTACATTGGTTAATGCTTGTTGAAAATTTTATTTCAGAAAAACTCAAATCAGCAGAAAATAAAGGAATAAGAGACAGTGAGTGACGTCGTATCTTCATAATAATGAACGGTGGCAAAAATATCTTAATTTTACGGCAATCATTTGATATGAATAAAAAAACACACGAAAAAATTTCAGCTGCTATAAATTTTGAACTTAAACTTTCTGTAGCACAACGAGTCTTGAGACATTATAGTTTTGAATACTCGAATCATATGTTACAACTTTAATGAATACAGGCATACGGAGAAGTTATTTTAGACGCTGATTTCGAAAGGGTTCAATCACCCGTTAAATATCTATATTTGCAATGCCGAATGTCAAATCGCACATTTGTCGTTTGCGCATTGCAAAATAAAACGTGAGTACGTGTGCGGACAAACAAAACCTAGATATTCAATTTTAAATGTCGTCACGTATTGAATGATTCTGGAGGAAGAAAAAGAGAGGAAGCACGTTGTTCCACTGAAGTGATAATAGCAATTTAGCTTATAAGAGCTTGTCGGTTTCCTGCGAAACACGACAACTTTAAACTGACTTCAAAATGAAATACCTCACAATAATTATTGGTGAGTACTGCAGGAAAAATATATTATGAAGAGTTTAAATGTAAAGCTATGAAATTAGCCTAACTGTTCAGTCATGTTCACGTTGAAATTATTCGTCTTAAAGAGATGTAGCGAAAGAGATGATACAAAATCTTTAGAAAAGTATTTGTAACTGTTAATTGTAACAGTAACTATTTCAGTGATATGATTTATTAAACTGCTGGCGTATTTATATATTATTGATATAATAATTTTTTAAAAAAATTTATGTACATCTATACATATGAAACTCAACGTCTCTCTGTCTGTCTGTCTGTTAGTGCGCTTATCAATCAAGAACCACGTATCCGATTTATGTGTTTTTTTTTAAATTCATAGATATATTCTCTGGCCAGGTTTTAGTATATATTTTGTTACGTAAAGTAACATAAGGAATAAGCAGTGACGATAATAGTGAATCAAGTCGGAAAAAGTTTGCCGCCAGCGCGCTGCCTTGCAGTACACTGTCTAACCCGTTAAAGATGGAACAATATTATTTAGTAAAGAATTGTGTAGAATATAAAAACATTAAAAAAACTCTGCGGTAGCATATATCTATCTATAACAGCGAAATACTAATAAGCGTTTTTACCATTTAATCCACAAGCAACATTCAATGACGAATTTTTTCACCTTGCCCTCATTGAAATTGAAAAGTAAGTGCAGACATTGTCAGGAAAGAGTATAAAAAGCATGGGCCTACCAATGCCAGATAACAGAGTAGATTCAACCGTTAAAAATGACTACATCAGGGATACTTCATATAATAGATTATAATTGCACACCACCGCAACGCTTATTAGTATTTATGTGTTATAGATAGATATATCCTACCGCGGAGTTTTTGTAGGTATTTTTATTCTACACAATTCTTTACTAAATAATATTGTTCCATCTTTAACGGTTTAGACAGCGTATTGCAAGAGAGCGCGCTGGCGGCAAACTTTTGTCCGACTTGATCCACTATTACCGTCACTGCTTATTCCTTATGTTACTTTACGTAACAAAATATATACTAAAACCTGGGCAGATAACATATCTATGAATAAAAAAAAAACACGTAAATCGGATAAGTGGTTCTCGATTGATAAGCGCACTCACAGACAGACACAGATTAATTATATGTATAGAAGATTAACACTAAGTAAAATTCAACTTTATTTAAAAAAAACCTAAACAATAATTTTGTTGTCTATGCGAGCGGAGCCGCGGGCACAGCTAGAATATTTATAAAACTTATTATTTATTAATACAGTAGATCCATTATCAGAAGAATATTTCGCACTGCAATTAAAGAATTGTTTATATTCAGATGTCAATTATATTTTGCTTTACGACACTAATCAAAATATCACAAATATTTTGTCAATGCAACACGGTGAATATTACGTGTAAATTATATGCGTGAGAGTAAACATTCTAAACAAATAATTGCAACTATATTTTGATCTCAAGCATGGAACGAGTGACTTTACTGAGAAAAAATTATATCACGAAATTTTGGCTTCTAGTGAATATAAAGATAAAAACGCGAATGAAATATTTTGAAAGAGATTTCAAATTATTTTATTTTATTTAGATTTATAAATATTAAGTCTCGACCTTTTGCTGGGATATAAATTATAACTACACAGAGCTCAATATTTAATTCCTTTCTCAGAAAAATTTATTTCTTATGAGAAACATATCAATTTCTTGAGATGTAATCTTTGGAAACCAAATAATATTTCACCCAGTTTTGAAATACGATATTCTCTTTAAAAACAATATAAAAAGTTAAATTTGCTTTTGAAATTCTTTACAGATACCAGGAGTTTTGTACAGTAACATATTAATATAACACAGATGAAGAATGCTAAAAAAGAGGTAAGATGTCATAATCTCGTTTGCATCAAACGTTTTACATAATTAATAAAACGGAATGTGCACTACATGAAAGTTTACTATTTATTAATGTTATAGTTTTTTTTGTCTGGATTGTCTGACACTCACAGAACAAACCCATATAAAATGTCACGCAAAACACAACAAGTTTAAAGTTTGAAAGGGCCGCTTTTGTGTAGTGGTTAGACTGCTCGCCTCCGACCTAGACGAGCCGGGCTCGTTTCCCGGTGGGCTCTCTCCTGAATTTTCGCATGTGGGAATCGTGCCGGACGATACCTCTGTTCGGCGGTTTTTCTCGGGGATCTCCCGTTTCTCCTGACCTTGCATTCTGGCGCTGCTCATACTCACCACGCTTGACACTCATCGGCTCTCAATAACTATATGTTAAGAGCCGTCCAAATGTCTCCACTCCAAATTTTAAATACTCTTAGACCTTTAAGAAAGACCATTACCATGCAAACAAAATTCTCACAATAAGAGGATATATTATTACCAACGAAATAACCTTACAAAATTACTGACAAAAAAAAGGGCCAAAAGTATCCTATGTGAGTATTTAAGCTTCTGTTTTGAGAAGAAGTCTGAACGAGAAATTGTGCTGATAAATGGTCTGGGCACTAAGGCTTCCTACCAGGATCTTACTACTCTACTTACAAAAACAATTAAGGAAGAGAAAGTCTTGACACTTGTAACCCAGTCGTTGAAAACCGTACTAAACTGATTATGGAAATAAATATTAAAAAGTGATTATCAAAATACTAAAGTAAAAAAAAATCAACCAAATACCAAATTTTAAGTACGTAACTGCCCGACAAAGATTAAAATTCAGGCGTACACGAAGTACTAAAACAAAGTAGAACGCAATACAATACAGAACAAAACAACAAGAATAAACCTACATCCGGTCATTATAACGTTGGCAGGCCATAGTTTTTCGGCCTGCTTGAACGTACCATGTCACATATTGATTGATTCTTCATATATGGGAAAAAAATACATTCATATATAATTGTAAGAGTCATTAGGTGATTATTTGCAAGAGCGCGCCCGACAACAAACCCACCTCACCCTACACTATCTCTCGCAAGAAGCACATCTGCCAAGTCTCCTGTGAAAACACACTAGTTAAATGAATTACGCTATTATATACGTCACTGCCAGATCAAAGTGCTGGCGTACCGACCATGACAGTTCCTCACATTTCTGCCATTTCCGTGTTACGTTACTACGGATAACTCTTACCTTTTGGTTTCCTTTTGGAAATGCTGTCAGGTTACAGGGATTTTTAACAATGCAATGTGAGTCTTGCGCTAATCGTAATCGATCCAGGCAGACGTAACCACCAATCCCAATTATGTTTCACCGCAACAAAAAAGCATCGCAGTACAACAAATTGTCTGGTAAATTTCCTACATGGTAATGGAAGTTTACAATCAACACATATTATGGAAATAATACCACTTGTCAGACTGCAAATATAGGAATGTTGAGCGTCGTTATTAAACAAGGTTGTGAACTTCCCTAAGCATTTGACTGTTTCGTGGGCGAGTGTAGGAATGGTACCACGGATGTATGGGAAAACAGTTTACCATTCGAACTTTCCCACAATTCGTATAGAGTGATATGAATAATTTCTTAGAGTATGTGTGTGCACACCTGGGCATGTGAGGAGATTACGTGCTTCTCATTTGTCCGTTAACAGTCCTTTCACAAATTGTTATTACGTCAGTGGAAACCACTGAGATAAAAAAAACAGTGAAATTTGTTTTGCTACAGGTGTAGTAATGATTTATATATTTTATATCCGAACAGAATTCTTGACAGAAATTCTCTCCCAAGTAGACTTCACTCGGCTTCTATAATGTATAATAAATATCCTACATATTTCATACCACTTTCGTATGACATTGGACATTTTTTCTCATAATGTGAGATTTATTTCCGTGGCGCACCAAACAAAAAATACGTAACGAAAATAACAAATTATGATGTATTATTGCTTGTACGTATTGTAAAATAACAGAAAATTAAGAACTTCAAATTATTAATGTGATAATACGTAAGCAGTTGAGTTAGATTCTTGCTTAGTGCCAGCAATTAAACCAAAACATTATGCGATACATAATGAAGTTTCGTCAGAATTTAATGTAAAATGAATAGTTCACGAATCTAGCAATTAAAGTCTTAACACATTAAATTTTATATAATTTGATTATAAAAACGAAACGAATAGTTGATTGACACTCATAGTTGACTGGAGTAGATTATAGTTGATTACTTTCATAAAATAAAGCATAATATACAACATTATATTTTATTTGTGTTGCATGAAACAAATTCCGCTCTAGCAGTTTCATATTGTTTCTAGTTTCCTGCTTGATCGCTGGGGCTGCCAGTCAGAATGTCTCCTGCCGACCTTGCACAGCGGAGTATAAGCCGGTTTGTGGTGTCGACAGATATCACAAGATAACCACGTTCCAAAACTTATGCACACTCCATTTACACAACTGTAAAAATCCTCATAACGGTGAGTTCAGTGTGCTCTATACTATTTATCTCAAAGGGTTATGCGACACCAATTGTAAATTATGTATTTAGTTGCCTGAATATTATTCAGGGCGTTGTATGCCATGAAATCCATTAATTTTTATTCTGCGGATCAATACTTATTTCATAATTTTACGTAATCAATGTACAAATAATATTTTTACTATTTAAGAAATTAATTTATAGTACAAAACTATTCCATTTGAATAAATTAGATAGTACACACTATAAAATTTTTGCAATGAGACATTTAAGTGATATTTTTACATTTTTTAATAGTCGGGCGTACTATTTTTTTTTCCGTAATTTTTTGTGTCTGAAAGTGAATTTTTAATACGCTCTGCTATGTATATCTTAAAATAAATTTACGTAGTATGTTTTCGTTACACTAGCAATTATTTTCCATTGTTCTCTGGTTTATTTTGTATCCCATATAAAAATAATTTTAGCGATCAGTAGCATCTGAGTTAACAAGATCGATTTGAAACGAACCTGTTTTGCTAGTAGTGCCTGACGGGAAATTAATTGCACTTATTAATATAATTTTTATTCGCCATTTTATGATGTAACACCACCTGAAGATATATGATTAAACATGCCAACATACCTGAGGTACTGTTCACGAGATTCCTAGCAAATAAAATGTGCGAGGTGTGTTAATTTTAGGCATCTTAAATAGTGAAATTCTAATATATTTGCTTAACTCCAGTGGTTTATTGTATGTAAAGAATTTTACGATCTGTGGAACATTTAACTGCATGGTAGTGTATTCTGATGCTGAAAATTGAGTGAAGTGATGTGTTAATATTCTACATTAAATTGTACCTCATTGAAAACTATAAATCCTAAACAATATTTACCATTGTTTCAGTTCATTTTCTCTATTACAAGGAAAAATGCCTTGGAAATTGAGAGGCCAAAAAAAGAAGACTCAGAATGCTGCCACTGTTCTATGATTCTACAAGATAGCTTCAAGAGTCTTAACTATTCAACCACACGTCATGTAACGAATAAATTCAATTCTGCCTACGTTTCACTTGACGAACCAATTATGAAAAGCATAATAAATACATTTTTAAGAACAATTTTCGGAAACGTGTTTTTAAGAATATGTTTATATTACTACATGTAAATTAGAGCAAAATTTAAAATACTGCTATATAATTAAATAGAAGACTATATTACATAAAAATGAGAGACTTTATAACTCATGTATATACAATAAAACAAAAAACAAAAATTGTTAAATGTTTACTGTTGTGTAAAATTGTCAATTTGTAGTACAACAAAAATGTTGGCAATTAGATTCCAAACAATTATTTGTGAAACTAAAAATTTGTTACTTGCAATGTCTAGGAAATAAATATGTCGTACAACTATCCTATGTTCTCCGTTGTAAATCAAGAGTCATGTATGAGGAAATATGGGTTGGTAAGTTCCTCTGGTTGCATATAGTGGCGTAATGTCACCGCAACCCGCCATTTGTGCTTGAACAACCTTCACTACAAACACTCGAATTTCGCTTGCACGAATTTATTAATATTCGGAAAGGCGATACACATGATATAAGTACAACGAACAGTAAACAAACAACTCACTATAAATTTAACCCTTTCTGTTGAAATATATTCACGACTAGCTATCAGCAACGAAACTCACAGACTGACCTATACCCCGGCCATCATGATCCACAATAACACGTGGCAGTACAGCCAACCTAAACATAACAGTTTTTCCTAACCACCTCTCTCAATACAATTACTTCCGTTTTTAACAAACACTTGCTAACCATCAGACTTTAATATGACTTAACATTGTACACTTAACAAACTTAAAAAGTAACACACAAATATTCCGAAATCATTCCTTTTGAACCATCCAACAACCCAGCGAGGCCCAGGAGAAAGACACAAGTGCTGCTCTTCTGAAGCGGTTACGCAAGAGGTATGGAAGACCACGTCAAAAACAAATTTGGTGAGAGATACATATGAAGCGTTTCGTAAACCTACTGTCGGCCTTGGCAGTGTTAAAAGAGTATAATTGTAGTTTAGCAAGTGCAGTATAGATGACGATATTTACATAGCAGAAATAGTAGATGAATGTATTTTGGGACTTGGTGTGTTACATAAGTAAGCTAGGACGTTGTATCAAGTCTCGACGGGGGATGCTACTGGCAGGAAACACAGAGCTGGTAGTGTCAACATGGCGATATTCGTTTTCACCAATGAACTGCCCAGTAGTATGTAGCAAATTCACTGTGTTCCCGGCTTCTTGCGAAATTGTCATTCCAGATAGATGCCAGGGAAAATGTATCACAATGTTGGGGATAATCTAAACAGCCCACCAATGTGCCACTTTACCAGGTTGTGCCTTTGTAGCAAGGACTTTGGTCTCTCCAAACTCTTACAGTTTGCCAGTAAGGATGATTAATTTATGTGAACTGCGCTGTTCGCCTTGAGGAGGGGTTTGCAAGCAGATCTCACAGATACTTGCTTCTATGGGTTAAATGACATTGGCATAACTTATAGTTGATGTCAAGGGGTTGCGAGGCCCATAAAGCAGCCACCAAGGCGACTACCAATAGCATCACATGAGGCACTTGATGATATTTTAAAAGAGATGAAAGAGTTATAAGTGGTAGAACCATCAGTCAGTCTACGGTCTTCTCCCATGGTGCTTCTTAAAAAGAAAGATTGCTTTATGCGATTTAGTTTTGTTTACTTCCAACTTCATAATATGGCCAAGAAAGACAAGTTTAGACAACACACTGAGTGGCTTAGCAGTTTTGTAATTGTTTTCTACTTTGGACATGAAGATTGGGTATTGGCTATGCGAGGTAGGCTCTAGAAGACAAAGAAAAACAGTATTTGGTTTCCATTGGAAACGAACATGCCAATTCACGTTAATGTCTCTCAGGTCATGTCTGCCACATTTTGAATGTCTGATGGAGAAAGTCCTCCCCTTATACATTCGCCAGGTGTACCTAAACTACATAGGGGTCACAGCAAGTATATTTGAAGAACACCTGACATGTATAGATGCTGTTTTTCAGAAAGTAGTCACAGTCAATATCTGAAATTGATTTGTGAGAAATGCCAACTTTTCCAAAGAAAATTAAATTTTTAGGACGTACAGTGTTGGTCCGTGGGATTGAAACAGATCCTGAGATGACCAGATCGATAAGAGATTAGCCTCCTCCAATTGACAAAGCTGAAGTGCAGAGTTTTCTGATCTTATGTGTGTACTATCAACGATTGATTTTTTCTAGGGTTCGACACGATTGCCAAGCCACTCCATGAAATGACCGGGACAAAAAGAAAGTCTCGTTGAACCATTGAATGTGAAGTTGCTTTTAATATGTAAACTAAGGTGGATGCTTGTATCCTCCCCAGTGCTGGGCTTCCCAAGTAGGGAGGGAAGTTTATTATGAATACTAATGCTTGCGATGAAGGAGTAGGTGCTGTAGTATCTAAGATTTAGGATTGAAAGGATAGTCCACTGGAATAATACAGTTAGGTATTGCACAAGCATGAGAGAAATACCATGTGAAATGTAGGGAATTGCACGCCTTCACCTCTTGCTTTATGGCAGACACTTTATCCTGAGAACTAATTATGCTTCATTATGCTGGCTACTAATTTTCAAGAACCCCGAATTTCAAATATCCCATTAATACACCACATGCGAGAATATGACTTTGAAATACATGAGAGGTCTGGATGCCTTCACAGCAATGCAGATGCACTTTCCATGAGAATATACGAACCATTCTGTCGTCACTGTGAGTGTCAGGAGGAAAAGGAATGTGTATAATTTAATGCAAGGAGGACAAGAATTCAAGGCTCTGTATCTTGCTAAGGGTTACCTAAATGGGATTAAGAAAGATCAGCTAAGTGTCCCCACCTTGCATCTGATAATATAGTGGGAAAATGTTGGATGTCACCCAAGATGGGAGGAGATATCCAGTCGGTACCCGACCACCAAGGCATACAGGGCACAGTGTAATTCTCCTGTACTGAAGAAAGGTGTGCTTCATAGGAACTGGGAAAGCAATGATGGGAAATGCATGCACTTACAATTGGTCCTACCTGAATGCAGAATCCCAGAAGTTCTAAGGGATTTCCATAATACAGCATCAGGTCGAAACTTTGTTGTTTATAAGGACCTCGATATAGTACGATTTAGTTTCTACTGACTCCATTGTCGGGGCGATTTTGAGAATTAGTGAAATCTGTATGATGTTTGACCACAAGGAAGGGCGCAAGGATTAAGGAGCGAGGTTCCCTTCAGAAATACAATATTTGAGTCCTGTGTTTGAGGATGATGGTGGGAATTTTTGGATCATTATCTGTCAATGAGAGGGTGAATCGGTACCTCCTGGTAGTGCAAGATTATTTTACCAAGTGGCATGAGGTCATACCAGTTCCAAACCAAGAGGCCGGCACTGTAGCTGATGGTCTTGTAGAGCATGTCTTCTCCATGTTTGGAGTGCCACTCGAGCTTCATTAAGATCCAGGACAAAGTTTTGAAGCAACATTCTTCCAAGAGGTAGCGAGGTTGATAGGAATGAAAAAACTCGTACCATATCGTTACATTCTCAGTTAGATGGGGTGGTCGAGAAGCTCAACCATACTCTGGGACAGTATCTGGCCATCTTCACGGAATAAAACTTAAATGATTGGGATTCCAAGGTACCCTTATTTCTCCTGGCATGTCGTTCGGCAGTCCACGAGTCAATGTTGGTAACACATTCAAGAATGTTGTTTGGGAGAGAGTCCCGCCTCCTTTGTTACCTGCTGTTTGGACGTCCAGTAGAAAAAGAAGCAGCCAAATAGTAATATGCCAGTAAACTAAACCAGAGACTAGTCAACATCCAGGCGTATCCACGCGGCACCTTAAAATCAACAGTGAACGAATGAAAACAAAATGTTACCAAATAATATCTGAAGAGGTTTTTCAATAATGCCAGCTGGTGTTCCTGCACAAAATCCAAAGACAAAAGTGATATTGCCCGAAGTTACAGAAATTTTGAGACGACTCATACATGTTCCTGAAGCAATGATGTGGTCTATTGGATTGGTAGAAAGGGCTCTCGAGCGTAGACTAAAGTTGTCCACATCGACCGACTGGTGCTCTAGGAGGGGCAAGATGTTGAAGAATCCATTCGGGACGAACAGACTTGAGCAGTATTACACATGGATCCTCCCACACTCCCTATGGCAGGTGAACTTCAGTTATGGCGCAGCAGGGAGGTGTGTCACCATGACCCAGCCAGCCCATCTCCAGGTCCCTCTCCAAAGCAGACCTACTACATCACCAGGCAGGCAGGGGTGATTGACAGCTGATGTGAACTTTGGTCCCCATTCCCGCCCACCTGATGGAAGGGTCGGTAGCTGCGGGCTATTGCGCGAGCTTTCTTGTTGTCTCCTACCTTGGTTTGAGCCGATGTATGAAGAATATTCTTGGCCATATCACCGACTCTACCACCAGTACAGCCGGAGGGTTGGGAGATTGTGATAGCCATCTGGCGAAGTGCGACGAATGGTGATCGAAGAGGACGGTCGGCGGACGAGTGTGTGTGCAGTGGTGATGCACGAGGTGCAAGAGTGCTCTACTGTGGAGGCGAGTTACCCCAAGAGTAGAATGCGGACGTGTACCGGAGCACTCGGAGTGTTCCAAAATATTCCAGACAGGAAACACTGGTGATATATGGACTGAAACAAGGTTTGACTGAATGTATGAGTGACTAGAGTGGAGTTGAGAGGAACGGTTTTAGCTGCTATTGATATTGGTTTTCTTGAGAGCCAATAAGGGTAAAGCGAGATGAGAATATAACAACACTGGAGTGCTAGGGAGGGGAACCAGGAGATCTTCGAAATAACCTGCTGACCAGTAACATTGTCTGGTATGATTCTCATGTGCGGAAATTCAAAATTGACCCCGATGTGAATCGAACCCAGATCACCTTGGTGAAAGGCGAATGATCTAGCCACAAGTATGAATATGTCAAATATCTTTAAATGTCAGATATAAAATCTATAATTTTTATAGTAATTAAATAAGTGTTTTATAAGCAGTTTATAAAACAGATTTTAAGGGTTCGATAATGTTGGTCTATGTGAGGTGACCGTTTATTATATACATTAGTTGTATATAGCATGTGATAGCCATACTTGTTGAGATAGTAACTTCGAAAATTGCTTTGAATGGTTTATAAATAAATAACGAGATTAGTTTTAGGAGTTTTATTAAATTTACAACTTTATTCCTCTGATAACCTGGCTATGCTCAGAGACTGGACATTAAGAACGATAAAATTGAGACGCCTGGTAGTCTCATTTCTGGCACCGATGATTTTCCTGCATTAAAAACTGAGTTTTTTTTACCCGCCTGCAATATAAATATTTACAAGACGTCCATCCCGACCTTGGATGATAATTTTCATCGTTGTTCGGCTGTGCTGGCTGGCCGGGACGAATACGTGGATCGCCTGGCATAGCTGGTAGCCGACTATGGTTGACGTTGGGGTCAGTTGGGGATCCAAGCATGAACACCGACCACGAGTACAGCAGCATTGCCATGCCGTCCGTTTGTAGAATGAAGACTAACTCTAGCTCCGGTGATGTGACTCACTACTTGCGTTGTGACATCACAGTTTCCTTATTGGCTCCATCGGTGGGCCAATCCTAGATGCTTCAAGATTACGCGAAGTGGCCGGAAATGTTGGACCGGAAGTGTTTTTATTAATGTGTAATTCTGGAGCAATCTATACTCCTATAGATTACCTTCCACATGCGTGGATGGGGCTTACAAACCTTGCCTGGGGCCGAAGACGAAAGAAATTGGCTCCCGTCAGTGGTCATGGACAATATAAAAAATAAGTATGGAAAAAAAATTATAGGTTTTTAAAGTTACATTTTTATTTTGGTTTACTGGTTTCATTTTTCATTACACTGGAGAGAAATTTTGTGCGAGACTTGAAAGTCACATTAAATTTAAAAATGTCCGCTCAGTATAGTGGCGAAAGTGTTTTGAAATTTTAAATGAAATATATTTTGAAGCGGGAACTTTATGGGGGTTTAGATGGTTACTGTTATATTTTAATGCTCAATATAAAAAAATAATGAAGAATGTTATACAAAATTGGTATTTATGGTCAATGTAAAGCGGAGATTTGCAATTGTAAATTTTTTAATGAAAATTGCTAATGTGTTTTTTAATCATTCAAATTCGTTTATATATATATCACTTTACGTGGAAGCAATATTTTTATTTATTTTCCATACGTTTCACGTATGTTTCTTGGCACAGTTACTATTAATTTTTTGTCCAAAATATTTCTTAACTTGAAAATTGGCAATTAATAATTTTGTATAATAGTTCCCTCAGGGAAGAGAACACGATAATAAATCTCGTAACGGTTGTTAGAAATTGCCGGCAGGTTGAGGTGCTGGTAATGACATTGTATGTGATTGCCGGGAGACTTAGCCCTGTTCGTCATGGAGGCGAAAGAGCGGGTTTTCTTGGGTTCTCAAAATAAAAGGACTAAATTAAATTTCTTATTTATTTGCAGTAGTTAATATATACAACTATTAGTTACAAAATACAGTTCTCTTTCTCTACTATTAGCACTCATTTTTTTTACAAACGGGAGTCGGTAATTTGTATGCTAATTATATTATAATTATAATTAAATATTAATTATAATTACAGCCTTAGTCACTGCTTTTATACTACTTACAGTTACTTGATCACTTATGAGTTACACATATATGTTCAAAATTTCAGCTGCTATAGATTTATATCATCCAAATGTACGTCACTCACGAACAAGTTCAACTTTCTTACAGTTCAGTCAGTCGACTGCAGTCTCCGTTCTCCCGCATTTCTGCCGCCGGTCACTGCTTCTCCGTCGAAAACCTCCTGACTCGCTTCCGCGCCGCAGGCACTTGGCGGTAATTACCATTCAAGACTGCCAACACTGCGGCACGCCGCGGCTTACAGCTGAGATGGCCTGTACCAGGAGGTTCTAGTCACGCCGAGGGAGGTGATGGACAGAAGATTCGCGCAGTGGCTCGAGCCCTCCAGCAGATACCGCTGCCCGATTGGTGTCTTACCCTCCCCTCCGGCGGGTAATGATGACTACTGTTAGCCCACTCAGGGAGGGAAGATGGTCGCAATATTGTTACGCAATATTGTGAAGAGAGTTGGACGGCTCTCAACATCGACGTCTTGAGAGCCAATGAGGGTGAAACGAGGTGTGTATGGAGCAGAGTGCCGGAATTATGTTGCGGAGTAAAGGGGAGTTCCCGATAAAATCCACGGACCATCGGCATTGTCCGGCACGATTCCCACATACGAAAATCCAGGAGCTGCCCCACCAGGAATCGAACCCGAATCGCCTAGGCGGGAGGCGAGTTGTCTGACCACTACACCACCGCGGTCCCATGTAACAATACTTATCACTGTGAGAGCACCCTGGTTTTAATATTATAAGATCGTCTTGGTATCATCATGAACATCATTATGTTAGAACAAATTTCCTTATATTAAATTGATAAATAAGAAAAAAGACAATATATCTATATTAAATAAATTGATACGATAGTGGAGCCCCTCTGAAATTAAGATGATGCTGTCGTCCTGGTGTTAACAAATGGTGGATACATTTTATACAACTGCACAAGTATTTCTGAAATATCAGCACAATAAAAGACAGAACTGATAGATTCACTAGTAGGAAATAACCTGCAACGGAGGATTGCTCTTCACAACACTAACAGCACAATCCTGTGTAGTGCCACTCTGGGTCTCGGAAAGTCTTTAAATGTTTCACCAAAGTCTAACCATTGCCCACTTTACTTGCTTTTCTCGCATAGGATCTACGTCACCACACGTCACTATAATATCGAGTAGGCGCTCATTGCGGTGACGAACGAACGAGTTCTTGCTATGTATGACGGCCGTTGGTTGAGACGCTCTGTCAGTTCTTGCGCTACTTCGTTATTCTTTTTTTTTCACTTTCCCCGTTTGTTGTAGATGGTTGTGAATACTACTATGTTGTGTATGTATAAAGGGCATAAGTTACAAGTTAAAATGTTTTCAAGAGAGAAAAATTAAACATTGAAATGATATCCAAAACCATTAAGACGAGATACAAATATGAAACTCTGTTCCATACGTGTTTAGTTTTCTCATTTGTCTGTACATTATTCATAATTTCGTATGACATGGTACTGACTTACGCCCTCTTGAACTTCACATATTATGACATAGCATATGACCTCTTTACACGACGGTCACTGGATAGGATATATATAAGTGTTCTAATATTTTATCTTTCTGGGTCCGTGTATATTTCCTGTGATGCATAATTTGTAACAGTGGAATTTATTAATACCAATATGATCCATTATTGTTGGTCAAGAGAAATGGAGTTACAATGTACACGGCGTGACATTATTCTGTTATAAATAAAAAATGGATATCCTATAATGACACCTTAATAATATGGAGCATTCTTCAAACGTAGATATAGAAGTTTTAAGTACTAACATACTGAAAATAGGTGACATTAAAACAACAAAAAGAAAGACTCTGCGTCTGCTCTTGCTCATCTGTATTAGGCTCTTCTTGTTTAGGGTCGACTTCTTGAAGAGTTGTTTTCAAGTTTATGGAGACAAAGAGGCGGAACAATGCTCAGTAGATAAATCAAGTCTTTATTTTTATCGGTTTAAATAGGAACCGTATTTGTGTGTCCTATAATCAGGTTTGAAATTCACTGTTTAGCCGTAAAGAAATCATGTAACATATTTTACGATACATTAGGGTTAGCATAAAATATTACTATTCTATTAACACTGCTATTGAAGAGTTTATAAGATGACATGACAATTCCACCGTATTTGCCGTTTTTGATAACAAGGGCATACAGTGAATTATACCTTTTCGACCATATCATCAGAACAATACTTTTAATTAACAAAAAGTCACAAATTGACTTGAGAACTTTATAGTATATAACAATCACTATTGTAAAAACTAACATATAGCGTTTAAACCAACTACCACTACATTATTATAGAAGATCTTAGAAGTACGTTCTATATAGCATGTCAAGAAGTACATTTTTTTGGATGGAAACGTCTTAACTAAAAACCTTGCATTTTTCACGTATGCCCTTAATACCCCGCTTCATAGAATTGAAATCGAAACCTTAAACAGTCGAGCAAGTCACCCGATCATTTTGCGTGGAATTTCATATATACGTACATTTAAAGTATAGTTCCAACATCTGATTTGGATTTTATACCTTCCTTATCTTGGAGATTCTAGACATGCGCAATAAGTTTCACACCATGCACTGGCGCACTGAACGTACAGACGTCCCACCTTCACCACATCACAAATTTTATCCGTCGTATGTACAGATTTGAACTCATATAATAATTATCCGTAAATCATGATATCCCATTATGTAACACCAGCACATAACACTCCTAATAGTGTGAATTCGTGTTACTGTAACTTTTATTTTTATGTATACAGCTTAGTCAGCCACTGGTCACTTTAAAATTGCACGTGCCATCTTTCAAACGACTTATTACATCTGCGAAACATAAAAATACTTTTATTACAAAAAATAGTTAGAGCTGCAGTAGAGGGAGGTGAGTCACCACGACTCCACCACTCCTCAAAGGGGACCTGTTACTGTTACAGCTGTTTACTTTAGTTAGGCACGTACCCCCGGGCAAGGCACGCATGTCTAGTCTCGTCACAGTAGAGGGAGGTGAGTCACCACGACTCCACCACTCTTCAAAGGGGACCTGTTACTGTTACAGCTGTTTACTATAGTTAGGCACGTACCCCCGAGCAAGGCACGCGTGTCTAGTCTCGTCACAGTAGAGGGAGGTGAGTCACCACGACTCCACCACTTCTCAACGGGGACCTGTTAGTGTTACAGCTGTTCACTATAGTTAGGCACGTACCCCCTGGCAAGGCACGTGTGTCTAGTCTCGTCAGAGTAGAGGGAGGTGAGTCACCACGACTCCACCACTCCTCAAAGGGGACCTGTCCACCGCTACGTCACCAAGCCTACCTGGCAGATAATTGGCAGCCGAGCTGACCGGCGTCACCCACACCCCCCTTCAATGATGGAGAGGGCAGTGACCTCATTTTTTCGGTCGTCTTCTCCATCGGCGCAAACTCTATGTGAAGAGTGTTCTCGGTCAGTGTGCCTGTGGCTATAAATACCACCGCATTCAGAGGGTCGGCAGTCTGTGACAGCCATCTGGAAAAGTGCGGCGAATGATGAATGGGAACTGGGACAACGAAGGACGCTGAAAAAGACCGACGACAACGGAAGTGTCAGATATGGCTGCGGACGTGTGTGTGTGCTGCGGCTACAAGCAAGAGTATGGCAGTGCTGCAGAGGGTCAAGTATCCGACGAGTGGAGGGGTGTTCCGTCACAATCTGGGCAGGAGACCCTGGTGATTAATGCACTTAAATAAGGTGGTGTTGAATGGACGTGTTATACAGACTTTATAGTAAACACTGGAATAGTCACATGCCAAATAGATAATTTTTAAGATTTATTCAATATTTGATAATAAACTGTTATACAAATTGATTTTAACTATTACGCTCTGTTCATTTCTGTATGCTCACTGACGATTATGTAAATATCAACTGTACATTGCAATTAGTAGCCATTAGTATGGAGAATTTATGTTTGAAGTGTTTTTTGGATTGTTTACGAATTAATTAAGAACTTATTATTAACTATTTTATTTACTTGGGACCTACATCCATTAAAGTAACTGGATTCATCCAGAGACATTGGAAAATTGTAACACTATACTCGCTATAAATTTGTATGTATACCTATCAAATTGAGTTTAGCTAATCTACACAGTAATTGATTCTACAAGAATATATCTGTGTAAGTTACGGAAACAAATTTTGGTGAAGAGTGAAGATATTTGGGCTGCTCTTAACAGCTAGGTATTGATAGCCGATGAAGGGGACGTGAGTTGAGTATGGAGCAGTGTCGGAATGCGAGGGCGGGGAAAACGGGAGTTCCCCAAGAAAACCCACCGACCACCGGCATCGTCCGGCACGATTCCCACATGCGAAAATCAAGGGGCGACCCCGCTGTGTTCACGAACCCGGTTCACCTTGGTGGGATGCGAGTAGCCTAAACACTACACCACCGCGGCCCCACAAATTTCGGCGTTTAAAGTGTATAGCGCGACCAAGATTTTGATATTTTACTTCTTAGATTGACCCACGTATTTGCACATTAATGATTTTACTAGTAGACGAACGCTTTTCCGTCATTAAAGTCACTCCATTTATGACTGCGGCAAATCAATGTCGTTACATTAAAATACTTTTTTTTTTAAATGTCATTTAAATGTAGTCTCTTTCGGAAACGAAGCCATTACGCTGTTATTTCTCTATGTTTGTGTGTATTTCTGTTCTTGTTAAAAACGGATAGAAGTAGGGTTATCTTCTTTCTGTTGCAATGTTTTTTAAATGGGAGCTGTGCGGCTGGCGGTGTTCAGCTCGACTCAGGTTGCTCGGAAGCCATCGACTCGGATTTGTCGAACGTACCCGAAGGTGCTCGGCAGTTACGCCCACTAATTCTTCAAGCATATGTTTGTCTCTGGAAGCCATATTGGTTTTATAGGCATATGGTATTTAAAAAAAGCAAATCTGTATTTATTGTCCGATTATAAATAAAAAATTTTAATATAAATTATTAATTTTTCATATTGTACATAGGGTATTGCGGAAACATGCAAAATTCTCTCTCACTCAATTACTGCATTTCCAGTCCCCTCTCTCGAAGACTAATTAAAACACGATGTCAGAATCGGCAAATTATTCAATACCTCAACTGTTTTGTAGGTATAAGTATGCTACTCAGATTAGTTTTAATGTATGTTTATATGACTAAACAAAACCCATCATACTATAAGTGACCACATGCGCGAATATGTTATAATTGTGGTATGGATCAGCATCTACCTGCATTTCTATAGGCTTAATTTGCTTTATCTTAAATGACAATACTGCCAGACACTGGAGAATTCGAATGTACGAGAGTGACAAACAGTCTTAACTTTTGTGCTCTTCTTGACCAAGAATCTGTCAATCTATTAATCTTCCAATATTTAGCAATCTATCTATCAATATTTCGCAATATTTCCATCAATATTTCGCAATATATCCACCAATATTTCAATCATCCATTCAATCTTTCAATTTCTCATCATTATTTCGCAATCTTTCCATCAATCAGCACCGTACACACAATAATATTTCAATCTTTCAATCATCCCATCAATATTTCAATCAATCTTTCCACCAATCTTTCAATCTTCCCATCAATCTTTCGCAATATATCAATCATTCTTTCACAATCTTTGCACCAATCTTTTGCAATCTTTCCATCAATCTTTTGCAATATTTCCATCAATGTATAAATCTTTCCATAAATATTTCGCAATCTTTCCATCAATCATCAATCCATATCCAATCGATGAGTTTGTCACCTGTCTCTATCAATACATATTAAAAAAAAACGATTCACCAACTGTCTCGAAAATTGGTACATGTCAACAGAGCTAATGTTTTTGTATGCAGTAAACTATCCAGGCATTTTTATACAAAAGTTTTTATTATTATTCTATATGCAGATTTTATTTTAATAGTCGAGAGCTCTCAGCACCACATTAAAATTGTGAGTGAAAAAAAGATACAACACATAAAAACAAAGAGAAAACAATTATTTTATTTTAATAATTTTATTATTTTGTAATTACAATTTCAGAAGAACGCAGTTCATCACATTATGTGATATATCCCTGTTCCTTCAGTTTCCTAACGATTGAATATATCTCAACAATACGCGAGAACTACCCACGTTTTTGAAGGACAATGAAATATCTGAGTCTATCAACAAGTTCATTCGGGTCTTCGGGAAATAGGTAGGTAGTATTCTCGGCGTCTTCTGCTTCTTCGTGTCGCTTGTGGCAGCAAATATCTTGGAGTGGTGTGTCAGTACATCGAGAAAATCGCCATCATCGTCTTCAACATGATCACTGTCTTCATGTTCATTTTCACCTATGCTATCTACATGATCATCTTCGCATCCTGTTTCATCCTCAATACTAAATTTGCTTTTCTTTGTGGCAGGAGTATTTAGAGCCAACGACCGTTTATTTTGAAGTTCGTCGACTTCACGCGAACGTCTTGAAAGTGTACATTCCACACAAACCGACTCTAATGCACTCATTCCGTCTTTAGCACTAACTGTCTCGTCTCAATCGTCTGTGAAATCAGTACCCACCGATGTAGCAGGGGGTATGGGTGGTATCACTTGCTGGCAAAAGACGAATCGCTACAATTATTGATGTGGTTCTTCAATGATCACCTTGCGTAAACTGTGTGTGGCCATTGTCGTAAATCTTCTTCGTGCGAAATGGACTCTTCGTACAGGTGATTCCTTCATGTCCACGAGCATTTTGGCAGAAGGTGTAAACTCGATAGCAGAATTGACACAGTCGGCAATCAGACAGCGATGATGCAGGTTACGGCGCCATGTTTGATGAGGTAAAAGGCAGACGTTCGTATTCACAATTCATATTTACTATATAGTGAGAGAATGCTTCCAAATCGATGTTGACTTTTCGACGCCTCAACATTAACTAAGGTATCAGCGTGCCTCAAAACTGTATATACACATTCTCCCATCACTTGGAAAAATCGCCAGATTGTTTCTAAGTTCACGAGAAAATTACTGTTTTTTACGATTTCAGACTTCGAACTCAGAGCCCTAAGCCATGCGTCACCTTAGTAAATTTCTTAAAACTTTGCATCAGTTGTGCATAAATACAAAACAGTGAAAAATTAATGTACGAACATCGCTTAAATGGCTTATATAGATTTTCAATCCTATTATCTCACTCTGATTCCTATATCCGATGGCTAAAACTTTCGTTTTGCCTGTAATATAAATTCCTATAATAATCACCGAGCACTAAGAAAAATTACCGCGTTTTTTTTCTAAGTCCAATAGAAAATTAATATATATTTTTTATAATTTTGGGTTTTGAGCTCAGGTCGCTACATCATACCCCATCTTTGAGATTGCATAAATCTTTATATTTGGCATGTATAAGAACGTTAACAGACAGAAAATAAAGTACAAAGTTTGTTTAAAATGATCGTTAACTCGGGTCGTTATTCGAACTGTGGGCTATATATCTCACTATATCATCTATATTCTTCATTCTTAATTAGTCTAAAAACCTACATTATAAGTTTCATACACTACGTACTTATCTGGGACTTATTCCAGCATTTTGTATTAAAGTGTCACTTAGGTGGTTCTCGCACGTAGCCTAGTAGACTAGAAGGATAGCACTACTGACAAATCTCTACTACATGTAGTCATCAGCCCTGGATAACTTAATTGAACATATTATCTTATTCGATTCTAATATGTCGTTTTTCGAAAACTGTTCTCAGTGCGACTTTGATAACGGATGATATAAATATTATATATTGTAACAAAGAATTTGAAAAACAAAAATTGTTTTTCTCCGATGCTTTAGAAAAAAGCCATCATTAGCGTTATTTATCTGTGAACTGTGACCAGGACCCTTTGCAAATATACAGAAAAAAAAATCTTACTTATTCAAGAGTGACGTAGGTTTTCTTTGGTGGAGTTGCACGAGTATCTAGAAGATCGTGCCGCGCTGCAAAGTCACGACAGCTCGCTAGACTCAGATATTTCCCACTCACTTATCATTATAAACTTCTGGCAAGGGAAGACATCAAAACTATTTATCTTGTCGCATGACGTGATCTCTAGCGTGCGACAACATTAATACAATTATTTACTATTTCACATGATTTCTATGACGAGGACAATCAAATTACGTGATTTTCTAATGGAAATGATATGAGTTACTAAGTTTTAGATTTTACTGACGCGTTGCATGAAAACGGAGAAATCAAATACCTCAAAATGCAAATGTTAGTGGGAATAAATATCCTAAATGATTATTGCACAAAATGAAAATTAAATTAGCAAGTATTTAAGGAAAAACAATGTAACATATCTTACTGACAAGTCGGGGAAGATTGAGACAAGTAAACATTGCCCATAGTTAAAAATACATACTGGAACAAAGGCAAATCATAGCAATATACCTTTAACTAGGGACAAAAGATTTTCACGAAAAGACTTTATGAATAGCTGCTATATAATACACTTAAACTCAGATCTTTATTTTCATATTTGGATGGTTTTAAGTGCTACGCATCTTAGGTGCCTGATAATGAAAAACAAACAAAGATTAATTATTGTAACATAATTATGATTGGTCAATTAAATTAACGAAATGTCTTCCGCAAAGCCACTAAGAAAATTACGAATTAAAATCTTTAGACATGTGTTTTAGATATCGAAGACTATATTTAGCGGAAATATTTTCCATCTGACCTCTACAAATGGAAATTTTTGCAGTAAAGAACGCCATAATTATTTCAATATATCAATATTTATGCACATTTAGTTACTGTGGATTATTTTTACAATTTTTACGTATTTCAATTTGTTTTTGTTCGTGAAACTTTTTGTTTTAACAACTACATCTCAAAATCAACAAGGAATATGTACACCTGACACCTTTTTCAATGTTTAATTTTTTTTGTAAGGCGTAGCTTCTCATATTTGTATGTTTTTAATTGTTAAAACAACAAATATGAATAGTGTTTAGCAGAGTTTTATACTTATATAAATATGTGTGTGTATATTTATAGCTGTGTAACACTTTCAGGACACCTGATGCCAGGTGTCCTGTTCAAAGAACCGATGCCACGTTAATAGATTTTCTGTTTTGTCTACACTCAACTGTTTACCTTTCAAGTCTGCTGCTGGAATAAAATCTCTTTGCGTGTGTATGCATGACTTCTCAATGGAAATACTGACCGAATGTCGGCAGTAGTACAATGCAAAGAAAGTCTGTGAGTTAAGTAAGAAACTGGTCATTGGATTTAGTTTCTTATGATAGTCTACACACTACAGTAGGAAGTGATGGCGCAGGTTCGTAGCTACTCAACAGCGACGCTCGATGGAATTCTTTAAGCGCACTTCTCTTGCATGTAGGATACACAGCTAGCAGGATGAGAGAGCAGAAAACTAGACAAGCCTTGTATAGTGCTCAGGTAGGTGTGGACTAAACACTGAACTAACTTGCACTACTGCAGTTGCGGGCTGGCGAAAAGAACAGTTGCTGCCCGTTCCCGTCACCTTAACTTCAACACTCAATACTAACACTCTTGTTGGAATTTGTTCTTCCCGGCGTAGTGCGATGAAATTTGGAATCACGTAATTCGTATTGGTGTTACAAACAATCGTTAGAGCTGTAGTAGACCCACTTAATGATCATTACGCTACAAGAATGATTCAAATGAAGAACAGTCTGGTAGTTAACGACCCGTCGTATTCCTTATCAAATTGTGTAAAGTGTGAAGGAACAAATGACTTTGGTTGCCCTGAGTAGCAAAAAGTCAGATGTTTTAGACCGCTGGTTGTAATCCTGACAGAACACTTGGAGTGTGGACATGTCTTATGTGTACAGCCGGTCTCCACTGTCACATCGTGGTGACAGTGGATACCGCCTGTACAGGAAGCTACTCATTAAGAACAAATCCAACTCTAATGCGGTGAAAGTGTTCCACACGCACGCCTTAATGTTTTCATGAGGCACAACAAGTAATGTGTTTCAGGAATTTAACTCATTAAAATCTAAACATTACTAGGATCTGATAAAATCATGTCCGCCAATTTGCTAGAAATAACATACTGATGTTCGTTCTTGTCACAATACGTTCGTAGGTAAATGGTAAGAATAAGGAATAAATTACAAAAAATTTGATTGGTTATCAAATTTTGTTCACAATTAAATATTTAAACTTTTCAAAGTTAATTTTCGTGCACGCAAAACACACCAATAGAAACATTAAAGATTTTTTCTGAAATTAATATCTTATTTATACCAGGTGTGCGTAAAAACAAATTAATGTAAATTTTTCGGATAGTTCTACAAAAATATTTTATCGGAATGTTTACATAAAACGATGGAAACCTTTTTTAAATAGTGCAATTGCTTATTGTAGTGTGTTTTTACTGGCGAAGAAATATTCGTGTAGACTAGGCAGCACTTTACGTTCCTGAAGCCCAAAATTGTAGGGAATAAGGAGACTTGCCATATTTTGTATTTATGGAGCTCAGATCCGTTTTTCGAAATTAAGGATTACTTTCCCGTATATTAATCTGTGAATATGCAGAAAATGTTAACAATGTAGCTATTCCATTGTAGGAAGGTTATGTGTCTGACTGTGAAAGGAACTCCATCCTGACTGTAGAGTGGTAGAGGTGTGATGGTGGGCGGATGTAAGTACCACGATAACTGCCAGTAGCAACGTCCGCTACATAGCCTACAAGCTATAATGGCCGCTCCGGAGGAAGGCGTGTTGTAAAGTTATCACAGTACAATACATAAGCATTGCAATTTGAAGAAAGTACAAAAATACAGAAAGTGCCTACATTTTTAACAACAATAACATAATCTGATTAACAAAACAGCATAAAAATTTTTAAAATGAAAATAAGGGTGCTGTCACCCGAGTAGACTGCCAGAAATATGCCATCAACGTTATTTCAGTTATTATATTAATTTTATTTTCTCTTTTATTTTCAAACTTCTTTGATATTTCCTGTGTTGTGAATCTTTTTCCAGATTTTTGTCTTTTCCGAATAAAAGGTTAGTATCATGCTTAATGTCACTGCAACGACATTTAAAATGGCTGATTATACATGAATTAGGGTATTTGGTAATATTTTGTTCATCTTCAAAGATATTTTATAATGCTTCCTTATTTCGGGACATTTCTCTGAGGTTGAAATCACAGAGTTAAGTAACTTCATCCAAGATGACTGCCAGCCAAGTAAAGACTCAGCAATGTTATAATCGTAATTGAATACTGCAGCTTTCCAACTGAATTGTCGCTTTAAAAAAAACATCGAAATACACTTTTATATTAGAAAATTTTCTGATTTTTTTTTTTTTTTGCAATTCTAGATTCTTTAAATAAATTAAGAATTAATTTTGTCTTAATTCATAAAAATTTTATAATACATTTGAAAATATATAAATTATGTAAATTAATATGGTATGAAGAAATAAGTTAATTAAATGTGATTGCAAAATCTTATTACGTTAGCAGTAATCAAAATAACTGTTCATATTTCCAGGGTTAAAGTTTTTAACGGACACTAATTTAATGGTATGTTAGGTGTTCTTTAATTAAATGGAACTCTACAAAACGTTACGCTAAAAATGCATATTTAAAAATGTGTACGTACTCTTACAAACTCTGTTTACAAATGAAACTGGACTGAGAAACCGGAATTAAAATATAAAAAATCTTACGACGCTCGGATATGGATAAGAAAGAAACTTTATATTTGTTACAGCAAAACACAACTACGCAGAAGTGGAAATAAATGGAAATAGGTGGCACATTGGCGTTTGTATGAAATTTTTTTTTAGGTCTTAATAACTGTTACTCCTGCGAAGATTATAATCTTTAATTAGACAGAAGTGTTTCGACTTTAAACATAAGTAACTTGAAGCTCGTTGTTTCGAGATAAACATTAATATTGCGCTGCTGGTTTGACGGAAAGAAGCGAAGATATTATTTTATAGATGATGGTCACGTTAGACATTTCCCAATTACAGACTGTAATTGGAAAGCGTGATGCTAGACGATGTGATCAATTTTGCGACAGATATAAATATACGCCACTTCCCAAGGAGATGTCACTGGTTCTCTTGAAACTGAAGATGAGGTATCTGACAGCAGTTGTTCTTGGTAAGTACGTGTGAGTGATCGTGTTGGCTCCAGTACTGCATTCACAGTGTCTCTTTGTCTGCATTCGCGTGGTATTCGCACGAAGCTGCCAGAAAACATTCCATATTAACAGCTTAGCCGTGTATTACGCACTTCAGCAACCTCCTTCTTACAGCCAGAATTTCATCTTCGCACAAGTCTGCGCTTGTTGCACTGAGTTAACTTCACTGTTTCATAATCAAAACTTAATTCTTTTCTCGAACCTTATCCAAACGCAAATCCGTTGACACCATATCCAAGTATATAAGATTAACAACATGAAGTCCATCAGAAGTGCGCCACGCGATGTGTTGACACTTGAATTTTGGAACGTCAATGCCAAGTGTAGCTGTGTGTGTGTGGCATGCGCACAGTTGTCTCGACAATCAAGAGCCTAAAATAATTTTCCACCTTTTAGGATATTACATCCCCCTCCATTGTAATATGAAAGAATAGTTCGAACAAAGTATGGGAATATGAGGAAAATTACTAAAAAAAATTAGTGAAACGGTATAAAGGAATTTAATGTGTCTATAGTTATTAGCACAAATAACTAAATTGAACAGAAATAATAATTTAGGTTATAGGTTCCGATATTCGTTCGTGTTGTTAGTGTGTCATGGGGAATATTCTGAGAAATTTGTTAGCCGGTTCGCCCGTGTATCACTTAAAACTTTTGAGATAAAATTGAATTTCAAAATATCCAGTAGTTAAACCCGTACTGCATGCGAACAAGTGTCGCATTTCAAAGAGAGTACAGCAAGTCGCTACATTACACACAGGACGCAGAAGTTCCGCAAGAGGCGAGAGGAAACTGTGTCGCCTTCCGGCGCCCAAACTTCCAGTCACTATATAGAGAAATATTATTAGCTTTTCACAAAACTTGTAAGCTACCGAAAACAACGAATTTAAAACCACCCGAAAGGTAACTGGGCACCAAATTTCTTTGTTTATCATATACCGAAGGAAAAAAAAATGCAAGAATTTGTGTTTTGAAACGTTGTATTTATATTATTTGTGCACGTCAACAAACTTGACACGACAATAGGTAGTTAGGGGCCACGGTGGCGTAGTGGTCAGACTACTCATCTCCCACCAAGGTGGACCGGGCTCGATACCCGGTGGGGTTGCTCCCTCATTTTCGCACGCGGAAATCTTGCCGGACGATGCTGCTGGTCGGCGGGTTTTCTCGGAAAACTCCCGTTTCCCCCGCCCTTGCATTCCAGCGCCGCTTCATTCTCATTTCGCTTCACCCTCGTCGGCTCTCAAGATCACGATGCAGCACAGGTTTGTCACCATGTGAAATTCATATTTTCTGGTCGTTGAAGAAATTAGTAAAGGAATGAAGATTCGACATCAGCGAAGACGTAAAGGATAAAGCTGAGAACTGGTTCAAGTAGCAAATAAAACGTTTCTTCTCTTGCGAAATTGACCTCGTACCCCGACAATAGGATGCGTGCCTAGATGTGACAGCTAACTACTTCTGAGAGACAATGTATGCAGTAAGCTTAACTGAATACTACTCTGTTTGTTTGTGTTTCGTATTTATTTTCTTCCGCGTCATTTAATAGCTTAATGACCCAATGGGTTTTACTTAAACACGACTCGTAAAATAGCGCACGCGATGCATAGTTTTCACTTGTGTAAACGAATTTTGTTTTCACTTATACTTTTTTTTATGTTTCAGCAATTTATGAAAGTTTCAATTAAATAAAATTAATTTTTTGACAAATTAACGGCTACACAGACCGACAGTGATAATTCATGATAACGCGTCACAGTCTTAGAAATTCTGTTGTCATTTACCGCTGTATAGATATCCATTGTATACTTCATTACAAATAACAACGTTTGATAGAACACTTCTGCATATGATACACATTGCAAAGTGTTCTTTATCGCTGTGAAGGTAAAGTTGTGTAAGTTTCATTGATAAAACTGTCCTACTAACAACTATACGTCTCGGCTACGTCTCTCACACACACACACACATGCAAATAATACTTTATACATTTCCATACATTGGCTCTAAGGTTACTGAAACATTTCTGGTAGTTGTTTCCGATACAGTTGTGATTTGAATGTTAAAAGTGCTTAGATAGAGCCCCACACTGCAGAGTGAAGGCGCTGTCAGCAGGTCGTGGTTGTTGCAGTGGTGTGTATGTGGCTGCTTGCTCGGGTGACGTCCTGCAAGCAGAAGTGCGACACCAAGTGCCCTCGTGAGTACCAGCCTGTGTGCGCCATGAACGACTGTGGCCGCTACAAGAGCTTCAGGAACGCCTGCCTGCTCGCCGCATACAACTCCAGACACCCTCGTCGCTGTAAGTTCACTCTAGCCCGTCTTTCTCAGGCCTCGGACCACCCATACTGAACACACCTCGTGGTTCTACTCTCAGCAGACCTCGTCGTCTTCATCCTATCTGCATTTATCCACGGGTCTTTCAACCAGTGGCTAGATTATAAGTCACGTTGAAAAGACAATACTCTATTGGGTTTCAACGTGCCAGAAAAAAATTTTATTTCTATGCTTACTGAAACTATATCAATCAAAAGGAAACACCGTTTATTATACATAATATTAGATTTTGAAACCATTCTTTACATAAACTTAAATAAATACACCCAGATTTAACACAAACATAAAAATATGTATTAGTTCAAACCGTAGTTTTGAATATACGGAACCATAAATATTAAGACACTTTTGATTACTGTTTGCATCATCTTCAAGTAGCGGCTATAAATTTGCCTGATCATGAATTTGTTGTTACATTTCCTGCTTACTTTTACTTAAATGGTTGTCAGAATAACGGAACCACCTACGTTCTGGAACAAAGCAGTTTTGTGAGGTTGTAAAACTGATCATTCGTGAGCTGCGACTGTCTTTTGTTATTGCACTGCAGAACGTCATTCTGCAATATGCTGCGTAATGTAGTATGTATACGTGCGTGCTGTCGACCAAATGTAAGTGAAGCTAAATGAGATAACTCTCTGACTTTCAACGAGGGCAGATCGATAGAGAGCGATTAGTTGTATCAAGTGTATCGAAGGCTGTCAATGTGTTAGGTTTATCGAGAGCAACACTGTCGATGGTAATGACAGCATAAACAACTCACCCTACTTGAATATTATAGATTATCTGCGGTCCTGTTTATAGCAGAGAATCTGGTACAAATATCATCCCTCTTATCGCTGATGGAACTGAGTGCATCACTGCACGGCGAATGATACAAAATTTTTCTGGAAATAACTCGCGAGTTGTATGCATCCATTCCTCGACGAATCGCAGCTACATGGAAAGCTAATGGTGGTCTAACACCATATTAATCATGTTTGTTCAGGTGTTTCCATTATTTTGATAACCATCGGTATGCGTGCCGCAATACCAGTAAATTAATATTATAGAACAAGTATGGCGGTCTTCCTCGCCAGTCTTCAGTTATTTCGATGAAACACGTATTTCCGTCCCTTGATAAGGAAGTTCGTAAGTGGAGAGGTAGTAGCGTGGTGGCCTTGGTGGGGCTGCAGCCTGACGTCATCTGGCTGTAGCGTAACAACACAGCCCGTGTCGCAGTGACATGCATCTCGCACTTGCTTCCCGTGCACTAGTCTAAATATATTTCGTCTTTACGGCAAAGTACAGGTAAAAAGTTGTCCAATACTCTCCGTAAATTACCGGATGCGGTGTTTTTTTCAATAATGGTCTTTCAGAAAAATGCACAGAACTTCCCATGAATTGACATAGTCTCTCCGTAGGCTTGCTAGTAAATTTGGCTGCATTTTCGATTTTAAATAAAGGAGATAACAGGAAAGCTAATTAATTTATTGCTATACGGATGTTTACCTGTGCGTAAAAAATATTTTTTTTATGAGCCATGCCTGTTAGCACTCATGGCATTCTTGTACCGACGCGACGGAGTGTGTAAACACTACGTTTCTATGCATGTTACACATTCAGAGTTTCTAGTTGTGTTCCAGTTTTTAAGTTTCGCTTACCGTTATAAGTGCCTAATTCTACTTTCCGATGATAAAAGGGTTAGGTCTAAGTGCCGTGAATATGCTTCCTGCCACAGAAAAAATATTTTTTTATTTACAATGGCGAAAGATTCTTCGTGTAGACTCGGCATTGTTCGTTCCCGAAACCCGAAGCTATAAGAAATACGAATACTTTCCGTATTTTGTATTTACAGAGCTCAGCTCTGTCTTTTATCGTTACGGATCGCGTTTCCATGTATTAACGGCTAAATACAATAAACATTCGGTGTATTTACATAAAAGTGGAATAGTGTGGAGAGCCCGACTTACTGCAGGCAGGTGTTCGCCATACCGACTAGATGCCGAAAAGGAAGTAACCACTATTGTAAGTCGCCAGATGCTTCATTGGAAGTACTAACAGAGACTATGGTACCTCGGAGGTCTCCGAACAACATGATCATTCACCGCTCGTGGACCAAGAACCACCAGGTATCACCACTCAAGCACCAGTGTGTTATGTTTCTAATATTTTGTACTTGTGTCTAGGGATTATGGAAGGTTTATACTATTATGAGGGAAGAACTAAAGTTAATTACGAACACAGAACATGTATTTAATACACATTTCAGGAGTTACAGTAATTATAAGCTATTGGTGAGGGAGGTGCTAATCAATTACAAGATATGACTAACATGAATGATACCGTTGCCGTAGGCTGAGTGTAAGTCGGAAAGCGACGAGCGGCACGCCAAGCTGCATCTTGATGGCTTCATCTCGGCGTGGGTCCACAGACAGACAGTCCACGTGTGCAAGTGTTGCTGTATTATATATGTAGTTTCTGGTGGCGTAATTGTCCCAAATACCGCGCCGCTGGGAGGAGAGCTCCACTGCCGCTTCGCTGATGTGGTTCATAAACTATTATTGCTGTAATGTGTATAGGATTCTTCGCCTGGCCTGGATACGAACGCGTCGCTGCTGTTCACTAGGCTTGTCCGCCTTTACTGATTCATAACAAGTGTCATACACATGCCCATTTTAAGGAGATGTCGATCGAAAGTGCAGGGAAATTATTTTGGGAAGGGACGAGGGGATGACATAAAATTAGACTCTCGCTTATAGCCACCTATAAAGTTGTGATCCGAGTGTTTCTGCTCCGGGAAATCTTTGAAATTCAAGGTTCAAATTCATCAGTAATTAATATTATATAACGAACATTTATTTATTTGTTAGCCAGCTTCTTTTATCCTTTAACTGCTAAACATTTAATTGATCAAAATTAAAATTACGTATTCACAGATTTCCTCGTGCAACGCCAGCGAGGCGTGGAATTAACTTTCAAAGCCAACAAAGCCATACGGAGATAACTATACAAACTATACAAACATTCGGATTCTCTGTGGAGGTGATCACCACTCTCATCCACCCCGCTGCCGGCCGCAGTGGCTCAGAGGATAGAGCGCTCGCCTTCTAACAAGGATCGATCCCAGGCGGGGTCATACCCGCATGTTTGCATGTGGGAATTGTGCTGTAAGATGCCGCTGGTCAGTGGTTTTTCTCGGGGATATTTTATTCCTCTACTATTGCATTCCAGCGTTGCTCCATATGCACCTCGCTTCAACGTCAACGGCTCTCAATACCTCAATTCCAGGAGCCTACCAAATCTCTCCACTGCTGTGGCGAGAGACTGGAGATTGCAACTGCAACCACTGCCGAGACATCCGGAAGAAAATACAGCACGCGGTTCAAATCCGAAATCAAACCACATATTGGCAACGGCTGCAAAAACCTGTGGTCTAGGAGTTAAACATTATTTTTTGCTAATTGTTTAAATTTGGGAAGTTTTTAAGAAATATGTTAGAACAAAACTCTTACGAAGCGATAAAATTATATATTGATATCCACCTTTAATTTCAAAATTTAGAAATCCGAAATCCAACAGACCAAAAGAGCACCTGTTATCGCTAAAAATAATTATTTCGTAGTTAACCTTTTAAAAACATATTTTACAAAATTATGTATGTCGAATGAACATCGTGTAAATTCAGCATCGTAAGATTGTGGCCACCAAAATTTTGAATATTTTTTACTATCTTATAGCATGGTTTGTTTTAAGGGAATTCATAAGAAAATAATTTATAAAAATTGTATTGTTACAGGCATAATATGGAAATTTAAATAAGAGTGCATTGAACATGTTTGTTTCAGGTTACCGGTACAAGCACGACGGCGAATGCTTTCCAAAATGTTCGTGATAGCAAAGAGGGTTTACTAAGAACAGTTTTGCTTTAGATATTTTCCTAAAGTAAACTGATGTCAATTAAATAACCTCATGTATCAGGTCTCTTTATAACATCTGTTAATACGGATTCAATCATACTTGATATGTCAGTGTGGGTGTGTATAAATTGGTTATAAAACACACGATATATCACTAGACGTAAAAATTAATTAATAATTGGTCAAAGAATACCACATGTAACATTATGTTTTGTTTTTTAATAAAATATTGTAAGTCTTCATTTGTAATAAGGGTAAGAAAAATAAAAAACGCTTAACTGTGGTAAAATATTTTAATTATCTTTTTGTAACATTATGCAATAACAAATTTAATAAAAACCTTAATATTCGTAAAATAAATACAGAATAAGATAAATGTAAATTTATTAAAGTTTTTCTGCCCCACATAATATTTTCCTTGATCACAAATAAAAGAACTTAAACTGAACCTGATGTTTTGTGCAAGTCCTCACAGCTCATTGGCACTCACTAAGCAAGAGCATGAATAACTCAAACACTGTAAGTGCACTGTTACGTCACGCTTGAGAACGTCGATGCCAGATGCTGTGATCCCATATATCCTCTCAGCCAGGCCTACCGCATTGAACACAAGCCAAGCAGTCTATCAGTGTTACATTCTCACTTTTATTACACTTTCTCGATTTTTAGGTTTATTACATTTAATTAATTTTACTACCCTTAATAATAGCCCTATTTATGTTATAATGAAGGCTTACTAAAGGGCAGTAAGAATAAACTTAAGTGAACTTATAATAATATAACAAATCTCATTAATGTTTTATATGGAATTAGAGCCCATATTCCTTTGCGTCTTAACATGGAATGTTTAACCACTACGCCACAAATGTGTAATACCAACTACTAAAAAATGTGTAATGATTAGCGAAATGAAACACTGCGTATCGCGATTTAATGGCGACTGAACGACCATAGCTTTATTACTAATGACATAGAGAAAACAACACGATGACATAGAGATAACAATAGGTGGCGCTAGTTGTTACAGTTTTGATACAAATCATAACACCCCCACTTATCAAAATATTACACACTTTCAATTCCCAAAAGTTTTATAAATCTATAATGTTTTACTGAATTTAAACTCTTGGTTAGCATATCCGCTGGCATATCAGCTGTTGGCAAATATTGAATATGCACAATTTTATCTGATATCATGTTTCTGCAAAAGTGGTATCTAACATCAATGTGCTTGGTTTTATTGTGAAAAATAGGATTTTCCGACATCTTCTGTGCACTCTGATTATCATTACATATAGTGATTGTATACATTTTCTCTGTAATCTCATATTGCAAGTTTCTATAGTTATATTGCCTCTTTACAAGCTTCTGAAATTTCTATATACTCAGCTTCTGTGCTTGATAATGCTATTGACTTCTGTTTTTTACATTCCCAAGAGATGACACAACCTGATAACATAAAACAATAACCTGTATATGACTTTCTGTCCATAGTATCATTAGCCCAGTCGGCATCAACAAAACCTTTAACATCACAATCTTTATTCTTACTATATTTTAAACCAAAAGTTCTTGTATGTTTTAAATATTTAAGTATCCTCTTTACATATGACCAATGCTCTTCACCATGACAATTATTGAACTGACTCAAATATCCTACTGCATAAGCAATATCCGGTCTTGTAAGGACTGCCAGATACATCAAACTACCTATAAGTTGTTGATATGGATTCTGGTTTTGAGCATTTTCACATTTAGTAACATTCAATTTAGCCTCCATAGGAGTCTTAACAGTTTTACAATCAACCATATCAAACTTGTGCAAAAGTTGATCGATATAATTTTCTTGGCTTAAAGTAATTACATTATTACTCTTATCAATTTTAACATCCATACCTAGACAACGCTTTACTTGTCCCAAATCTTTTATTTTAAACTGACAATTCAATTATTCTTTTAACTGTAACATTTCTTTTTTATCGTTCGAAAAAACAAAGAAATCATCGACATAAAGAGTGACCATTGTCTTACAACCATTTACAACTTTGCTATATAAGCATGGTTCCAGTTTAGATTTCTTATAACCATTTAGAATCAAACAATTGTCAACTTTCTCATGCCATGCTCTGGAGGATTGTTTGAGGCCATATATAGCCTTTTTCAACTTAAGGACTTTGTTTTTATCATTCTCTGAGCAAACAAAACCATCTGGTTTTGCATATATATATATATATATATATATATATAGTCTCATTCAATTCTCCATTCAGAAAGGCTGTTTTCACATCTAAATGTATTATATCAAGATTTAACTGTACAGAAATTGCAAATAACAAACGCAATGTGGTGTGCCTCACAACAGGGGAAAAGGTTTCTTCATAGTCCACACCATACTTTTGACTATAGCCTTCGGCTACTAATCTAGCACGGTAACGAATCTGGTTTTCACTGTAACACTTTTTCTTCAATACCCACTTGCACCTTACCACTGTTTTACCGTCTTCAGGTTCCACAAGCTCCCAAGCATTGTTATACTCAAAACACTGTAGCTCCTCTTGTATAGCTTGCGACCAACACTCCTTATCTGGACCCTGTAGTGCATCTTCCACCGACAACTCATCAATATGTAATCTGTCACTTTCTGTACACATATTTGAGAAACCATATCTATCTGGTTTTTGTCTTTGTCTAGTAGGCAACGCGCGTGATTGTATCGTTTCATCAACTTCAGTGGAACTGTCCGAGTCTGCAGTATCACCCTGCACATAGGTTTCATCATTATTAAATCCTGAAGTACTAGTATACGAGTCATCAGATTGATTGTTGTCCCCCACTGAATCTGCATTTACTTCGCCAATATCGGTATCAACATTCTCCTTCTCTTTAACTACAGTTAGGTTCTCTGTATTCAAAATTTTTTCCATAATAATTACGTCTCTGCTGGTTGACACTATCTGAGTTTTAGGGTTGTAAACTCTGTACCCCTTTACTTCCTCTGAATAACCTACTAAGATGCACTTCTCAGACTTCTTGTCCCACTTCGCACGTTTAACTTTGGGGACATGCACCATGACAGTACTACCAAATATCTTCAAATGACTAATATTAGGCTTGCTGTTAGTCCATAACTCGTACGGAGTTTTATTATTTAATCCAGCTGCTACCGTTCTATTTTGCAAATAAACAGCAGTATTACTTGCTTCTGCCCAAAATTTCTTCGGTAGATCAGCTTCAAACAAAAGGCATCTCGCTTTTTCTATTAAAGTTCTATTCATGCGTTCGCATAAACCATTTTGTTCAGGCGTGTAAGGATTTGTTTTTTGATGTATTATTCCCATTTTTTTCAGGTAATCATACAATTCTTTATTACACAATTCACGTCCGTTATCACTCCGTAAAATCTTTATCTTTTTTCCCAGAACATTTTCAACTTTAGCTTTGTATTGTTTAAAGCATTCAAAAGTTTCACTCTTATTTTTCAAAAATTAAATATGTGTCATTCTGCTGTAATCATCGACAAAAATAAGAAAATACCTTGACCCTCCTAGAGAAGCATTCTCCATAGGTCCGCAAAGATCTGTATGTACTGTATTCAATAATTCAGTACTTCTGTCACCCTCATGAGAGAACGGCAAGCGACTTTGCTTCCCCTCACAACATGTGACACAAGACATCTTGCTTATATCTGTATTCTTATCCAATTGCAATCCTTCCACAGCATCCTGCATCTTGTTAAGATAGTTGCTATTAATATGTCCCAGTCTCCTATGCCAGGTTTCGCCGGATTCCATCACAGCAGCTGACAAACACATGGGCATGTTTAGTTTGTATACTCCATTTACTAATGAGGCTGTAGCAACTTTTTCGCTTTTTCTATTATAAATGATAAAACTGTCACTCGTGAAGGACACTCCATTGCCATTGCAGATTAATTGACTCACAGATAAGAGATTTGTTGTGATACTTGGAACACACAACACATCTTTGATTGTCACATCAAACTTGCTATCTTCTGTTAAAGTTTTAATCTGCACATCACCGGAACACTCAACAGGCACCTAACTATTGTTAGCTACAATTATTTCTTTAGTGCTCTGTTCGTATGAAACATTTGTAATCCTATGTTTATTCGTTGTTAGGTGCACACTTGCCCCCGAGTCGACATATCATTCGTTTTTGCTAAAACTGCCAGGTAAAAATACAGCACTGAAGGCATTTGTTTGCTTTTGTTCACTGTGCGTATTATATTTCTCTTTATTGGGACATTTATTTTGGAAATGGCCAGTCTGTTTACATCTAAAACATTTGATGGTTGATGACTTTGACGTTTGTGAGCCATCTTGTTTATGGTCTTTAACCACAGACTTTTCTTTTTTCTTATGTTGGTATTTACGAAAACTAGCAAATGCACCACTAGTTTCATTCGTTTCAGTTTCCTCCATGTCCAATAATTTCGTTTTAATGGCGTCCGTTGTTATGCAAATTTCAGAATTTTCTATGGCCATAATCATTGGCGAAAACTTTTCAGGCAACCCCGCCAACAATTATGACCCGATCCATTCGTCATTTATGTTAAAACCAGTTCCAGCTAATTTTTGTCCATTTTCAACTATTTGAGTCACATAGGCAGTCATTGAGATACAATTTTCAAGCCGAATAGAAATTAAATTTCTCAACAGACTTATTCTTCTGGTAAACCCCGAATCGTCGAATAACTGCTTTAGTTTCGTCCATAGCTCCTTTGTAGAAGTAACGTTTTTTATATGAACGTAAATCTAGGGATCAATGGTCAAGATCAATTTTGGTCTGGTTTTAGCATCATCCGTGGCTCCTATTGCTGGTTGATTCGGCTCCTGCTTGATGCATCCTGGCATGCCCTCCAAGACCAGGAAATTCTCTGCCGCAAAACACCATTCACTATAATTCTCGCGTCCTTTCAACTTAGGGCCGCTTATCACATAGTTCGAAGCCATTACGCGGTCACACACACACACACGATACGCACAATTAATAGTCTCCTTCAGCGAATATAATTATACTCAGTACTTATCATTCCGTACAAACTATCGCGAGATTATTATTCAATTGTTTACTGGGCCCATAACCTGTAATGATTAGCGAAATGAAACACTGCGTATCGCGATTCAATGGCGACTGAACGACCATAGCTTTATTACTAATGACATAGAGATAACAATAGGTGGCGCTAGTTGTTACAGTTTTGATACAAATCATAACAAAATGTTTGAGAACTTTTAGAGCTGCGTTTTGAAACTTTGTGAATTGTTAAAAAAAAACTTCAGAAATTAATGGTTTCAAAATCACTATCTGATTAAAAGTATCCAGAAACTCCGGTGTAAACGCAAAGTACCGCTTATGTGTCACTACGACCGCGGCTGCCCAATAAGAACGTGCTCGGCGTTGCTCAACGATATCGGCAGAATGGATGGATTACGGGAGCTCAGTGACTTTGAACGAGGTGTAGTTATTGATTTGTCACATCGGTAAGCAATCACTAACGGCTGTTTCTGCCCTTATTAAGTTGCCCAACTCGACTTTAGTCCATTCACGGTTACTTTCAACTTTTCTGAAGACGTGCTACTAGGTTATTCCTCCGCCTCATGCAAACAAAGCTTAACCAAGTCTAGAAACTTACACGAAAGGGAAAACGCACCACATTTGTGCGTACTCAGTGTAGTAATATTTTGAATGAGAACTATTTCTTACTAGGCATGACCAAAATACCTATTGTCTCCCTGTTTTTATTATTATTAATTATATAAAAAAAAATGAATTATAGAGAAAATATAAGTAGAAGTTCAATTTCACCAAAAAATAAGGTACTTTTATGGTAAAAGAAGTACAAAACGCTTGTGATACGTAATATATTATGGAAATAACCAAACACGTCATACATTACGCGATTTTCCAAAGGTCTGTTGTAAACAGTGTGAAGTAACCGCGAATATACTATAATGGGGATGTCAATTTGACGTAAAATAGGGAACGCAACAAGCACAACAAAACCACGGCTGGGCAGACCACATGTGTTGACCAACAAGGAACATCGAGTATTGAAGAAGGTGGTACGGATACATCACATGTTACCGCGTGGTACCATCACCCGTGAATTCCGCAGCCTCACAAACTGTGTATCTTGCACCATGACTGTGCACCGGCAGTTGCGAAGACTGAGGTTCAGAACTCAGGCTCCTGCCCACAAAGTGCACGTTTCGCTTATGAACATGAAGAGTTGCGTTCGGTGGTGTTAAGAGCGCCGCCACTGGAATGCGGAGCCTGGAGACGCGTGATTTGGAGTGATCAATCACGCTGTACCATGTGGCAGCCCGATGGGCGAGTTTGTGTATGGCGAATGCCAGGTGAACGCTACATGCCAGACTGTATAGTGCTCAGGGTGAAATTCGGAGGGTGGTAGTGTGGACAATAGGGTTGTTTTACATGAAGGGAATTTAGTCCTCTCGTAACACTACGGGACACGACAAAGGCGGAAGGGTGTGAGGACGTATTGACGAGCTGCGTGTTTTCTGCGGTAGAAGACCAGTTAGGAGATGATGACTGTGTACTTTAGCAAGACACTGCTACCTACCATAAATCACGTGTTCGTTAGTGGTTTGTGGACAATAGGGTTCGGAAAATGGACTGGCCAGCCTAGAGCCCCGATTTCAGTCCCATTCAACATCTCTTTGAGAAAGACTGTGCGCCAGGCCCAATGACTCACATCACTTGGGTTTCAGGGACGAAGAACAGCGAGTCTTCACGAAGCTTTCTTCGTCACTGCAACCAGAAAATTATCTTCGCTATGCTTTGCCTTTGCCCATGAACGACCTTAGCAAATATGGAGCAGATTTCCTTACGTTTTCTGATGTCGATATTTGAAATTGTGGTCTATATAGTTTAATTAGGAGTAGCAGTGCCGCAGCGGCTAGAGTTGTCACCTCCCACTAAGGCGAACCTAGTTCGACTCCTGTTAATGTCAATCCCGGATTTTCGTACTTGTAATTTGACTTTGTTGTGATCTCCCTTTTCCCTCGCCATTGCATTCCGGCGCTTTGCCATACTCAATTCGCTTCACTCTCATCGGCTCTCTTGGCTTTGATTTCCCTAAAACCATAATGTCTGAGGCATCTCCTCATTGGCTCTTGTGAAGACCAGTCAGAATATGTCTAATTTTTCATTGGTCAGTGAGGGGTTCCCATATGTGTTTCGGTCTATATCCATCTTCTCTATTTATATTTTTGCACGTTTTTATGTTTATATTGCTTAGCTAACAATCTTATTGGCGCAGTCAAATACAAAAATTACATTCTGACGAACATACGCTACCAGTAACCTAAGGAAGATTGCAAGTGTGCAAGACGATATTGGAGTCTTCGTGAAAATAAGATGTTCCTACCTATTAGACGTCGAGTCAATCAGCCACTGCCACGCTTGTATTACGAGTCTGGATAATAGTGGACAGTCATGTGTAAAAGGATTATGGCCCGCAAAGCCACACGATTGGACCCCAATGTACACTGTAAGGTCGCAATGAAGACCAAGTCCATCAATAAATAGACCACACACACTGGAATATGTGTGGGAGATAAATCGGCGTGACATCCAGGCGGTNGACCAAGTCCATCAATAAATAGACCACACACACTGGAATATGTGTGGGAGATAAATCGGCGTGACATCCAGGCGGTATCTCATCACATTCTGCTTACCACCTTCACAAATATGGACAGCCGTATTAAAATGTGTATGGAAGCGCAACGACGACAATTCCAGCAAATGTTGTGATCGTCCCCATTCGTTATACTCTGGTAATACCATTTATAACTTTCTTTTCGCTCTCTCGTGTTTATTCAAATAAACTGTCGTGTTTTGTGGAAAAAAGTATCTAGAGGGGTGGGAGATTGTATAGTAGTTAAGACTACTTATCNGACCAAGTCCATCAATAAATAGACCACACACACTGGAATATGTGTGGGAGATAAATCGGCGTGACATCCAGGCGGTGTCTCATCACATTCTGCTTACCACCTTCACAAATATGGACAGCCGTATTAAAATGTGTATGGAAGCGCAACGACGACAATTCCAGCAAATGTTGTGATCGTCCCCATTCGTTATACTCTGGTAATACCATTTATAACTTTCTTTTCGCTCTCTCGTGTTTATTTAAATAAACTGTCGTGTTTTGTGGAAAAAAGTATCTAGAGGGGTGGGAGATTGTATAGTAGTTAAGACTACTTATCNTAAATAAACTGTCGTGTTTTGTGGAAAAAAGTATCTAGAGGGGTGGGAGATTGTATAGTAGTTAAGACTACTTATCATTTACGACGGCTAACCCGGTTCGATTCCCGTCGGGGTCACCAGGATTTTCGCACGCAGGAAACATAGCGGACGATGCAGCTGGTCGGTGAGTTTTCTCAGGAATTTTCTGTTTCCCCTGCCCTTGAAATCCTACGCTGCTTCATATTCATCTCGTTTCACCCTCAATGGCTCTCAAGACCCCGGTCTGTGTTAGCCATTGCCCTGAGACGTCCAAGGGACAGGAGTTGTGTTTCCTGTGGCTTCATATATCAGGTATTGTATGCTGACGAGCCCTGGAGAAGCTCCAGGGCCTACCTTCTTAGCCAGTCAGGATGGCCGCTCACAACTGCATCGGAATGGTTCAGTAGGAACGAGAACAGCACAAGAAGGTAATTCACAATCCATCCATCGCTTTTCTCCACTTATGGCGTTTTCCCCGTCCACGACACTGCAGTGCTTCGACAGCTGGTGAAGTACCGAGACGGCAATGACACGTTTGCCAAGTGTTTACAAATCGATGGCGTGCCATCCTGTGATCACCGAAACTACATTCTAAATGTGAATCAGTGAGAATTTCACTGGTTAAATCAATTAACAATGACTGACTGATTCAACAGTCACTTCAGTGAATTTAACTGATGAATAAGTGAAAAAATGCATACTTTCCTTCACTTATTGATTCAGTGACATTTTTCACTGATTCATTAACCATTTGATTAGCTATTTTTCGGTGATTGGTTTTTTGATTGCATAATAATTTTTACAGCGTGTATTAAGTAAAATAACAATGCATAAACTAATAAAACTAATAAAAAGTGCTTTCTAAAATGTGAGTTTCGTCATTCATAATACCATTTTATGAGGTGACATGAACACTCAGTCTTTCCTTCCGTTTTTAGGTCTTTCATTTCTTTTCCACTTAATAATCCCAGTGGTTGGTTTGAAGGTTTAAAATGCAGTGAATGTAGTGAAGTTAATGCACTTATAGGTACTATCTATTTTAACAATTCTAGCGTTACCAATTAAACTAAAAACGAAAAAACTAAAAACTTAAATTTTCTATAAAGAACTGTAATTTATATTTTCCCGTGCATAGAAAATGTGTGCTTGGTAGCTCAGTTGGTGAGGTAATGGTCTAAAAGAGGAATGGGGATGGTGAAGGCTTGATCCTAACTACGAACATGAAAAAAAATTTTCCCTTGTTTCAATTTACTTTATATTGTGCAATATAAACACTGACTATCGGAAATATATTTATTTCTCGTAATGATTTGGCTAAATTCAATGAAAAAAANATTGTGCAATATAAACACTGACTATCGGAAATATATTTATTTCTCGTAATGATTTGGCTAAATTCAATGAAAAAAAATTTAAATTTTTTCACTCAGTTGGTCGTAGTTTATTCAATCAGTAAAATAGTTTCACTTCACTTATTCATNAAAAAAATTTAAATTTTTTCACTCAGTTGGTCGTAGTTTATTCAATCAGTAAAATAGTTTCACTTCACTTATTCATCAATGAAAGTGTTTCACTGAAACAACCAGTTGTTTTCCACTGATTCTAAGTGGAACCATTTTCATTGACTCTAGTAGTTTAATTTCACTGCGAATCAGTGGTTTTTCACTGATTCGAATTTAGAGTGTACAAGGCCTTAAAACCTCTATGTGACCTAAATGACTTGGGGCAATACAATCGCTACGCAGCATTATTTCATAATATAAGTAGTATGATAGTATGTCCGGGATAATGGTTGGACAAAGTCGATTCTCAAATCTGTCCGCCATCTTGGATTATGCCATCTTGTGTCCTTGATCTTTGTCGGCTATCTTGTTTCTGGTCGCTATCTTTTTTTTTCAGTAGCCATCTTGTTTCTGTCCGCCCATTATATTGGATGTCGTCTGCTGTAGTTCTCTCGTCATTTAACTAGAGTGTACCACTGATACTAGTAATTTTGTTTATGGCTGCTAGAGCGTGCCTCTGTCGTCCGCCATACTGGATGTCATCCTCGCGACTTTCGTTCAGCTGCCGCCTGCTAGGGGCACTGCTGTCGTCCATCTTTCAATTTTGGAGTTGGTCACCAGGAGTACCGCTTTTTTTATTTTCGCAGAGCTCAAAATATCGCCTGCAGTAGGGCGGGACCGAACTGCCCAGCCATGGGTAGCCAGCATGGTGGACGCTCTAGCCAACTCAGCTACTGAGACATCTGCCAATCAGTAGGTTTATATCAGGCATATATAAAATTAAAACACTCAATTATTTTAATTAAAAAGTAACTTTTTTCTAATTTCAATTTTTTATAATTTTAAGCGAAATGAAATGTACAATAGGCCAGAATCAGGGACACACAACTAGTCGAAAAATAATATATTACATTGACAATCGTATATTTTATTTTTAAAGTCGAAGAAAAATGTGGTGCCATAAAAAATTATTCAAAATTTCTGCCTGCCACTATGCATCGTTAGCACATAATTATATCTGCTTTCATATAAAAATTATTCCAGAGAGTGTCGTTGCAGATAGTAATTCCGTTTTCTTCTTTGTCCATAATTTCATGTAAGTTTTAAACAATGCAAACTAGTTATGTTGCAGCGACCAAGAGCATTGTCTTACGTTACAGGCAGAGGTGCCTCTTCCAACTTCCCCCTCCTAGAAGCAACATGTAACCCTAACAATTATTGCAATAAAAACGTTATTACAATAAATGCATTAATATAAAAAATAATAAATATTGTTTTGGTCCCATGGATTATTAATTATTATGTAGATGTCCATAGAAGGATAATAGTCTAAAGAGTTGCCACAGATCGTAATTTCAGCTTCAGAAAGCAGGATGCGAACTGGCCTATGCGTTTATTGACCTGAGACATTCGCCAACCAGGTAAACCGAGTCGGCTCTAGTATCTCGAGGATGGAGGGG
>NQII01003081.1:0-35446 GCA_002778355.1 Clitarchus hookeri | reverse complement strand
TCAAGGTTGAGAACGCCTGCTTTAAAGTGTCCCAAGTTACCAGCAGTGTTACAAGAAACGCCAGATGACATTATGTTTTCATTCATACCTGATAGCTGTGATGCGTGACGTTCTCCATTATGGTAAAACTGGGTTCCTCAAGATGCATCAACATGTCTTTGATCCACTGCAAGAAAGTTTCACAGTTCATCTCTCCATGGTAGACGGCAGTTTGTCCTGAAATGAAAAGCAAACCCGCTTCCGGCACGAAGCCAGTGCGTCCTCCAGCATTGACAACGATGAACAATTTACCATCCCCTACACAACGTCTCATCATAGACTGCTGAGTGTTGTCATGCCAGGCCTTCGATACAGTTCCTTAAAAGCTAATATGGTACTCCTACTGATAATGACACCATATAGTATTTTGGGAAATAAAATGGTAACTTTCGGGAAAATCCACGTTTCATNGTACTCCTACTGATAATGACACCATATAGTATTTTGGGAAATAAAATGGTAACTTTCGGGAAAATCCACGTTTCATTGACGAAAATGGAATAAGCACCTTTTTCTTTTTCTTTCTGATACTTCCTTAAGAGATCTATTCGCTGGAATACAATATAATCGTTCTCTATTATAGCTTTCTTTCCATTCACGAAAATTCCATATTCTTCAATAACTTGTACAGAGTAGTTCTTCCACCATAAAAATCAACTTGCTTCTCACGAATTTATCTAAGGATGGTGTCAACTGTGACATGCACAGTCAGGTCATTGCATCNTAAAAATCAACTTGCTTCTCACGAATTTATCTAAGGATGGTGTCAACTGTGACATGCACAGTCAGGTCATTGCATCCATGAAAGAAATACTTTTAACAATTTACAATTACAAATAGGCTGCAAAACTACAATGGAAATAACCATTATATAATGGAACCGGGCACATTTAAGAATACCAACTTTTTCCACAAATAATTCAACTATTGAAAATATTACTCGTGTTCATGTAAAACTTGTTTCCGCAATATAATGAAACTATTTTTAAAATATGTTTTGTTAAGTGATATAGGTTATGATTATAATTTCTTGAATTCAATGCTTAGAGATATCTGCAAGTTTTGCTACAGAAATTTGTATTCAGTATATGCGCTAGTTAAAACAGCTTGGTTTAATATACCCAAAGTGTTTTGGATGACAACGAAATATATTTTTCTGCACGATTGCATCATTTGGTTATAACACAGAATAATGAAATATTTTTGTGGTCACTTTAATGTACTCTACACTAAAACAGATGTGTGCACCAACATTTAAATTATAAGGATAGTGTACATTGAAAGTTTTTCATGCACTGTACGGACTGTCCAGGCTAGTTAGATTATGTTCAGTTAGGATACCATGTAACAATTGATTTCAATACATCACAAATAACAGCAATTAAAACAGTAATCGAATAAGTGTGTGTTTGTGTGCACACGCACACTTTCAGAGTAGATATTGAAATCATTTTTTTAGGTTTCATTTGTTTACTTTTTGTGAGCAGGTACCTAATGTATTTTTTTAGTTGTGAATATTATTCTAACAACAATAATTTTACTTACACAACACAATTATCATACATGTACATGCATGCACAGTAACACAATAAGCTACTACCATTCACAGCAATATCTTTAAGCATATGATGACTTTTAGTTGATGCCAGTGACAAACTTGTTTCATTTAATTAAAAAGGTGTATGTGATGACTTAATCTCCATATAGTTATGATTGTTTTATTTGTAGAACACTGCATACATGAAGTTTTGTAATGTATAGTAACTGTGATTTACAAAACTGAAACAAACATATTTAGTTACTGTTTTTTAAAAGCAATATCGTGCTTGCGATAAACTTTTGTTATCAAAATATACATTTAATACAGTTAACAGCAACTATAACTTTATATGTGCAAGATGCACATTTTGTTGTTAAATATGAAATTCTCACCTTCGCTGTACAACCTGTAAATGGCATTTGGAATCGCATTCATTGTGAAATAGTNTTGTTAAATATGAAATTCTCACCTTCGCTGTACAACCTGTAAATGGCATTTGGAATCGCATTCATTGTGAAATAGTTAATGGTGTCAAAATACTTTCCCTCTTGTGGCCTTTTCTTTCTCGTCTTGCCAGGGGTGAACACTTCAATCGCGTTTTTCTTGTAATACCTAAACAATAACACTGAATATGTGTCGAAACAGTAAGGCCTACATTAGACACTTAGGCCTGAACCACGAAATTTGCTTGAAGCTAACCACGAAAGGTGCTTGAAGCTAATCTTTACGAAAACCATTCTCTTGCGTTTTATAAACGTGATATAGGAACATTATTAGATATTAGATTGGTATGTTGGCCTACCAACGTCGAGACGGTCGACTTGGAAAGCTTCAGGAGAAAGACGGCCATCTACGCTACATCGCATCGCTTCATATCGCCCTGTCGAATTAAAACGTATATATTATCCGCAACGTTTATTATATCCCGTTCACGTTGATAACCCGTTGTTTCTTTCCTACATTTCATCATTCCTAAAACACTCAGAAAAAGGAACGATTATGGAAAACTAAAACGTATAAATGAACAGCAGCATACAGATGAACCTAAACTATTAAAAAATGTAAAACAAACTCAGTGTATTGTATGAATACAATGCTGAAAGACAAATAACAAAATACGTAATATTTTGCATTCACACGCCGGTATAGAAAGCAAGCGTTTGCAGTGTCCAAAATGGCGTGCCACTCAACACCAGTCTGAAAAAAAAAAACCCACAGGAACACAGTGCAATGGAAGTGTGCGCTGGACAGGACCTGAAAATATAACATTTGTTATACATAACAGTAAAAATGCTTTACGTTGCTCTGCTACCTGAAAATGCAAACATTTAAGCAGGTTGTATTTACGGTAATTATAATGTACAAAAATACGGTAAAACATCGCTGAACTATTTCTTATTCGCCATTGCCAACGTAGCGTTTCTCCAACTGTTCATACATGACGAAGCCCTCAAAGTAAATAACCTAATTTATTAAACCAATTGGACTTGAATGTGTCATTTAAACCACAGAATTGTGCAATAGTGTTAACGGCAGCATAAAAATCAAAAAACATGTCAGAAAAATCATTTCTGTGGGGGACCAACTAAACCTGTTATACCTAGGGTGAATTTTTAAAGGTTCGATTCAAAACATCAGAAGAAACCGTGAATTGACTTTAATTATTACTCCTCTCCAGAACGAAAAAAAATATTTGCACATTTCCCCTGAAAAAAAAAAACTTTGTCCCTGGTCCAGATGCATTCAAAACAGTCAATGAGTAATCGTAAACGATGGAAAACTATTCCATCAGATTCCCCATAGCTGAAATTGCATTGCTAGTCTTTTGCAGATATACACGGATTAGACGAATAGACACACTGAATTTCCCCCTCCCCAAATTTGCAAACCAATAAAATAGTTCTTACGTATCAGCCCATGCAGGGAACACACTGAATATCCCCTTCCTCGCAGTTTTGCCAACATATGTTCGTTGGTATCAAATCGCCGCCAGTTCGACGTATTTTCACATGCATCAGTTCTCTACCAGATAGTATAAATCTGTCAATCCCCCCTTCCCATCATTCCAGTTTAAATTGACCGAATCTGCCTGATCTTCCACCGTTTTGGTATATGCGATCACGAGCGACAGGTGTCAAATCGGGCTTGGTTAGACTATCTTCACATCTATATTTGCTCTCTGGTAAGACCATTTTTTGAACTTGTATATGTGTCAAATGGGTTCGTGCTGAATTTTTTTGATATCAACCCGAAAAAGTTGCCTGAAATGTACCCGCTCTCAAGAAATACCTGCGACCATATTTATAAAATATATGAGTGGTAGGGAGGTAAATAAATGTGTACTCATATATAATAATTTATTTTAAAACACATTGAAACGCAGCTAGGTTAGGCGGGTTCCTTATCTGACGCGCAGCGAACAAAATGTGGTTTCTAAGCTATGTTCGAGAGGTCGGAGATGTGTATGGCATGTTTTAAAAAGTCATCAACCAACTTCATTCATAGTGTAGATGACGTACACAAACACAGGCATGACACACATACGAATTTCATTCCAAAAAGTCTGAAATGCAGTGGCGGGCTGTTATGTACGCAGTTTTTGAATGAAACCTTTGAAAAATCACGACATGTATTGACGGTGCGTTCTCACCTTCGTGTAATTTTCTAAGCTTTGTCGGCTCTCAAGACCTGGCTGTTAAGAGCCGCCCAAATCTCTTCACACACTCTAAGCTTTTTGTATGAGATATCTAGGAATTATAAATTTAGCAAGGCTTCAGAAAAGTTTAAGTGACGTAATATTCACGACAAATATGCACACTGTTACGATTGGCCTCGTTGTGCAACAGCTGTCTAAGCGAAAGCCGACAAAGAGGCCACAGCCGCGCTGAAATGCATAACATCGGACCGGAATCGATTGCAGCAACCGGCGGAGAGTTACGCAAAGAGGCACAGGAAAATGTAGGTCCTGCTGGCCTAAGAGCATTTCGACATAATTAGAGCAAGCTGCGAGGACACTTCTTCTTCAACACAGTCTGCGGAGCCAATCAGATCGATCTACGTCATTACACACGTGGAGGGGCGAGAAGGGTGAACTAGGGCGTCAAGCTCCGGGATCGAGGCAGTCTACGTGGGTCTATAGGCGAGCCAACTCCAGGTCCGAGGGCGTCATCCGACAACGAGGTCCGGGTGCGAGACTAGGGTGAGTTCTTTCATTATCATGTCACGTCTAACCTAAATAACCTGCTCTTGCACTATCCCTCTCTCTCTTTCTCTCTCTCTTTCTCTCCTTTCCACCGTAAACTCACACTGTTATTCATGTACTCTGAGGAACCCATGATAACAAGTAAAGATATTGTTAATTCTGACTATAAGTCCTTACTCTACTACTTAACCTATTTCCTTATTCTATCCTTTAATAGCTATGAGTTTACTCTTCAAAGAAGACTCATAACAACACGAAATGGTGAAAGATTCATGTATGACGCAAGACAGGTGTTTTGAGCAACGTGTTAAATAATAAATTACATGCGATGTTACATTTCCAAGCAGTAAAATTTAGCTTAAATCTCCTGCATTGTGAATGTTGCTTGAGCATTACTGTATCAACAATGTCAGCATATAGTCTTAAAATTAAATTAAATTTACTGCTTATAAACCCCTTTTTGAAAATAAATTCGTTTAGATCTTTAGACCGCATAAGTGTTTGTCAATACTTTTCACCACATGAATGTACATGCAATGTTTCCGTTAAACGTTAGTAATGTATGGTACGGATAGCATGGGAAAAATGCAAAATAATAATTTTAGTCATTCTAGTCCCGAGCAGAACAAAGTATTTGATAGCTTGTGTGCAGAATACCATCAAATAATTGTAGGGATAACACTTTTTTCCACTGCTCTCAAAATCTATTTCGCGAATACAGTAGTATGAAAACTCTGTAGAGAGTGGCTTCGTTTGATAATAATTGAGAATAGGATAACGGACATTGCTGTAGCCTGTGTTCTAGAAACAAACCGTTTGTAAAATGCGCTGCATGTTACTCGAGCACATTACTGTAAAATAATTTTGACGAACGTACTGTTATAAACGGAGTGCACAATTAGAATAATATTGCATTAAATGGTATGGTTCTGTGGTGGCTAGACATTTTGAAATTTATTTAACAATGTGTGTAATTTTATTTTAATGATACATTTGATTAGTCTCGTGCATAGCTCTTAGCTGCTTCGACTAACCGCATACAAGCCGTGACTCCCTCGCGGGACCACCGTGGATTTTTGTCATATAGCATGTTTGGACAGTTACTGCTGCTACAATGGCAGGTTATCAAGATTTAAGTGAGTTTGAATGTGGTGTTATAGTCGGCTCACGAGAGATGGGACATAGCATCTCTGAGGTAGCGATAAAAGTTGGAGAACACAAATGTTTTAACTTACACGTCTAGTCCTGCCATCATTTGACCTAGTCACATCACCTAAATGGGTTTTAACGGATACACACTGCGCATTTAGTGAATTCGTTTTTAGCCAGCAACTAGGCATTTAGATGTACTGAATTCCACACGCCCGTCGCAAACGATAATGAGCTCTATGGACGTGCGCTGCCCATGTATTCAAGCGAGTCACAAGTCGGAGCCAGTAGGTATATGCTCTTGTACATGAACTGTAGTTATATAATCAATTCAGAATTGAAATGGTGCTGCGACTGTGTATATAGTAACGAATATTTATTCCAGCCGCGCAATTCAATTTTAAATAATTTCCCCTCCCAAATATTCTATAAAAATATTTTTTAACCCGTAAAAAACACGCGAGAACACATAATTTTACTGAGTTAAGAACATAATTGTGGTTCTGGTCTACCAGGCCTTAAAGAAATTTGTACCTGAAATAATTATACCAAACTCAGTAATGAAGAAAATTCTCCTTAGTTTTGTTTTAAAACCTGCAAGCAAAATGAGTCACTTTGTTCATAACACACTACGTTAAACTTCAGTGTCATGCAGCACTTTAACAAATCATAATCATATTTCTGACCATGCGATTTATGAAACAATATTCTTAAATCACAACTGATGATTCAAACACAGAAAAGTGAATTTTAGCTTGTGTTCACACATTTATTCTCAGTGTGTGATGAGTACGCAGGCTTAAACAACAAGAAATACGATACAAAAGTTGAATGCTTGAAGTAGAATTAGGATTGTTTTCTTATTCTTGCATGATTTGACTGACAATGTCTTTGTGTGGGATGGCGGGGTTCCTGCGGCTGTTGGTACTGTGAGGTGGCTTTCTTTCTTCGCGCACGTAAACAAAACGAAGATGTACACTTTAACTGTCAATTGCACCTTTTGCATCGTCCGAAAGAGTTCATCGTGCATGCGTATTTTGCATGGAGCTCAAATGTTTGATTCCATTTTGGGTAAACTCGTTTCCCAAGATTTCGATGAGAGATTTGCGATCTACTTGTTTCGAAAGAATAAAATCATTNCATTTTGGGTAAACTCGTTTCCCAAGATTTCGATGAGAGATTTGCGATCTACTTGTTTCGAAAGAATAAAATCATTAACTTTATTGTGATTGTGAGTAGAGAGTAACAGCTAGCTGCACCTTCCTGCTGAGTTTCTGGTTCATTTCCATTCCAAACTTGCCAGGTGACGTCACCTGGGGCCACTGCTGACTTAATATTTGTCAGCACATTTCATAAGTTAGTGTCTTCACTTTTTGTCAGCGAAACAGCTTGCTGCTGCCATGCGGCCTGGCTTACAGAAGGCGCGGCAAGATAGAAGAAGAGGGATTTTGGTGACTCATAACAAAGAGGTCTTGACAGCCGATGAGGGTGAAGTGCGGTGACCATGGAGCAGCGACGGAATGCTAAGACGTGGGAAACGGGAGATCCCCGAAAAAACCCGTCAACCAGCGCCATTGTCCGGCAACATTCCGACTTGCGAAAATCTGGGGGCAAACCCGCCGGGAATCAAGCCCGACTCGCTTAGGTGGGATGCGAGTAGTCTGACTACTACACAACCGCGGCCCCTTGGACGCGGCAAGAAGAGAACTGAAGACGAGCTTACCTACCTCCGGCTCATCGATCTTCATCTATCGACGTCATCCTGGTTGTAGGATTCAGCATNACTGAAGACGAGCTTACCTACCTCCGGCTCATCGATCTTCATCTATCGACGTCATCCTGGTTGTAGGATTCAGCATCTTTATGTAGTACTTATGCTACTCCCTGAGTCCGGCGTCAACACTAGAAGCACTGTAGTGCCAGTTATTGTGAGGGAATATATTTGTACATAATTACCTTTCATACATACAGACACCCAAATGCACTACATTTCGCGCTATTGTTTGTGAAATGGAAAAAGTTTCGAAGAGCTTACTCTGCTATATGTACTCGTTCCAAATCTGAATTGTTTATTAATACTTGTTTGGATTGAGAGAATTAAATTTAAAAAATTACCAGACATATGATTGTTGAACTCTTAAAGGTTATACACAAATTCACATCAGATAATAATAATAATAGTGAGAAACAACGAGTGGTAAATTTGTTTATCATGCATTTGTGGCAGTGTAATTACATTCGGTGAAGAAATAGTCATATTCGTAGGGAAGTCGCAAAACTTTGTATAATAGCTATGCTGAAAAATCCTATATGTGCAGCCTGATATTTTATACTCCTTCTATACAACGTATGGGTTGAAAACTTACATTACAGTTCAGGTAGTTTACTAGAATTATTTGTAAGGTGAGAGGTTTGGCTTGCCGCAATTTCTGAACTTCATGTACACTGTAGGTGGTTTTAAGAGGATATTATAAAGTTTTATCAGAAAACAAGTTTTATCCGATTCCCTTATAAACGAACACACAATAAATTTTCTACCAGCATCGTCAAAATATAACTTACCAGGTGCAGTAGTACTATTTCTGGAAACAGAANTGTTATAAACGGAGTGCACAATTAGAATAATATTGCATTAAATGGTATGGTTCTGTGGTGGCTAGACATTTTGAAAGTTATCTAACAATGTGTGTAATTTTATTTTAATGATACATTTGATTAGTCTCGTGCATAGCTCTTAGCTGCTTCGACTAACCGCATACAAGCCGTGACTCCCTGGCGGGACCACCGTGGACTTTTGTCATATAGCATGTTTGGACAGTTACTGCTGCTACAATGGCAGGTTATCAAGATTTAAGTGAGTTTGAATGTGGTGTTATAGTCGGCTCACGAGAGATGGGACATAGCATCTCTGAGGTAGCGATAAAAGTTGGAGAACACAAATGTTTTAACTTACACGTCTAGTCCTGCCATCATTTGACCTAGTCACATCACCTAAATGGGTTTTAACGGATACACACTGCGCATTTAGTGAATTCGTTTTTAGCCAGCAACTAGGCATTTAGATGTACTGAATTCCACACGCCCGTCGCAAACGATAATGAGCTCTATGGACGTGCGCTGCCCATGTATTCAAGCGAGTCACAAGTCGGAGCCAGTAGGTATATGCTCTTGTACATGAACTGTAGTTATATAATCAATTCAGAATTGAAATGGTGCTGCGACTGTGTATATAGTAACGAATATTTATTCCAGCCGCGCAATTCAATTTTAAATAATTTCCCCTCCCAAATATTCTATAAAAATATNATAGTAACGAATATTTATTCCAGCCGCGCAATTCAATTTTAAATAATTTCCCCTCCCAAATATTCTATAAAAATATTTTTTAACCCGTAAAAAACACGCGAGAACACATAATTTTACTGAGTTAAGAACATAATTGTGGTTCCGGTCTACCAGGCCTTAAAGAAATTTATACCTGAAATAATTATACCAAACTCAGTAATAAAGAAAATTCTCCTTAGTTTTGTTTGAAAACCTGCAAGCAAAATGAGTCACTTTGTTCATAACACACTACGTTAAACTTCAGTGTCATGCAGCACTTTAACAAATCATAATCATATTTCTGACCATGCGATTTATGAAACAATATTCTTAAATCACAACTGATGATTCAAACACAGAAAAGTGAATTTTAGCTTGTGTTCACACATTTATTCTCAGTGTGTGATGAGTACGCAGGCTTAAACAACAAGAAATACGGTACAAAAGTTGAATGCTTGAAGTAGAATTAGGATAGTTTTCTTATTCTTGCATGATTTGACTGACAATGTCTTTGTGTGGGATGGCGGGGTTCCTGCGGCTGTTGGTGCTGTGAGGTGGCTTTCTTTCTTCGCGCACGCAAACAAAACGAAGGTGTACAATTTAACTGCCAATTGCACCTCTTGCATCGTCCGAAACAGTTCATCGTGCATGCGTATTTTGCATGGAGCTCAAATGTTTGATTCAATTTTGGGTAAACTCGTTTCCCAAGATTTCGATGAGAGATTTGCGATCTACTTGTTTCGAAAGAATAAAATCATTAACTTTATTGTGATTGTGAGTAGAGAGTAACAGCTAGCTGCACCTTCCTGCTGAGTTTCTGGTTCATTTCCATTCCAAACTTGCCAGGTGACGTCACCTGGGGCCACTGCTGACTTAATATTTGTCAGCACATTTCATAAGTTAGTGTCTTCACTTTTTGTCAGCGAAACAGCTTGCTGCTGCCATGCGGCCTGGCTTACAGAAGGCGCGGCAAGATAGAAGAAGAGGGATTTTGGTGACTCATAACAAAGAGGTCTTGACAGCCGATGAGGGTGAAGTGCGGTGACCATGGAGCAGCGACGGAATGCTAAGACGTGGGAAACGGGAGATCCCCGAAAAAACCCGTCAACCAGCGCCATTGTCCGGCAACATTCCGACTTGCGAAAATCTGGGGGCAAACCCGCCGGGAATCAAGCCCGACTCGCTTAGGTGGGATGCGAGTAGTCTGACTACTACACAACCGCGGCCCCTTGGACGCGGCAAGAAGAGAACTGAAGACGAGCTTACCTACCTCCGGCTCATCGATCTTCATCTATCGACGTCATCCTGGTTGTAGGATTCAGCATCTTTATGTAGTACTTATGCTACTCCCTGAGTCCGGCGTCAACACTAGAAGCACTTTAGTGCCAGTTATTGTGAGGGAATATATTTGTACATAATTACCTTTCATACATACACACACCCAAATGCACTACATTTCGCGCTATTGTTTGTGAAATGGAAAAAGTTTCGAAGAGCTTACTCTGCTATATGTACTCGTTCCAAATCTGAATTGTTTATTAATACTTGTTTGGATTGAGAGAATTCAATTTAAAAAATTACCAGACATATAATTGTTGAACTCTTAAAGGTTATACACAAATTCACATAAGATAATAATAATAGTGAGAAACAACGAGTGGTAAATTTGTTGATCATTCATTTATGGCAGTGTAATTACATTCGGTCAAGAAATAGTCATATTCGTAGGGAAGTCGTAAAACTTTGTATAATAGCTATGCTGAAAAATCCTATATGTGCAGCCTGATATTTTATACTCCTTCTATACAACGTATGGGTTGAAAACTTACATTACAGTTCAGGTAGTTTACTAGAATTCTTTGTAAGGTGAGAGGTTTGGCGTGCCGCAATTTCTGAACTTCATGTACACTGTAGGTGGTTTTATGAGGATATTCTGAAGTTTTATCAGAAAACAAGATTTATCCGATTCCCTTATAAACGAGCACACAATAAATTTTCTACCAGCATCGTCAAAATATAACTTACCAGGTGCAGTAGTACTATTTCTGGAAACAGAAAAGCAGTGTAAAAATTGTGCAGACGAATGCACGTCAAACCACGGATTCTACATTTTGCAAACATAAAGGAATGTGTAGCAGCAGCACTACAAACATTGTACACAATTTCACTTAACTTCGGCGCTTCACTCAACCTGTTGTTGAACATTTTTCTGGAGAAGATGACCATGGGTATTACTTCGTTGTGTTAGTTAACAATGGAATCGCGTCTTCTGCCATAAAAACGTTCTTTTTGGTAACGCTTTTTCTTCTTGCGCACGTTCGTCTTCATTCTCATAGAGTGGGGAAAAATTAAATCTCCGTCATCATAAATCCTACCTGTAAATTTGATACCTGCGTCTGGAAATCTGTATATGGCGTTTGCATTTTCAAATAGCACAATACAAAACCCAACCCCCGCTATTTTTGTCTCTTCTACTTCCTGAATACTGAGATAAATTAAATTTCCTTTGAAATTCGTTAGCTACAGCCCTTTATTCGCTTTATGATGTTGGTGTTTGTAAAACAGCAAATATATTGGCCGTAAGTATTGCATTGGCAACGTTATTTGTTGTTATGTATTATTGATGTTTACCGAGAAATAATGAAATATACTGCTTTCATAGTAGTAAAACTAAACTATAAAAAATGTATCTATTTTTACAAAGTATTTTAGTTTTCACGAATATTTTTGTAGCCTTACAAATTAATTAGATCTAATTTTACGAAACATTAGTGTAGAATGTGCAATGCTACAGTTGAATTTTAACAGGCAAGTACTGTTGACTTCAAATGTTTTTTAAACCTGTAGCTGCATAATCAATTTTGTACGTTTCGTAAAACCATACGTCGTGAAGATGCAATATTTCAGTTGTTGAGTTGCAGGAAAATCGTTGGCAACTTGTTGCCGAAGCATTATTCTTAAAAAGAAACATTTTGTACTCCGTAGACGAAACATCCGAGTATGAAAAATTTACTTCACAAGAGTCGCAGGATAGACAGCACTCCACGGTCAAAACTCTTGGCAATCCAGACCACATTCAAAAAAAGAAGACACTTCACTCAAGCTGTGAAGCAATCATTGTTTCGGATTGTTTCAGGTTGATTCTTTAAGTTATAAATTTTCATTTTGTTGTGATCGCATTGCTGACTATATCAAACACTGTTAAAGATTACACATAATAATGCAATTCTCTCAGCACTATCGCATTGTACATATCGAAATGGAAATGTACACTAATCACATTTCGCTCCCATAATTCCCTCAAAGCCAACTTGCACTAGCTTTTTCGTAGTGTTCTTTAATTTTTTCCTGCCTCAAACACCCTATATTGCACACTCTCACGGCTATGAAAAATCTAATGAAAGAACGTTTTCATTATGTTCTACTTTCTCTCTACTTTCTCTACTTTCTCTCTACTTTCTCTACTTTCTCTCTCCCTTTACTTCCCATTTCCTACGGAAAACATTAATGAATAGTGATGACTGTGAAGCTGTGAAAATTCGTTCTTTTATAAGCAATTTCACAACTTGGTAAATGTAAGTTTAAATATGCTTAATTTGTTGTAAGCTTATATTTAACATGGTACTTGTAAAATTGAATCATTTTTCTTATTCTTATATATGTGTAGAGCATTAAATACTATAACTATAATTAGAGTGTCACTTAAATTACATGAAAACAACATATATTCAATAATCCCTTCAACAACGTTATGTGCCAGTTCGGTAGGCACTTGTTTCATGCCACTGTTATTCCATTAATTTCTTTCATATTTATTTAGTATTCTGCCAAATATTTTTTTTCTATTGGAACGTGCTCTTGATATGCTTAATTATTTCCTTTATTCAAATTTTAAATTCTAAAACAAACTCTATCTTCTGAAAATTGTGTAATGTATAATATTTACCTGTTATTTTCTTTTACACTATTTGTTTAAAAAAATAATTTTCTTTATGTTTTATAATTATTTACTTACATAATATAGTGTAAATAATTAATATCAGTTAGCAAAATGAAAAACGTCATTTGCTTATTATTGCATGTATTGCTCGATTTTCGAGGTATGTATCGATTATTCGCGCAAGACCATGAAATCCGGAGCATAACTTATATTTGAATGTTTCCACTAAGGTTACTAACTTATTATCCTCATCCGTGAAATGATATTGTATTTTTATCAGCCATTTTGGCGTATCTCCGTTTCGCCTGATGGCTTAACCTCGTAACCAATTTTTCATCCTTCTTGGGATGTGAGCCGCACACCAATTCGTGGCGTGGTCGTTTTGGACCATGATTCCACTTCTTTGGCCAGCACTGTAGCGTCATCTGCAATGTTCTCGCCGTCCAAGTAACCTCTAAATTGTTGTTTTTGCCAGCTGCATGTGCTTGCGAGTGCTGCGAACTTTCTGTGTTATGAAGAGACGTCAGTGGTTTAATAACTAAATATATTTTATTAAAACACTCCAACTAAAATATTTAATGTTTAAACTTTATTAAAATAAAGTAAATATGTAACAAAAAATAGTGTTATAATGTATAATTTCAAATGAAGCGATCGCGGGTATCCGATGATACAGTCATGGCCATATTTATAACTAGCGAACCAGCCCGGCTTCGCCCGGGTACAATTGAGTTTTACAGTGATACACTAATAAATAAATTGGGAAAANACTAGCGAACCAGCCCGGCTTCGCCCGGGTACAATTGAGTTTTACAGTGATACACTAATAAATAAATTGGGAAAAGGCAATTAATTTATGTGAAAACAGCATTATAAAATTATACTATGTTGGCCTAGGTTTTAAACTGATTACAGCAACCCAAAAGGAAGAAAATATTATTTACCCGATAGCAAAGAAGTACGGTAATGTTTTTGGAGTGTATCTGTGCAACTATCGCGTTGTTACCACATTTCCGCTTTCCAGCGTCGATGTACGAAAATCATAACGTGAGTTTCATCAAGTTGTAGCTTTATAAATAAGTTTACCTGGGAACTACTTTTGCGCTTGGCTGAGGGATGTTAGTAGATAACCAAAGTTAAGCAACGTTCCCAGCAGCACACATTTGGATGGGTGACGCGTTTAGTGGCATAACATCTGAGCGCTTCCGGGCTTCGGAGGGCACGTTAAATATTCGGTCCCGGTAGTTATTGATTGATAGCAGTCTTTAAGCCATTTAAGAGGTCTTTGAGCGCCCTGATAAACTCTGACACCAGCGGAAAAAAATATTTCGGTCACGTTCCCAGCCGTAGCAGAATTATATTTTGTTGTTATTCCACAGGAACCATACAATTTTTTGGTATAAAAAGTATCCTGTGTTCTATTCCAGAACCTAAAGTACCANTTGTTATTCCACAGGAACCATACAATTTTTTGGTATAAAAAGTATCCTGTGTTCTATTCCAGAACCTAAAGTACCAACATACCAAATTTCATCAAAATCCGTTCATCCGTTATGGAGTTGAGTGGTAACAAACATATACACACGCATACTTCCGCATGTGTAATATTAGTAGGATAAATACCCCTTTGTAATAAGTATAACAGGAGCACGCCCATAATTTATTCTTACAGTATTAAACGTTACTCTACACAGGAATCAAGATCCCAACATCCATTGATGTACCATCCTTGTGTTGTAACGAGAGTACCTAAGTGTGCTCGCGACACGAAGGTGCTAAGAACAAGTTATAGCAGAGCGTGCTTCCTGTGCAGATAGAAGTTTTTTTTATTTGTACATGCTTGTTGCATGTGTCCCCTTGGAACTTGGGTATGCGCAAATTGTGTTTGGTGAGAGCTCTGTGCGTTTACATTTAACTTAAGTTATGTGGGTTTTTTCTTGTGGTATTTTGTAAATTTGTTGTATTATGGTACTATGGCGTTTATTAATTGTGCCAGAACTCCTTTCAAAAGATGAATGTCAGTATGAGTGCACCATCAGATGTGTACAAGCACGTTGCATGCTGCTTTGAATGCTAATGTCCCTGATTTCTTTGGACAACTTGTCAGAGATTGATATAGATGCAGAGTATCGTACCTGCACTACTAAGGTAATTTCATTACAACGAATTTTTGATCATCTCGGTGAAGATGATACATCTTACTCATATCCCAGGTTAAAGAACCATTTAGCACACCTTAAAAGACATTCTCAAAAGTTTTGACCAAGTTTGGTGAGCATTTAATCGAAGCTCAAATAAAGTCACACGAGAGCATTGGAGCTCCGACCAAGTCCTTATTTGAGGCTGTTTCCAATTTGGAGTCACTCTACATCAATGTTCTTGATCACAGCAACGTGGACGTTCCCACCACCTCCATCACCTCAGTCACCCAACAGCTTGGTATTTTTAATGTTATTCCACCATCCCAACATGTCAGAGCCAACACCCAACCCACTGCAGTTAACCTAGTTGACAACCCACCCATTTTCACCCTTCCCTCAACCACCATTCCATCTGCCAACTGCCATCTGCCAACTGCCATTCATACCACAACATCTGTTCAAACGTTATTCTCATTCCATCCGACCACTGTTTTCAGTAAACCTGTGCAAATGTCATCTTCACCCTCAAACATGTATTCATATTTTTTTTTGGTAAAACCACTCCCCCGTGTGGTAGCAGAGCATTACATACATATAAACATTATTTGGAGGATTAACAAATAAATAAGAAAGAAATTAATGGAATTACAATGACATGAAACAAGTTCCAATACAACTGGCTATCACTCCATTCCTAAAAACAGGATACACATGCAAAAAGTATTCCAGAAATTGGCTACTCGCTATCTAAACCATGATAACATTTAGTATTCGGTTTTTAGTCAAACTACCCATTAAATGTGGGATAGGATAATAATTCTTGGTTTCAGGCAAAACCTTAGTACTATGTTGTTGATGGTCAGTGATGCTCTATCTAGCGCCAGGATATAATTTTTCGACTTAAGCATTCCATCGAAACTAGTGAACATGGCAAATTAAGCTCTACTATTTTAAATTCTAACGCCTTCATTAATATTCTGAACCAAATTCAACATTTGATTACCCTTCCTTTACACGTGATTGGCCCAGTGACTTTTGAAAATCTGTTTTATTATTATGGCTTCAGTACATTACAGGCAATTATATATAACTCATCACTTAATGTTGTTGTGAATGTTCTCTTGGCAAATAAGGATAGTTTTCAAAGTTGTCGTGTTTTTGGCTTTTCCTGTGTTATTTCCCAACATAAACAGGTATCTGTTTTTCGTAGTTTCCGACTTTCTTATTGTCAGCTTAGACAGAAGGCTTTTTGCTCCCATTCCAGCTAAATTGTTGTCCCAATGTAAATCGTATGGTATTACCATTTGTCCTTGTGTCTTACCATTGTTTGATGCACGTGTTAATAGTGCGAATTTAATTTGTTCTATGGGAAACCTCACCCTGACGTTTGTGAAAAATCCTTTGTATCACTATAGTACCTTCCTACAAAAAAACTCACTCTCTCTGTCTGTTTGCGACGAAATTTCCCATTGATGTAACATTCTTATGTATGACTGACCACCTTAGAGTCACAACCTCCCTTCACGATATCTTTGTCTGGAAGTGGTTTTATCAGAAATGCTTCACATTGCGACATTGTCAGCCCATATTTTAAGACTTTTGGCCAAGTCAACTCTGTCATTCATTTCAATCAGTTTTACCTTACTACATTTTCCTAAACTTATTTCCAATCTTACCTCCTTCCAACTTTCAAAAATACCTAATATTTCTGCCAATGTTCCCCTCATTAAAGGCACTTGATCCTCTTCTGGTTTCCCAGCCCCATGGCACTAATTTCCGTGATGTTATGCAACTTCTCAATCACCATCCTTCCCCACCTCCTGAACTCATCAATGTCATTTCTATTAGTCTTTCTTCTCTCGTGGTGTTTTACATCCCGCTTACTATCATATTTTGATTGAAATCCAAGTTTTGTGCATTTATGCAAACCTCTCCACCCATTTAACCCTCTAGTCAAAGAACGTTCTGTTGTAATCCCTTTCCGGTTGTTTTAGCGGCACCACCTACTCTTAATGAAAGTTTGTTGTAGTGCTGTGTTTTCATGTGAATAATATTTTTTGGTATTGTTTGTATTTAGAAGCTATTGCTCTTGCCAAAACTGCCTGCATGTGAGTCGTGGTTTTCTGGTCTGTGGAATTGAGAGGGGGGTTGGGGGATTATGTACCAGTTGTGTTGGCGTTTGAATCATGTCATTGTAGTTCCATTCAATTCTTTGTTATTTATTTGGTATTCCGCCAAAATATTTTTGTTTCTATTGGAACGTGCTCTAGTTGGGCTTAATTATTTCGTTTATTCAATTCTAAGTTGTAAAACAAACTCTATATTCTGAAAATGGTGTAATGTTTAAATATNAATTATTTCGTTTATTCAATTCTAAGTTGTAAAACAAACTCTATATTCTGAAAATGGTGTAATGTTTAAATATTTGGGTGTTATTTTATTTTATATTATATATTTAACAAAATTGTTAATGTTTATTAATTATTTACGTAGATAATAGTGTGTAAATTATTAATTTCAGTTAGCAAANTTGTTATTCCACAGGAACCATACAATTTTTTGGTATAAAAAGTATCCTGTGTTCTATTCCAGAACCTAAAGTACCACATACCAAATTTCATCAAAATCCGTTCATCCGTTATGGAGTTGAGTGGTAACAAACATATACACACACAGACTTCCGCATGTGTAATATTAGTAGGATAAATACCCCTTTGTAATAAGTATAACAGGAGCACGCCCATAATTTATTCTTACAGTATTAAACGTTACTCTACACAGGAATCAAGATCCCAACATCCATTGATGTGCCATCCTTGTGTTGTAACGAGAGTACCTAAGTGTGCTCGCGACACGAAGGTGCTAAGAACAAGTTATAGCAGAGTGTGCTTCCTGTGTAGATAGAAGTTTTTTTTTATTTGTACATGCTTGTTGCATGTGTCCCCTTGGAACTTGGGTATGCGCAAATTGTGTTAGGTGAGAGCTCTGTGCGTTTACATTTAACTTAAGTTATATGGGTTTTTTTCTTGTGGTATTGTGTAAATTTGTTGTATTATGGTACTATGGCGTTTATTAATTGTGCCAGAACTCTTTTCAAAAGATGAATGTCAGTATGAGTGCACCATCAGATGTGTACAAGCACGTTGCGTGCTGCTTTGAATGCTAATGTCCCTGATTTCTTTGGACAACTTGTCAGAGATTGATATAGATGCAGAGTATCGTACCTGCACTACTAAGGTAATTTCATTACAACGAATTTTTGATCATCTCGGTGAAGATGATACATCTTACTCATATCCCAGGTTAAAGAACCATTTAGCACACCTTAAAAGACATTCTCAAAAGTTTTGACCAAGTTTGGTGAGCATTTAATCGAAGCTCAAATAAAGTCACACGAGAGCATTGGAGCTCCGACCAAGTCCTTATTTGAGGCTGTTTCCAATTTGGAGTCACTCTACATCAATGTTCTTGATCACAGCAACGTGGACGTTCCCACCACCTCCATCACCTCAGTCACCCAACAGCTTGGTATTTTTAATGTTATTCCACCATCCCAACATGTCAGAGCCAACACCCAACCCACTGCAGTTAACCTAGTTGACAACCCACCCATTTTCACCCTTCCCTCAACCACCATTCCATCTGCCAACTGCCATCTGCCAACTGCCATTCATACCACAACATCTATTCAAACGTCATTCTCATTCCATCCGACCACTGTTTTCAGTAAACCTGTGCACATGTCATCTTCACCCTCAAACATGTATTCATATTTTTTTGGTAAAACCATTCCCCCGTGTGGTAGCAGATCATTGCATACATATAAAAATTATTTGGCGGATTAACAAATATATAAGAAAGAAATTAATGGAATTACAATGACATGAAACAAGTTCCAATACAACTGGCTATCACTCCATTCCTGAAAACAGGATACACATGCAAAAAGTATTCCAGAAATTGGCTACTCGCTATCTAAACCATGATAACATTTAGTATTCGGTTTTTAGTCAAACTACCCATTAAATGTGGGATAGGATAATAATTCTTGGTTTCAGGCAAAACCTTAGTACTATGTTGTTGATGGTCAGTGATGCTCTATCTAGCGCCAGGATAGAATTTTTCGACTTAAGCATTCCATCGAAACTAGTGAACATGGCAAATTAAGCTCTACTATTTTTAATTCTAACGCCTTCATTAATATTCTGAACCAAATTCAACATTTGATTACACTTCCTTTACATGTGATTGGCCCAGTGACTTTTGAAAATCTGTTTTATTATTATGGCTTCAGTACATTACAGGCAATTATATATAACTCATCACTTAATGTTGTTGTGAATGTTCTCTTGGCAAATAAGGATAGTTTTCAAAGTTGTCGTGTTTTTGGTTTTCCTGTGTTATTTCCCAACATAAACAGGTATCTGTTTTTCGTAGTTTCCGACTTATTGCCAGCTTAGACAGAAGGCTTTTTGCTCCCATTCCAGCTAAATTATTGTCCCAATGTAAATCGTATGGTATTACCATTTGTCCTTGTGTCTTACCATTGTTTGATGCACATGTTAATAGTGCGAATTTAATTTGTTCTATGGGAAACCTCACCCTGACTTTTGTGAAAAATCCTTTGTATCACTATAGTACCATTCCTACAAAAAAAACTCACTCTCTCTGTCTGTTTGCGACGAAATTTCCCATTGATGTAACATTCTTATGTATGACTGAACACCTTAGAGTCACAACCTCCCTTCACGATATCTTTGTCTGGAAGCAGTTTTATCAGAAATGCTTCACATTGCGACATTGTCAGCCCATATTTTAAGACTTTTGGCCAAGTCAACTCTGTCATTCATTTCAATCAGTTTTACCTTACTACATTTTCCTAAACTTATTTCCAATCTTACCTCCTTCCAACTTTCAAAAATACCTAATATTTCTGCCAATGATCCCCTCATTAAAGGAACTTGATCCTCTTCTGGTTTCCCAGCCCCATGGCACTAATTTCCGTGATGTTATGCAACTTCTCAATCACCATCCTTCCCCACCTCCTGAACTCATCAATGTCATTTCTATTAGTCTTCTCTCGTGGTGTTTTACATCCCGCTTACTATCATATTTTGATTGAAATCCAAGTTTTGTGCATTTATGCAAACCGCTCCACCCATTTAACCCTCTAGTCAAAGAACGTTCTGTTGTAATCCCTTTCCGGTTGTTTTAGCGGCACCACCTCCTCTTAATGAAAGTTTGTTGTAGTGCTGTGTTTTCATGTGAATAATATTTTTTGGTATTGTTTGTATTTAGAAGCTATTGCTCTTGCCAAAACTGCCTGCATGTGAGTCGTGGTTTTCTGGTCTGTGGAATTGAGAGGGGGGTTGGGGGAGTATGTACCAGTTGTGTTGGCGTTTGAATCATGTCATTGTAGTTCCATTCAATTCTTTGTTATTTATTTGGTATTCCGCCAAAATATTTTTGTTTCTATTGGAACGTGCTCTAGTTGGGTTTAATTATTTCGTTTATTCAATTCTAAGTTGTAAAACAAACTCTATATTCTGAAAATGGTGTAATGTTTAAATATTTGCGTGTTATTTTATATTATATTATATGTTTAACAAAATTGTTAATGTTTATTAATTATTTACGTAGATAATAGTGTGTAAATTATTAATTTCAGTTAGCAAAATGAAAAACGTCATATGTGTTTTATTATATCTGTTTCTCGACTTTCGAGTTATGTATCGATTAGTCGCACGAGACCATGAAGTCCGGAGCATACCTTGGTATATATAGGTTTCCGCTAAGGTTACTTCCTTCTATGAATTCTCGCCATGCAGCATATAGTCAGCTCAATATATTATCTTGTGAAATCTTCCTTCATCGGTGAGATGATAAAGTATTTTTTTCCGCCGTTTTGGGTAAGTTAGTTTGCGGATATTTTCTTTTCTCCTGACGTGATCGTATTTTGTGTTCAAGCATTTTCTTTTTTTTTGTTGCATAGCGATTCGCCTGATGACTTAACCTGGTGGCCAATTTTTCATTCTTCTTGGGATGTGAGACGCTCAACAATTCGTGGCGTGGTCGTTTTGGACCATGACTCCACTTCTTTGGCCAGCACCGCAGTGTCATCTGTAATGTTTTCGCAGTCCAAGTAACCTCTAAATTATTGATTTGCCTGATGCGTGAACTCGGGAGTGCTTCGAACTTTCTGTTTTCTTAATATCTTTTGTTGGAACTGTTAAAATAAATTATAAAAAAACTTAATTTAATGAAAGTAATAACGTAACAAAAAAGGTTTTTGTTGTAATGTATAATTTTTAATGAAGCGATCGCGGGTACCGGATTATATAATCATGGCCATACAATAATATAATTTTAAAAAAGGAGATTTTAGCTTTTTTACTATTTATCTTTTCAATACTCACAATATAAAAAAAGTAAGAACAAAATATTTTTTATATGTATTGATTATCTGTTGCTGGCAAGATAAACCAACTTAAAATTACTTTTGTTATAAGAAAATTCACAATGATTTTTTCCCTTAAATATTACCATCCATAAAAATATAATTTTTTTAACTATAATCTTGTGTTGATGACAAACAAAAATTTTGAACTACACCATACATGTACTATATATATTTTTATATATACATATATATATACCCCTTTTGTAATAAGTAAATTAGGAGTACGCCCATAATTTATGCTTATAGTATAAAATGCTACTCTACACAGGAATCTAGATCCCACCTTCCATTTATGTGCCATCCGTGTTTTGTAACGGTAGTACCTATGGGTGCTCAAGTTCACGACACGAAGGTGCTACATAACCGTTATTATGGCTTCATAGATTTGCAGAGCCATTTATGTTACAGCTTCTTTAGTAATTCTGAATATATACACGATTTTGGTAAATTATTCGGTACTCGCCAGAACATAAGCGGCTTTCTTCGATGTCGCTAGGAGTTAAACCTGAAAATTTCTGTAACCGATAACATCGTCCAATTTGTAACGTAATGTGACGGGCGAGAGAACACCACGTTGATACACTGTCTTCACGTGCTGATGTACTGTGCTATACTTAAAATTATGTTTTCATTGTTTAAAAAGAGTTACAGACTTGTGGGTTTTATGTTTCCAGCTCATAAAAAAATGGTGATAGCAAATTAGCACAGCGAGAAACACTCGCTTACCATTTACCTGAAGCACAATACTCCTGTAGACTGGCTGGACCTCAAAGATAAGGAACGAAACAAACACAAAACACATTGGAAGCAATACTGATGATGCCAAAATACTACAGAAAATATTACATAGCAGAGACGTTTCAAAATTAAAATATTTAATTCATGAAAATGTGGGAAGAAATATTGCGAAAAGGAAACAAGTGCAATTATGAATAGCAACATTATTTAACAAAATGGCCCTTTGTTAGTAAAGCAAAAAATTCATTATATTTCTTCATAGTTGGCCTTAGGTAAAACTAGCAGCTCTTGAAATTAAATTATGCTTTTACTTTAGACATTAAGGCTGATAAATATATCTAATAAAATTATCAAACCTTGTATTTAAATATATCGACTTAGTTCAGAACGAAGGACTCATTTCAAGGTAGTGTGATTTGAAATTGCTAAAAACAGTTCCTGTTTAATTTTAAGATAGTAACCAGTAATTTAAATTTAATCATTTAAAGGTGTATTAGCTTTTGTTAAAAATTACGTTCAAGCATCTAAGCTGAAATTAGTAATTAGGTAGACTTCTTGAAGTTCTCAGAGTTGTGGATCCAAGGGTAGGACATTCTCCAAAATGCCATTGAATGTCTTCATGTTGGCTCCCCTACACAAGGCTCATGGACCTTTAGTGAGTTGCTAAAGTCCACTTTCACTTTTAGTTGGGGGCGGTCGTTCAAACTATTTTACCTGGAAATAAGAAGCGGGCGGAGATTGCAAAGGTCTGCTTCCTAATGAAACTTGCTCACGAGTCTTGGTCCGCTCAGGAAGGCCTGTCCACAGGTTCCAAACTTGAACATATTCCTATAAATTAAATTAAAACCTAACCGGCTTAACACAGTTGGGTTAGCTGTCCTGCCTATTGGATCCAAGATGGCTAGAAACCCTCCTAAATATACTAGTATGAAAATGTATTTAAATATGGCGTCAATCAATAGAGCGCTAGGTCAAAACATACATCACAACACTCGGTTGCCATGGTAATAATCAACAACATTCTTCTTGGCTAATGCCAAAATAAACGTAACTTAATCTCAGCAAACTAAAAAATCCTATAAATATCTTGAAATCACAAATTTTTTGAATGAAAATTATAATATGAATTATTTGACAGAATAAACAAAATTAATTACTGTTAGGGAAATTACACATATTAAAAATAATAATACACCTTCAAACGCATAAATACACATATCCTTTAAACACTGCTGAAAGCTAAATCCTACGATGTCACACATTCCAGTATTACCATAAGAATAAAACATAATTTTGACAAATGAGATAAAAGTTCCCATGCTCACCAACATTTGACTTCAGAATTTTTTAAACTTTTTTAAAAGGACCAAACAGAGCAAGCAGCGATTCCACAGACAGCAATGTTACTGGCTTAGATTTGGCTTGTACTGGCCTTCTCACAGCATTTAGGTGTGGGCAATTTATTATTCTATGGACAGTACTAATACTTGGTTTCTCTAGAGAGTCTATATACACATTGTGGACAAATGGGAAATGCTGTTCTCCAAGTATGTAATAAGCTTCATAACGAAATTTGTTGAGTGCAACATAAAACGCATGAGTTCGTATCCCAGGGAACACTACATTTCCAATGAAAAAAAAATGTTAAACCTGTAAGCTGGACAACCAATTTAATCCAGTCTTTCTATAATACAACATTTATAGCAAATAAATACAGTCTCCTTGCTCGCTTTAAAAGGAATTTAAGTAATTTTAATCATTCCATGGGTGAGACCATAATATATTTTTGTTCCTTACATAACGTGAATTTGAATGAAAATTGAGATGTAAAAAAATGCAGGTTACGAAATTTTATTTTAACAATCTAAAAACACTGTATGGCTGAGTATAGCCAATTTATTCACTACATGAAACCGGAGACTGAAATGAATGAGATTAATAAAATCTATACATACCTTACAAAAATATTGAAATTCAAAATAACAGTAATAAAAAAGGTCAATACCAAAAGGCTAGAACGTTCCAGTGTGATGTCGAACGACAGGTTTTATGGCTCGAAGGCCAGCACATCCTCTATCCTCCCGCACTGTAAATATACTCGGATGAGTAAGACCGTGCATGGCAATTGCTTCTCTTCTGTTCTACATGCCATTCAATGTTCTTAGTGCCGTACTCGGTATTCGACCGGTTTTCTCAGAAAAACCTGTCCTCCACGCCGATGAAAAGCATTTCCGATTTCTTACATTGACGATGTTACCCGAGTTCCCCCTCATTGGTCCTCGGAAAGCTCTTCTCGCCACTTGTCGTATTCTTCCAGGCTTTCTCCAATTTTGGGGGCGAACTCATTCCATATCTCATGAAGAGCTTGATCATATAATATATTTGCAAACTCCAAGTGAATGCACTTTATTTCTATGATAGCATGTTAGTGATGAGACCAGGCATGATGTTAAGAACCAAACAAAATTAACAATTGCACCGCGTCTAAGTCGAGAACTAGCGGCGGGAACATACCGTAACTCCACTAGAGGCCAAACTATAGACTTGAAAAACCTGTGAAGTATGCTCGCGGTTAATTCCGCAGTCTTGGTATTCCTGCTCGAAATTTACTTTCGTTCTCACTTTGCATATTTCCTCTATTTGTTAAATTACCAACGTCATGGTTACGATCTCGTTATTCTCAAGTCCATCGAGCGTAATTGTGAAAATGTTAGCAACCTAAATGTGTTAAATGTGTTTATTGTTAATGACAACGATAAGAAAATAAGATCATTGGTATAATTGTCCAGTAATTTTAATATTTATATATATTTTGACGAGACGTTAAAACTTGAGAAAACTATTTCTAAATTGCTGCGAACTAATCTGTCAGTACGGCAGTCATGTCGCCAGTTACAATATGTGCAGATATTACCAGAGACGTATAGAGGAGTGATTTCAGGATTTATCAATCAACCGCCTAGTAGAGATACACACAAGTTACTTGTGAAACCGGATAGGCTAGGAGAAAGTTAGACACGTCCTGGAGGTTTGTGGGTCAATAATAGACTTGCAAGAGACAAGGACGAAATGCGCTTCCTGTGCTGGGATAAAACTGGATATAGCCTGTTCACGGTTAACTCAGTTCTCTTGAGAAATGTCGCTGTTCCTACCTGCATATATATTTAACAAGCCCACTGACTGTCATTCAGCTAATAAAGATGCTTACGACGGAGGAAAATAGTTCCATGCTTTAATGTTCAATTAAAATTGTTAGAACACACGTGAATACTTAAACTCATTATTTTGCTTTCTATCTTTAANCATGCTTTAATGTTCAATTAAAATTGTTAGAACACACGTGAATACTTAAACTCATTATTTTGCTTTCTATCTTTAATGTATATAAATATAGGAATTCAAACTTTTGTAAAATATTTACTTTAAAATAATTTAACAGTTGCACTTCATCTACGTATGAATAAAGTTATCAGGCCGGTGAAAATGTTAATTTTACATATGGCAGAGGAATACACAATACGCATGTAAGTATATCTTAAGCGGGGCTATCNCATGCTTTAATGTTCAATTAAAATTGTTAGAACACACGTGAATACTTAAACTCATTATTTTGCTTTCTATCTTTAACGTATATAAATATAGGAATTCAAACTTTTGTAAAATATTTACTTTAAAATAATTTAACAGTTGCACTTCATCTACGTATGAATAAAGTTATCAGGCCGGTGAAAATGTTAATTTTACATATGGCAGAGGAATACACAATACGCATGTAAGTATATCTTAAGCGGGGCTATCAAATGTGCGCAATTTACTGTGCTCAGCCCATACTTGCTGTGGATCAAGTATACGGGACTGTGGTGTTAAGCGCACAGGAGTATCAACAACCATTCCTATCTAACAATATTCCTATCTAACAACCACGTAAATGAAAAAAAAAAGTGATGTAAGTAGATGAAAATGTAATATTAAACCCCGCAACGCATTTTTTTTCTGTTTTGAACTGTACTAGTATCAGACGGGACCAATAAAAACGTGTTTGTGTTAAATGACGTTAGAATGCACTCTTTGCGCGTCTACGGAGTTTAGTCTAAACCACCAATAATTTTCCCCGCTACATCAGAGAAGTTCTTATTCGACGTTTTTTTTTCTGCTGTGTACAGTTTAGATCATTGCATCTCCTTCCTGTGCAACGTCCAGTATACAGAGTGTTACACAAAATATAGACGGTGCTTAAAGGATCAATAGTAAGTAATATGAGAAGGAATAAATGTTAATAAACATATGGCCGATTCAGCTTCCCATTCGTGTAATTGCCCTCCTAATATAGGGGCCCTTGCTACAGCAAACCGCGTACACATGCCAGACACACTGTAGTGTGGGTGGCGTGCTACAAGAAATGTTCTAAATGTGCACCGTGGGTGTCAATACAGCCCCACAGACGTTTTTCAATGGATGATCGCACCCTTATAAATACGCCGTGGTTGGCGCGAATATGTTGGAATGCGTCCAAAAGGCTTTGCAGTAGTATTTCTATAGTGGGAACAGACGTACTGTTAACCAGCGCTTTCACATCCTCCACAGGAAGAAATCGTTGGGATTTAGGTGAGATGATCGGTGAGGCAATGGTATTGGCCCGTCTGATCACAGTTAGCGCACCCATACATTAGGGCCGTGTCCTTATTTCCTGCATACTTGTATTCCATTTCACTGCATATGCACGTGTCTAGCGATACAACACATCCAGCACTCTGTGCCAACACAACTATGTTGGCACACAGCTGGGGCGTACATCTGCATATCCTGCATCTGGCATCTATACTCCGTCCGCCATGGCAAGCATCTCATTTAAAGAGGGCAATTACGCAAAACAGCAGTTAAATCTACCATACGTGTTAAAAAAAATTTTCCTTATCATATTACATATTATCCATTCTTTAGCAACGCCCATATTTTGTTGAACAGCCTGTATATACCAAAACGCCTGAAAGTATTAATGCGTCCCCGGCATTAATTTCGAGTGATTTCACAAAATAATTCAAAACAGAAATTATAGCGACCGTCTCAGAATCGAACGTTGTTCCTAACGAATGAAAGTCGATAGTATGACGACTGCGCCACATAACTCTGTGGAGGACAGTTTAAAGTTAACTTCACAGAAACCTCACTGGTGTTAATGCCCGCTGAGGGGCGTGTGCGTGCTACGTTTACTACTACAATTAAGCAGCACTGGAACTTTTCCACGTCCATGAATGTATGCTACATACACCCAACTCTGGCTTCACAGCAACCCACAATTCTGTCCCTTCGCGTATTTTGCAACGTGACAGAAGCAGATGTTCGGCACCCAACGGGCTACATGGATATATCCATCTGGGTTTTATTCTGCTAGCAGTAACCAAACCACTCACTGTCTTCAAGGGGAACAGCTAACGCTTGCTAAGCTGAATTTTGTACTACACCTTTGATCAGAGTCACTGGCCAATAAGTCACGCTCTCATTGTCGTACTCTTGACAAAGTTGCCAGCAATGCAAGTAGCATAGTTTCATTTTTCGACGCAGTGTTGACCGTTAGTCATATTGTTCTACATTTCGTACAATGCTCTCTAAGGTGCTTTAATAATATTTTTGTACAAACAAGAAAAAGGCGTCCACTCTCATAGGTCGGGTTTATTGACGCCACTGTATGACAAAAATAAGCGCCGATATATACAGTTTCGAACTAAACATTTGTTAGTTGCAACGGCTAAAACGGCATATCTCTTAGTAACTGGAAGTATATAATATGCGGCGTTTAAATTTGTACACACCGAATTTATTTAAGTTTATGTGGGTTTAATGCAGACAAGTAAGTAACGTATTTACGTAACTAGCAGTTTCACAGTTCTAAATGTTTGGCGCATGAATGCAATGGCAATGTTAATTTTTCTCTCGGGGAAGAAATACGAACTGGGGAACCTAGTTTTCAAAATAACTGAATTACTATCGAAAAAATATCGCATCTCTCTCATGGTTTGTAATTTTCGTAATGAGGAATTTATGTTGCGTCAACGAAACTCGCTTCCAATTAATACGGCTTATTTTCTGGGGCTGACTGGCTTTCGTGACGGTGACTCGAACATGAAGAGGAAGAGGGACAAGAATTGATGATAAATACGACGATATAAGTATACATGTTTGTGAAAGTAAATACATAAATATACAATAATATTGCCATGCCTATATTAGAGTTTTGCCAACTTTGTGAGCAAAATAATTGCCCCGGTGATGCATTTCTAGTGAGCTGTTTCTGACTGTGACAGTTCACACGCTTAGTTGCGGCGCAGGGTGTTATGCTAAAGGAATACAACAATCAGGCAAAATGTTTACTTGGAAAGTTGGCACATAACGTGGTGTATATATATATATAGACCTCCGAAAACCTGCCGATTTTGATTATTGCGCTTCACATTTATTTGCACACTTAGCCCTTCAAATCCACTTTACTTCGCGAAATCAGGTGTTGCAAACAAGACATTTAGTGATGCTTGCTCTATTTAAGTCGATTCAACATTTGTTTTGTCGTCACAACAAATGAGATACTGGCTTTATGTGAGGCTGTAATAATATCAACCAATCGTAACCCAGACCAGTAGCACGTATTATGGATTAGTTTTTCACAGAGTATATAACTGGCCATTGAAATTCGCAGTGAACAATGCAGGGAAAAATAACATTCCTTATGTTACTGGCTCTGATGGCCGGTTGCACCACTGAAGTTCACTGCTTGATCAGAGATAACTTCCGATCACGGTCTGAGATCCTCACAGGATACCGTTGTACCATCCCAGTTCAGCGCATGACTCGAGATAGGGTGAACTTTATTACCAGCCACCGAATATAGTCGTTCAGGGACGTGATCCAAGATCAGAGAGGTGCAGAATTCGCTGATAATTCCTAGATTTCCACTGTTTCACATGTTTCATACCAATAATTTAAATGATTTGTTATGTATGTTGTTATAATAGTTTGCGATAGTTAAATGTTCGTATTTATAATAAAACATGCAAATACGAAATTTTATTTTATTCTAAAAATATATCTAACAAAACTAGTTTGGAAATAAACTATCTAGAACAAATTTTTTTAGTGTTTTTTTTAAGTATAAAACAAAACTATAGAAACCAAAAAATTAATAAAATAAATTTTCTACAACATTAAAATTATTTAAGCAAAGAGAAAACCTTGCATTGTGTTCTTTGCTGTCCACTACTTACTTCTGAAAGTTGGTTTTAAAAATAACGATTGAACAAGAGTGGCTTTAAACTGAGTTTCCAACCAAATACACACTTAAAAGGCATTAAATATTTTTATGTACAATCTGTGCAATTTTTATTGTAACTTACGTAAAATATTTTGCATTTCTTAAATAGTATACACATTTTTAAAATTTTTTTCTTATATACAATATTATAACTGTCGTGCCGATTTTGCAGTGCGTTCAGCCAGATCATACAGTTCAAATATTTAAGTTTGTGGGAACAAAATCGTCAGTTTTGTCCTTGACTTCTTAACAAACTAATAAATGGTGACGTCACAGCGTGATAGCTATTCACGGGTTTTATCCCAATCCTAGGACACAATTTTTCTCAACTGAGATCAAAAGATATATTATCAAAACTCGTGGAAATCAGATCCAACTGAAAATCGTGCTGGAAATGGGTCCTTAAAATCTTGGTTCAGGAAAATTATTGGCACAACCGGGAATGGATAAGTTTATGTGTTATCTGCTGGTTTATTTCAATGGTAACAGTCAAAATTCCGCTCATGCATTGAAGAGAAACACATACCTGTTACGAATGCAACAATTGGACCACCTGCTAGTCACCATATCTGCGACTGACTTGCTGACATTGTGGCTTTAGACAACCTGGCACAGTCCACAGAAACCTGGAAACAAAACACATCACTTGTCTCTGCTTGCTGCTTCAGGAGGTAACCGACACAGCAAGCGCACTGAATACTAAAAATACTTAAATTTACAACAGACTACCGGCCAAAATTTATCCGAACCTCTTCGTAAAATAACAGTCCCTTCGCGAACAGTACTTCAGTGAAGATTACCTACGGCAAATACCTCAGTTCCGTAAATTTTCGCTCATATACTTGAGACAAACAAGAAATGACGTAAAAGCGAGAGTACTGGCTGGTATGCGCATGATTCCATGTTGGTGAATTTGCATTTGAGAGCACAGCCGATAGTGGCGCTGCAAGCATCGACCAGTGATCGTAGACACTGGCATGTAGTCGAAGTCACATTAACGCGATAAAACACCAGACGATACCAAGCAAGCGTACAGGGCGAAGAAGAATGCCAAGAAGACAACAAAGACGTCTTTTACGCAATTGACGGACTTTGAGAGAAGACTTATTATCGGGCTGAAAACCGCAGGGTGATCGTATCGCCGTATATCCCACCAAGTGGACCATTTGGACCATACTGTCGTATGCTGTTAGGAGCAGTGGATACTTGAAAGCACCCACACACAGAAGACCGTCTGAGAACGGACGAGGTCGACTGCGAGTCGACAGGATCGACCGCCAGGTGCGGAGTGATCCACTATACTGGCGAGTGTTGGGGCTCCTGTGAGCCCACGAACCACTTCCTGACGCATTGCAGAGGCGAAGCTGCGATCTCCTTACATGTACTGCTATTAACTATGCAACAGCGGCGGCTCTGTTTACGGTGCTCCCAGGCTAGAGAATGTGGAACGCAACAGACTGTCGATGTGTAGTGTTTAGTGAGAAGCGCTGTTCTGTTATGGGGACTGATGTTCCTCGTGCCTGGGTGTGGAGGGACCCTGGTCAATACCACGATTCAAATCTCGCCATCGAGCAGCACACTTCCTTCACGGCAGGCATTCAGATCTGGGGAGCCGTAGTATACGATAGCCGCTCCACTCTAGTCATGATACCAGGAACATCGACGGCCCAGTGGTGTGAGAATGAGGTCCTACTCCCCCACCTGCTTCCATTTCTGGCCGGGATTTCAGGTGTGATATTCGGTGAGGAAAACGCCTGACCGCACACGACACGTATTCCTCCGCCATATCCAAACACTTTCATGGCCTGCTCGCTCCCTTGACGTATCACCAATCGAGCATGTATAGGACTAGTTGAAACTCCAGCTGCGGCCGTGCCACAGTGTCCAAGATCTGTAACACACTGTCCAGCAATAGCGGGCCCGTCTGCATGAGGACACCATCCGACGTCTGCTGGACTCCATGCCAGATCGTGTTTCAGCGTGTATCGCAGTGCAAGGGGCTGCGACGCACAATTGAAAATGACTGAACAGCGTAACATATATATCCATATATAATTGTCCTACTGCTCTGTTTGTGTGATCATGTGTATCACTCATGTACTGTATAACACTACCTATATAAAGTTTCAGTACCGTCATATGCATCATTATGTATGGGCTACTTTTATCGCTCGGCCGTGTAAAATTTAATGGCCACAAAAAATTGGGGGAAACAGCTAAAATTTGTTATGCTAGCAAAACAATGTGTAGCGTGAATAACAACAAAATACTTTCTGGCCACCACAATTTTTTTTCATTGCCAGGCCAGTCAGCTAGTGTTACATAATTCAACAATGTTAGAACAGAAAATAATATAAGTGGGTAAAGCATATTCCCAGGATCGTAGAAAAATATAAATTGGATTATGACACAATTTATTTAATAATAGAAATTTAACTTTTTTATAAGTGCTTGATTTAAAGAGTTCACTAATGATATCTTAGTAAGACAGAACATGGACAGTAAGAATAAATCCCATTTAAAAGAAACATATATAAAATGATTGAAAAACTTTTCCTTTCTTTTTTTTTTAGAAATTCCAAATAAGTATATGTACGTGTTAATGATAAGTTAGTTGTTTTGCAAATGCCAAGTAAGGCAAAAGTACAACTTTTTCGTGGTTTACACGGAACTTCAGGAAATCAACCCTTGTGAACATTCCCTTCCGTAAAGCGTGTGTTTTAACTAAGACACTGAGCGGAATGCTCGCGGTAAAGCTGCAGCGATGCAGTGAAAGCACTTTTACGTCGTAGCATCGTATTCAAATTCGAAGTTTTAAGTTTGTCAATACTTCTATAAGGCTATTTTACATTTTCCTGTTGGTTTAACGGAAATAACAGCAATAATTGTCGTACTGGGGTCATATTAACATTACTAGCTATGTCACATTCACACTCAAATAGCGATATATTACACGGTATATTACGATTTTTTTTATAATAAAAACATTTAGTATTATTCTCTATCGAAGAATGAATGATGACGTGTCTCTGGAGGCAGAGGATTACTTAAGAGGCAGAGAAGACCATGCTAAGTATTAATTCACGAGCTAGTCACACCAGACAAACAAAAGAAGGCGGGGGCAGGCTGGAGATGGCGTGTCTGGCATCTCGTTTCCACGGAGACCCATCGTGTTGCCTAATATGTAGGTAAAACGCCTCTAAGCAAAATACTACAGGTAATTTTCCTTTTAGGCATAATGCCTGTGGGCACAATTATTGTAGGCTAAAGACCTATTCGAAATATTTAAGGAATATTGTGGTTTTTAGGTAAAACGTACTTTATGCTAAACAACTGTTAGGAGAGAGGGGAGCTTTGGGCGACTTTTATAAACGAGGTCTTAAAAGGTAATTTTAAGGCAAAACGCCTGTACGCAAATGCTTGTCTTTGATTATAAGGAATATTTTTTATTTGTAGGTCAAACGCTATGTAGGCTAAATTAACGTAAAGGCTAAACGTCTGCTAGTAAAGACGCCTTTAGGCAAAACGTAACCTAGGTAAAAGGTCTGTTAAGGCAAAACGCTGTTAAAAAAAACACTGCTAGGCCAAATCCTACTAAGCAAAGCGTTGTTAGGCAGAAGCGTGGTAGGCGAAAGGCATGACCAACCAGCCACTGTTGTTTAGCCTTCCTGCTGGACCGCGGTGCGGGAGATGTCGACTGTCTTGGCCGAAGCCGGCCGGCCGCACGCGCCTATTGATCTCAGCATCGAGATCCGCGGTCAAACGCACCCCGTGAGCACCACACTGCCTGTAGACTGTTCTGGCTCTGCACTGCCTTGCACACCGACCTGACAACCAACAAACATTAACAAGCGAGCATTGTGCGCACGCAGGGGTACTGTGAGTACAGTTGCACCCCCACTTCCATCATGTCTTAAGGGAACCAGTTATATTGTCAGTTTCGTATTTTCAATAGACAGTCTCCGTCTTTGAAACGACAATTAAATTAAAAATGTGTTTATTGTAGTGTGTACCATTCACAATGAGTATGTTTAAAGACATTCTTAATTTCAATTTTTTATCTCGTACAAGCGGATCTTCATTTTGTGGTTAACCTAGCACTGCGGACGCCTATAAGGAAAACATACAGTTTCCAATACAAAAAAAAATTTCTTGAAAATAATTGTTTACACTGGGCAATATTTTGTTCATTCGAAAATCTGCTCTTGCTCCAAACATTTATATTCGCTCCCTTCAACCAAATGAAGCACTTAAAAATCAAGTGTTGAGACGGACATGAAATTCGTTGTCCTGACATCACGTAAATATACACTCAATTGCAATAAAATGTATCACCACTAACGCATCGCGCGAGTACAACGAAGGTTGCCACACACCACCGTCATAGCCCCCTCCCTATGTGTCCCATTCACGTTTGATGCTGTTTCCTTGCGTGGATGTGCCACTAGGGGGCAAATACAGTATGCATCTCCAACATTCAGAGCTGCAAGACACCGGATAAGGCCTTAGTAGCAGTGTAAGTAATGTGAGCTACAGATTCAAGTTTAGTGAACACGCAGTATGCTCCGACGGTGAATTCGACAAGCCTTTGCCCAGCTGGATGAATTTGAGAGAGGCCGCATCGTCAGCATTTTAGAGGCAGGCTGGACATTGGTCTCGGCGCATTGCTCGCCACTTGAACCGTTCTACCTACGCTGTGAGTCGGTGTTGGATGCATTGGGAACAGGAGTGTACACACATCAGTCGAGAAGGCTTGATTCGACCTTGGCGGTCGATCAGAACGGAGAGTCTTTTCATCGTGCGACAGGCTGTAAGCACTCCAGGAGCGTCGCTGCGTACCATCCAGAGACATGTCATGACAGACTGAGATACGCCTGAGTTCACCAGTACATATCCAGGCGGCTAGTAGAGAGGTAGTTGTTGTCGCTGCGTCCCTTACGACGTCTACTATTACAACCTGAGCATCGCCAAGCACGTGCGAACTTCTGCCGGGAACGCGCAAAAAGGGGGTTTCCTGATAGGCGGTTATGTCTGGATACAGACGACCACCGAGTTAGAGTCTGACAACGTCCTGGCCAGAGCTGTAATCCACGCTTTATTGTAGAGGGGTACACCGTCCCAACGAGAGGTGTCATGGTGTGGGGTACCATTTGCTACGAATCCTGCACCCTACTGGTGGTGATTGAGGGAACCCTGACGGCGCTGTGATACGTCCACGAAATTCTGTGAGCATGTGTGCTTCCCTTCCTAGTGCAGCTTAATAACGCCATTTTCCAGCAGGATAATGCCCGGCCTCATAGAACATGCGTATCTCTGGCCTGCCTTCGTGATGTCACCATCCTTTCTTGGCCAGCAAGTTTCCCAGGCCTCTCGCCTTTTAAGAACTTTTGGGACCAGATGGGATGACAAAATCCGCCAGTGGCGACTACCGTGGATTTGGAGTCTCAGTTGCACCAGCAGTGTCAGGATATTCTTCAGGATAATATCCGATGTCTGCATGCCTCAATGCACGATTGAATCGCCGCCTGTCTCCAAGCTACGAGTGGTCTAACACCATACTAAGTGCATGCTGCAAGTGTTGGTCGCCTGCATACATGCTTGGTGTGGTTC
>NQII01003080.1:300295-314065 GCA_002778355.1 Clitarchus hookeri | reverse complement strand
GTACCCACTGTACTTTAATTTATTGTTTCCGGGTTTTACAACTTAGTGTTTTAAATGAGAACGTAAACATTAGGTTGGTAGTGGATTTTTATGTGGATTTTTTATGTGTTAAAAGTTAAATGATCCGCAGTTAGTGATACGCCCGAACTTGCGTGTAGTACGTGAGGTACTGTGTTAACAATTGACTGTATACACTCGGTACACAGCCGTGGCAGTAAATTATTGCCTCTCCGTTCCGTTACACAGCTCCTTTACGTCACAGAACAATGAAGTCGACTAGGCTGCACACACTAACATCGTGTGTAAACTTAGTGTGATGGAGGCCTCGGTGGCCGTGAGAATGGCGCATTGACCTCTCGCCTGTGTGATATGGGTTCGACCACTAGGAGAATCATATTCCAGACTGATTCGCGTGTAGCATATGGGGTCAATGCTAATTTTCATAGGGTGCGACTGTTTCTCTTACACTCTTAAAAATATCCCTTAATTTNGTAGCATATGGGGTCAATGCTAATTTTCATAGGGTGCGACTGTTTCTCTTACACTCTTAAAAATATCCCTTAATTTTACGTAAAGGTGCTGGTACAATTTATCCAGAGGCGTCTGTATAATCTCCGTAAAATTACGGACACGTTAATTTTAAAAACGGACTTTCCGTATATTTCACAAAATTTTCCGTGAATTCGCGGAACTTCTCCGCTAATTTCCTAGTTAGTTTTCTGTAATTTATGATAATGTTTTCATTTTCGTTATGTGATTGTTCTACTGTGTATAATAAAAATATTTTAAAAGTTAAGATATTTTTAATTTTGGCAAGAAATGAACCCGAGACAGAAACGCTACAAGTCCGCGACTCTACCCACTTATCTAAAACTCATACATCATTGTGTTGGTATAACTTCGGTATTTCTAATACAGACACACAAGCAACGTTTTCGGTTTATATTAAAGTTAGTGAATTTTAAGTGTTGCTAATTAATACAGACGTCTGATGCTACTTTTCAAAACTTAAAATAATAGGTCTTAGTGGCGTTAGTAACCTAACTGCTGCAGAAACGATAATGTTCTGGTTACAGTGGCGAAGAAAGCTTCTTGTAGACTCAGTATTGTTTGTCCCCGAAACCCGAAGGTATAAGAAATACGGGGAATTTCCGTATTTTATATTTACGGACTTCATTCCGTTTTTCGTCATTACGGATTACGTTTCCGTATATTTACTGTGCATTCGCGTAAAAAAATTTCCATATATATATGGAAATTTTTAACAGTGTACCTTTGCAGTTATGGATTCTGCTGTACAGGTTGGCATCGGCCGCCCTTCTCTAATTCTAAATAAGTGCATACGTCTCGGTAGATGTTTCTTCACTACATATTCTCATGTTTTTTATATTAATTTTAAGCGATACGTAAATTATAACTAAAAATTATGATCAGTTATCTAATAGTTCTGTTTAACCCGATGAAAAGTTTTAAAATGGAAAATGTTGCAGTTTTCACAGTTTATAAACAATTTATGGCTAACATTCTGTTCATCTGCTTTAACTGTATTGTTTAGCTAGTTAACTATATTCTAACACAGCAGGTATGAAGCAAATTTTGTAATATGGTAGCATAAATTAATAGCATTTAGAGGTCATGATCCTGACTGACTACACTGAAGCTATTTTCTCCCAAGTCCAAAATGAAATTCGTGTTCATTCCAGACAAAAAATACACTGCAATTTCTTCTTATTTCCCGCATTCACAAATAAAATCGATTATATATGAAAATTCCTCTGTAATTAATTATTATTGTCGTTGCACAGATGGTTTGACTACCATTAAGGCAGTTTAGGTTACTAATGTTACAGATATTAAATAAACATTTTTTTTAAGCACCTACTGTTTAACGCCCTATTTATGCCCGAAGAGTAATGGCAGGAATGGCTTACAATCCTAAATAATTTCACTCGCTGTTCACAAAGAAGAAACCGTTGTACTTAAACGACTATACGGACGAAAGAAGTGACAACGACATCACTGTTTCAGGACAATGTTCCGATCACATGCGACACACAGGAAAGACACATTTAATACCTCATCCAATCGCCGCGTGCCTTGATACGTTTGCCAGTACGATCGTGCATGGAATTAGACAAATACCGTATGTTATAGTGCAGCATATTTTCCCGTTATTGTTGTAACCTATACTCCGCGTCACGAATGCTTCAGCATGGAAGGAGCTGGTACCCCACCTGGTCCCCAAATGTTCGATGGGTGTCAAATCAGGTGAATTCTTAGGCCACGAAAGTGTTGATACATGGCGCAAACACTTCTGGAAACCAGAACTGTTGGCGGACAAGCCTTATCTTGCGGTTTACATGCTCCTTGTGACTCATCTAGGATAGGTAGTTCGTACGGTCACAGGGTGTCTTCGCCGTATTACTTTGCATTCAATGACTCTCGTACACTACCAGTAGCGAACAACGAACGTTTGCGATGGTTCCCCAGACCATCGTCCTAGTAGAAGAAAATGTGTGCCATTCTAAATTCAGGCATAAACTGTAGCGCTTGCCGGTATATCTACAGTCACTGGGCTGGTGGTCAACCGTTCCCAAAGAGAGCCCTGATGCATCACTGAAGACAACACGCACAATTACGTAGCATTCCACGTTCTCTGCGGACACCTCTGCAAAGAAATATGACGATATTGATGTTTGTAACGTAAGAACACCTACATGTTGTCGAGTTCACAGATTTTCCTGAGCTAAGCGTCAAAAGCCTTCTGGTTGAGACACAGTGCTCAATATAAACTGCCAGATGTCTCGCTGGGTGGTGGACAAGAAATTTGCTGCATCTGTTTTTGCCTGTATAACAATCAAGTGGTCATCCTTCCTCACGGATCGTCGAGGTCGTCAAGCAGCAGTCCGCTATGTATGTGCATATTCACGTGTCCATTGCTCCCAACACAATTTGACTGTGGATTCTATATTGTCCAAGTGATTGAAATTTGTGCTCGCCGTCCACCCTGCCTTTCGCAGCCCTGTTATCCGGCCTCTCAAACTCCGTCAGTTGTTGGTACGGATGTCTTTGCATATTTTCGACATGCAGAACCCTCGTGCGTGGTATCTGCATGCTCCATTGCACGAACCTTGGATAATTTGTTTACCATCCATCGTTGTGTCTGTTCACCAGCTTGCATGGCTGTACAATGATTTTTACATGTTGAGTATAATTTAGAAATAATTATTGTATGGTTATAAACAAAAAGCAGGGTATCCATATAGCCATGAGTTTTTCTGGATTAGAACTCAGAATTCTTCTCGTAGTCAAGCCTAAAAAAAAGTTGTATATCTTTGATGTAAAGTTCAGAATGTGATTGACCTAAGAGTTACAAACAGGTAACGTTAGATTCCGACTTTAGTCAGTTTTGTACCATATTTAAAGCACTGCAGAAGCAGAAATCTGTTAAGTTGTTTCGTTTCTACAATGTTATGACGATTTCTGCTCGCTGCGTACTATAGATTTTCTGTNTGACGATTTCTGCTCTCTGCGTACTATAGATTTTCTGTGATACTGTAAAATTACTCTTAGTTTACTGGACATGAATATTTTCCATGATATTCCATCGTTATATAGGAGCTGATTAAATATACGTTTCTAGAGAATGCACCGAAAAATTTGCACCTGCGCTGCACAGGAGTGGAATTAAAAACGAACAAACAGGTAAGCAAGTCGTTACGTGACCGACGCAAAATGAAGAGAAATTTTCTCCAGGCATTAAGAGTAGGCGGTGTTCTAACCATTCTACAAGTACGTTTTATCGTTTTTATCTTCTTGAGTTCTTTTACGAGAAGAGTTCTTCAATTTATCTGACAGTCACTTCAGTAATTTTGAAGTATCAATTTTGAATAGACAAACAGTTTAACCTTTTTTATACGTGGGAGATGCACGCAAGAGACACACAAAATGCTGAAATTGAAGGGGAAATCCCGGTTAATAAAGAAAATGTATTTGCAAGGCAATGATCTACGTAAAGATCAAATTATTTATGTAGAGCCACGCAAGTTTCGAGGAAAAGGAAATTCTATTAATTCTTATGTTACCCACAGTATTTTAAACTCGGATATATTAATGCAACATAAGCTAGCTCTGTGATACACAAAAAATAACTGGCGAAACCATGCTTTTTTTTATTTCAGTATAGCTGGGATTATTATCTCGGCTTTATATAAATATTTTTATGCAAAACTTTTTATTTACTGAGATTGTATTTGTAAAAGAAGAGTACATTGTTGCGATTTGAGATTATTTAAAAATTGCATGTGTTTTGTCTTTAAAATATTCCTAAACATTTTCTTGTAACAAAAAATCAGTGAACTCATTTTATATTACACTAGCTGTGCCCGCGGCTTCGCTGGCATAGACTACAGAATTAGTGTTGAGGTTTTTTTAAAATAAAGTTGAATTTTACTTAGTGTTAATATTCTATACTCTATACATATTATAAATCTCAACGTCTCGGGGAATTTAATGGTAAAAACACTTATTAGTATTTCTCTGTTATGAACGTAGTGATACTTATGCCTAAACTGCAAACCTATCAGATAAACAACATAAATTGTAACCTACATACCTAATTACTAAGTACTAACCAACTAAACAAAAATAAAATACAAATTCTAATACATACAACAATGAGTTTTTATATAAGTATTTTCAAATTAAACGTTAAAAACAATACGAAAAATATTTTTAAATAACTTATTTTGTATCCTACCTACCTAATAACTAAGTACTAACCAACTAAACAAAAATAAAAAACAAATTCTAATACATACAACAATGTGTTTATATATAAATATTTACAAATTAAACGTTAGAAACAATGTGAAACCTATTTTTAAATACCTAGTTTCTTGTATTGACCCACCAAATAAAAAAAAAATGAAAACCAAGCGTCTGAGCCGCGCGGCATGGTACCTCGTAGACGTGCACTGTTCGGCTGTTCTCGGTAATGCTCGGTTCGGCTGTTGTTCGGTTCTCGTCAAGGGACCGTCCTCGGCCACCGACTCACCGCATCGCATTGCCCGCCCGCGCTATTACTTCGTTTTCGCTTAGCGTTTTTTATGATTTTCTTTATTTTTGCTCGGCTTCTAAGGGTCGTATCGTGATGTTAAATAGCCTATAACCTTCGTCAAGAAATGAGCTATCAAATGCAAAAAGAATTTTTCAAATCCAACTAGTAGTTCCAGAGATTAGTGCCTTAAAACAAACAAACAAACTCTTCCGCTTTATTATATTAGTATAGATTTCCCTGGCATCATTGTAGGTGCTGTCCAACGAATGATCAGACAGTAGAACGAGCAAGAAGTGTTGAACTCATTTTATCGTTTGGGCTGTCGAGGTCTGCATACAGCGTGTAATTCTACCTGAAATGTTACACGCAGATACGCAATGTCCCACCAATTAAAGCGCGTGCGCTCTGTGAAAGAATATTATAATTTTCTACACAAGTGCTGTGATTCTGATTGTGGACATTTGTGTGATGTCAATCATTAACTTATATCCAGTAAATATCGGTCTAAATCCGAAATCACCAGAGCAACGCTGGTTATATATATATTTTGCTACGTTGTATATAACAAATCTCTTGTTCAAAACTCATGGTTTTTTTCATTTGAAACTTTGTACCTAATAATATTGTTTTGATTTCCTGAAACTTTTCACTTATAATTTTGTGCGCCTAGTAGAGCTCGTCACCTCCATACTTCTAAGACAACGCAAACCTTAACTATTTTTCCTTTCGCTTCAAAGGAAGAGTTTCCTTTAAAACTTTAAGATATTTAGTTTTTACTTTTAACTTGTCTAACTACAGAAATACTAATTTTGTGTTTTTTTTTTATTTACGCAAAAGAACATTTTAATTTCGTAGTTTAACTAAAACAGCACTTTAAAACCACTTTACTAAGGAAGTAAAAAAGGATGTTTTAATTGGAAAACCGAGTAAATATGCCGCAAATCCCGCTGATCTCAAAACATGACACCGTTCATTGATTCGAACTTTCAACCGCAATGTCCAATGTTTTGAGACCCACCCTTAACATGTCTCGGAATTTTTCCCTGCGTCAGAACGTTTGTGCAAAGATGCTGACAGCAATTACCTTCAAACTATGTGTATATAACCATACGGAATAAAACTCCTTGTTTTACGTTCCTTTCTCCGCGACGAGGTCCATGCCACTTTCTCATGCAGAAAGCCAAGTTCGTGATAACACGCATAGTTCCCACGTGACCTTTCACCGAGCCGTAATTGCAAGCAGTGGCTTTAAATGAACACTGGATTCTCCACAAGTCTTCGTTGCTTCCTGGTTGCTTCACGAGCTCCAGGGTTAGCCTTGGCCCGTATAGTTAAACAGACCTTCTGCGAGGGTTGGAGCGTAAGTCATGGCAATTAGAGTTTTGTTCAAAATTGCGCGGTAGTATCACGATATGTCGTATATCCTCGGGACCTGGCATCCATAGTATGTGTTTGCATCACTAGATGGCAGTGTGACGGACGGTTATTGCCCAGAGAGCGACGTTACTTCAGTTGTAAGTGGACCGCTTTGTAGAACGGACGTGACCCGACTTTAACAGCGCTCTCTTACGTCAAAATAGCCGCTATACAAGGCAGAAATGTAAAAGAATGCCCCAGCGAGCTGGTGGAAGCTGTAAAATGCTCTGCGGAACGACGCGTCACGTGTAGTTAAGCACTTAATGGAAACAAAGAAAATATGGCCGCTGTTTGTGTTACAGGCAGAAAGCGGCATTGAGACACTATGCCTGGGATTTTACGGAACGACCTTGACCTGCGTAGAATTGCATCGAAGTGGGTGCGACACACACTTCTTGATGATAAACAAAACGTTATTGCTATAACCAATGAGACTAATTTCCTCAACATTAGTAAAAATAATTTTTAATGAAGTTCTTAAAAGCTTATATGGTAAGTAGCCCTTGAGGTCTCGTTGACAGCTATATCATTAGAGATGAAACCAAAAACATATGCAACAGTACCCAGACCATTAAAAATGCAAACATGCCTTATGCAGGACTCGAACCCAGAAAACCTCGTAAAAAAGTTGGCATGCATTCAACTGCATCACGGGTGTAGGATTGGGAGCATAAACTTTGGATGTAATCAGTCTAATTGAAGTGAAGTGAAGAGATTTGGGTAGCTGTTAACATCGAGGTCTTGATATTGAGTGCCCATGAGGGTAAAGCAGGTGAGTATGGAGCAGCGCCGGATTGCAACGGCGGGGAAAATGGGAGAGCCCTGAGAAAACCCGCCGACCAACGGCATAGTCCAGTACGATTCCCACATGCTAAAATCCGGGTGCCACCCCGCCGTGAATCGAAACCAGTTCGCAAAGGTAGAAGGCGAGTAGTCTAACCACTATACCACCACTGGCCCGTAATCAGTCTAATGTTTTGAATGGTAGAGTTCACTAACTTGAAATATTTACAATGCTCATAATTTCTAAAATAAGTGTCTGAGCCACTAAACCACGCAAGTTTACGCGGTCTGCCGTAGCGCTACTTATATAAAGGATTTAGTGGAAATCGGTTGATATGTCCCCGAGAAATGGCATGAAAACCTTTTTTTCATAATCGGTACTATCTTACAAAATTGTCTTAAAGAGATGTTCTGTACGCTTTGTTTATAATAGATACTGTTAGCATAACAATTTTGGTTGCATTTGGTTAAATTGTAGAATAAATATGCTAAACTTAGTCAAAAATATTTACATACCCGCAATATTCAAAATCAATGTCTGACCCCACTTAAAAAAAGTAAGTTATACGGCTTTCAGGAACACTAATGGTTTTGGCGGAAATTTAGTTAAATTGTTCCGGAAATATGGCAAAATGTTTAATTTTCTTATCTGGCACTATTTTGCAAAAAAAGTTGCAAAAGATTATCTCTGTATTCATCATTGCTGATTCTAATGAATAATGTTAGCACACAACATTTGGTTGAATTTTTTTTAATTGTTTCGTATATATAACATATTAATATAAATTATTTATATAAACCTTTTTTTAAAAAGTTCTGTGGTACTTAATACAAGTTAGTTTGCATAACATACTGCAGCTCTACTAGCGTGAAAAATATGGCGGGGATCGGTTGATTGGTCCACGAGATACGGCATAAATCATTAATTTTTATGTGTCACCATCTTCATAATCAGAGGACAGAAAGGTTATTAACACATTCGATGATTGTCTTAGATACTGCCAGTATACAAACTTAAGTTAGAATCGATTTAATAGTTTCGTAGATAGAGCACACGAAAACTGAAATGTTTCATATCCGCCATTCTGAAAATAAGGATCTTGCACAATTTAGAAAATATAAATTAATAAGGCCGTTTTGAAAATATGTGCCTCATCAATGTAAATTACTAACTTTTATATGTTGACGCATTCTGCGTCCCTATATTTTATTCGTCAGAACACACGCTCTGGCGAAGCTCGCAGGAGGACGACCGCAATAAGGATTAAGGGTTTGGCGGACGTGATGGGAGAATGGTGCCAGGACGGCCCGGCGGAACGACCACGTGCGGAGGAAGGCGGATGCAGCTGCATCACGAAGCTGCCNGGACGACCGCAATAAGGATTAAGGGTTTGGCGGACGTGATGGGAGAATGGTGCCAGGACGGCCCGGCGGAACGACCACGTGCGGAGGAAGGCGGATGCAGCTGCATCACGAAGCTGCCGGGGACGTGGAGCCCACACCAGCGGCGGCACCTGTCCCAGGCTATCTACCACCATAAACATTGAGAGCTTTTGGCGGGTGTGCTGGGATAATAACGACACAATATCCAGAGGCATAAGAACAACACGTGCGCTGAACCAAAGAGGCCACCCAAGAGTTCCCGCACGTGCAGAACGGAACAATAAACTTCCATACCAGAGTCGAGGGGCGACGCCGGACCCAAGTGCGGATAGCTAGTGCACCGAACACGTGTTTACGACCAGGGGACCCACCAAGTAGCACGTGCAGGGCGAAGCACTAAAACTTCTAGACCAGAACCGAGGGACAACGCCGCCCACGTGTTTTACGACTCAGGGGGACGCGGCGGCCGCCCCGGACACGTGCAGAGATGGTGCAAGTTGAATATGGCGATCGAGCCTACAAAACCACGAGGAGGAGGGAGGAACGGATCAGTCAGTCTAGGATCGAGCAGTCAGGCAGTCAGTCGGGGGACCTGAAGCGAGGCGTCCGGGTCGGAGCCGGACGAAGCCAGTGCGAGGATCGATCAGTCAGTCAGACGTCGTCGAGCGAGCAGTGCGGAGAGAGCCGGGAGTTCAAGAGGGCGTCGAGACGCCAACGCCGATCGAGAGAGAGTGTCGCAGCCTAGACATTCCAGTCTACCTACCGAGAGATGAAGCAGTCCCGAGATCGCCGGCTGAGAGAAGACCAGCGCCGCAAGTCAGATAAGTAGAGTTCTACACCAAGTGTGAAGAATCTTGCCCCCCACGATGCAAAATCGTCGCGTCAAGCCATACATAGCCCACATAGGAAGAGGGAGGGGAGAGTTGTCTCGCAAGTTCATGTACCAGTTAACCTGTTAGGCAACAATAAAACTCGATTATGTGAACTCGCAAAGGAAGTGTATTGATTTGGTAAATTAGCACTAAGGACAATATGTCGACATATTCCTACGCCCTAACATGGAGGGCCAGCATAAATCGCTATTGCCTCACGCCGAGAGAAGATTCAATACCAACTTATAAACCACAGCATTGGGCAGGTATCAGTTTTGGTGCCCAACTAAGGGGCACGCTGAAGTCTGTATAGACGGAAGCAAGGACAAGCTAAATACCCGGGAGAAAGGGGACCTTGCCCCGACAGAGCAGCGGGCATATTCACGACTTCGGGGAGTCATAAAATCAACCCTCGTGACTTCGGGTAGTTGTAAAATTAAACCTGTGGCGTCCATTACCGACAGTATAACCGAGAAGGGAACAAGTAATTAACCAGACGAGAATGTCAGGCCGCAGACGTGCACGGAATGTAGAGAGTAAGGCGGAGAAAAATAGAAACCCCCCAGTGGGTCACTAGGTCACCAGACGGTGAACAATATTGAGCCAGCCAGGCTAACCACAGACGTCAGGGAGGCTATGACAAAACACCCTGTAGCGTCCAGCAATATTACTTTAAGAGTCCCAATTACCGAAGCAGGCAGCCGAAGAATTAACGAACACGAGTGGGAGGTGCAAGCCGAGAGAGTAAGGCGGGAGAACCGAGGGATATTAGCGGAAACATAGGCCACAGCCCACAGAATGGCGGGCAATAAATGACGAGCATGACGAGAGGACGATGCCAGGAGCAGGCAAGAGGATGTTGGAGCGAAGATAAGGAGGTCCATTTTCACTGGATGGTGAAAAAGGATGTGGTGTCAGGCGGGCAGGTAACTAACTACCGCGCCGACACGAACGGGAGCGAAAGAGGAGACGAGGAGCGGATGCCAGGAGCGGGCGAAAGGACGTAGCCAGGAACGGGCAAGAGGAAGTTGCCAGGAGCGGGCGAGAGACGTAGGAGCGAAGAGAGGAGGTCTATTTTCAACTGGATGGTGAAAAGGACGTGGGACCAGGCGGTCAGGTAAATTACCGCGCCAACAAATTACAGTAACCGGAGCGCCGGTGAAAGATAAAGTTGAAAAAGTAAGTTACTAATTCCCTGGATGGGGAATAGTGACACTTTCCGAACAAGTATAACAGTATTTCCGCCTGCCATAAGACCACTTGGATGAGCGGCAGAGAAAGGGCAGGAAAATAGTTCACTTTATGGTACAGAGACTGCGAGAAAGGGGTAAACGCAAGACGCGAAATAAACCCAGTAAGATCGCGCAGTCGGTGCCCGAAGATAAATAAACTATAGCGAACACGAGCGAGTGCGCCAGGAGTTTAAAGGCCAGCCAGGCTGACGGCCGCGAAGCTTTGCGCACACGGGAAGCAGCGTGTGAAGCGGACGATGAGAAGTGTGATGCAACGCGAAAGAGAGAGGAAAGAGGCGTGAGAGCGCCAGCAGAAGCTTTGCGCGCACGGGAATGACCGGGTGAAGCGGACAAGCGAAGAGAAACGCGAGAAACGGCCATCTAGTGCGCACGGGAATACCCACGGGAAGCAGACGGACGAGTGAAACCAGGCGAGCGAAGGAAGACGGGAGGAGAAGTGACAACTACGCGAGAAGAAGCGGCCGCGGAGAAAATGAAGTAAGGAAGAAAGTGGACTGCATCGGCAAAGAGTCGAACCCAGACAACTTCAGCGAGGCGAGGCGGGATCATGCAGACCCAACCAATCGGCGGGACGAGACAGCAGCTCGCAGACGTCAACTGAACGAGTGATGAACCAGGGGGACCTTCCCCCTCCCCCCAGAAGGCGGTCCAAGCCCTTGTGCGGGGAGAGATGAGGCAGTCTCCTTCCAGCCAGCCGTAAGTAAACAACTGACGGGACTTCTCCAGGCCCCGCCTATTTCAGGGGCCGCGAAGGCAGTCAGCACCAGGTAAAGTGTTTACCACACTACACCCCCCCCACTCTTCATAGAGCAACAAAGGCGAGACCGTGCAGCGAGAAAATATTTTGTTACAGAGTGCAAAGTAACCGATTAGTTTCATTAATTTCAAGACCGTACCTGGAGTGCTAGGTGTCAAGTGGCCTACAGCCCCGTTTCTAGAGTGTTGTAATTATGTGTTCAAACATGCACAGTGAAAACCACGAAATTCCGCAACAAGAGAGGCAGGACATCTGTCTCATTGTGCCCGAGCTAATTTCATCAGTAGCACTGTTTGCCAGTTACTGATTGTCTTTACTTGTGTGTCCCCAATTAATATGTGTTCACCGATGTTTGTATATTCTTTACTTTTTGTTTACCACTGTGTATCGACAGTGATTTTACTTTTTTTCTTCGCGGTAAAGCATTGTTTATGAGTGTGTTTACTTCACTGCCAGAGTCAGTGCTGTTTTGGGTGTATCTTTGCCCCATCCGTCTGCTCGTTAGAGCGGCAGGGAGTGTGTTAAAAGATAACCCAACAGATACCAGTAAGAAATGCCAGTAAAAATTACAACCTGTCACTACACAGACAGTGGCAATAACCTTAATACTTTTTAATCGCCAAAGTTTGGTTAAGTTGCTAAGTATTAATTTTCATATACCTGTTACTGGAGGTATATAGTATGTAAAGTGTTACGGGAAAAACCTGCCTACTAAATATAGTGTAGAGAACCATATGTGAGTTATTTAATTTTTTAATTGTCATGGCTTATAAAGTTGACTGCATTTGATCATACATTTTTGTTGTATGAGTGGACCGCTTGTGACGAGTATACTTCGCGTAAAGACGCGGAGGGCGAGGGATAATGGTTTTAAATCAGTCGTTTTATATTGTGTTAAAGTATTACTACTGAAAAGGTCCGCAGGTTAGTAAATATCGCTTGAAAAACGAGTAAGAATTAGTAATTTTGAGTCTACAAGGTTAGAGGCCAGGGATTGGCCTAGGCTCCGGCCCAAGGGCGTGGCTCCCGCCACGCGCAAGATGGCCCCACGGGCGTGTATGACGCGAGACACATTGTGATTCCAAGTAGTTGTGTCGGGAAAATTAAGTGTTTTATTTCGATGGCGCGAGTTGGGCAGAACGAAACGTTATGTCATTTAAAAGGTCCGAGATAACTTGGATTATTTTTAAGTGACCTATTTATAGGTTAACCGGTGACTAAAATTCTGAAATAAAAATTTTTTTTTAAATTTCTACAAGTGAAAAAAAATTTGTACAGTCTTTTGGAATCTTTGGCTTAAAGTTTTAATAAGAAATTCTTAAGGTATGTAGTGGTTTTATGCGGTAAAGTCGCAGTGCCACGGTAATTAAAATACGGTTGAATTCACGTGATTTTAGCTCGTCAGAGTTGGTGTTATGTTCAACAAGGGTTAGTGTGTAAGGTGAAATTCGAGAGTTAAGCCGCCAGCCAAGATAGGAATATGAGTTTTTTTTTTTACCGCCAGAGTCAGAGTGAGTAAAAGACCACCAGGAAGTTTGTTTTGAGAGGCCTACCTGCCCTCATAAATAACGTGTGTTCACGTCGCTGCCAGGGCCATGTGTGGTGTTGTCAATCCCGAGAAATGCGCAACTGTGTACCCGTTGTTTACCGCTAGATTTGAGGGTGGTTATTATTGTTTACCGATGTTTCACTTCGTCAGTCTCATTGTGTAGCAATGGTTATTTAGGGTTTACCGATGTTCACTTGTTGTTTACCGTTTGCAAGTTATGTGTATAAAAAGGTGTAACTATGTATTAGAATTCGAGATTTAGAGCCTCAGCCATTGTAAACTAATTTCTTTCGGGTACGAGTCACGAGGTCGGAGGAGAAAAGGATGTGTTTTTTGTTGAGGGGCCGACCAGCCCCCATGAATAAAGTGTGTTTATTTTGCAGCTAGGGTCAGTGTTGCTTATCTTGGCCCACCGTCAGACCGCTCATGTGGAGCGGCAGAGAGGCTCATAAGATAACAGGGTTTTTGTTCCCAAGTAGTAAGAGAAGCCTGCTCGCATAACCTGTTGGCAACTGTTCAATGAGAAACTGTTCAGTAAAAATGACCCCGGCCTGGACGGGCCAGTTAGTGCGGCAGAACAGAGGGTGTAATGAACCAGTGCAATTCATTGTAATAATGTAAAAGGAGTGTGCAATGTAACCAGGGTTTATTTTGTTTGTACTTTTTGTCAATTGTATGAAGTGTTGAGACAACCCCCC
>NQII01003080.1:261322-298396 GCA_002778355.1 Clitarchus hookeri | reverse complement strand
TCGAGACGCCAACGCCGATCGAGAGAGAGAGTGTCGCAGCCTAGACATTCCAGTCTACCTACCGAGAGATAAAGCAGTCCCGAGATCGCCGGCTGAGAGAAGACCAGCGCCGCAAGTCAGATAAGTAGAGTTCTAATGGTTCCCAACATGACATATCACCCTAAATTTTCAAATCGCCGCCATTTTCAGGTAAGAACCCGGCATGGTCTAAGACTTTAAAAGTCAAGTTTTTACTAATGAGTACCGAGTTAATGGGTATGGTATGCGACATGCTGCGACCACCTGCATCCTGGAAGCAGGAATAAAACACTTTCTTTCAAGGATCGTAACCACGAATGAATTCTGGGTCAGGGTTTATGAATAAAAGCTCAAACGTCTTTCTGCAGAGTGACCACATCCGAAATAAACGTTAAGGTGGACGTTTCGTGAAAACCCTTCGGCCGTGAATTTGGTGGCCGTTGCCGCGTATGAAGTCAGGGGAGCGCTTGTGTGTCGCTCTGTTCCACTTGACCCAACGACGACAGCAGCCTACCACAATAACGTTCTACAGAGATAGGTACGTCGTACCATTAGGGTGTAATGTCCATATATTCTGAATTATGCAATCACTCTCCGTGGTAACGCAAAACTGGCCTGTACAGCAGGGACTCGAGCACTGGGGGCGGGACGTACTGGAGCACCCAACATACTCCTCCAACCTTTATCCACGCCGTGACGTAGGGGCCGCGGTGACGTATTAGCAAGAGCGCTTGCCTTCAAAGGCAAACCGGGTTCCATTCCCTGCTAGTTCCCTCCCGGATTATGCTGGGCGAAGCCGCTGCCGGGGCTATTCTGCTACCTCTGCCTTTGCATTCCGGCTCTGCTCCATACCCACCTCGGTTCGCCCTCGTTGGCTCTCGAAACCCCGATATTAAGAGCCGCACAAATCTGTCCACTCCACTCCACTTTACACCGTGACAGTGAAGATTAGGTTGATATATCTATCTAGGTTACTTTTCACTTGAGTAGTTCATATCCAAATGGTCCCTTTTCCGTGTGCATTGATTGACGGGAAACAGCCACAAATGTATATCAAGTGTATTTCTTAATTTTACTGTATTAATTTTCGCACGGATGTTTCTGTTAGTCACAAACATTGTCTGAAGAAATTAAAGCCTTCTGAAACCAAGCATTCCCCTTAAAATTTAATTAATTGTATTTAATGTTTGTGGACAAGGGCTGCTTTGAAAATGGAATGAATTTTAAGCATGCGTTTGAACAGCCTTCACCTTTCGGACCTGTAAAACATTTATCATTCCAAAGCAAAGGTAAGGAAGGAACCAAGAGTACCAATGTTGGAAATTGTAATATTTTTGTACAAGGGATACTTTGGAAATGGACTACTCGCTTAAGGAATTGTTTCAACATAAAACCTATGTTGATTTATAAACCTGAAACCCAAAAAGTTTTATGAGAATCTATCTCGTACGCCCACCTGCTTTATTATGTGCAGAGGCAGTAAGGTAGCTTAAAACAATTACGTTTCTGAAATAACTATGATATCTCTTACTTCATTTTGTCGATGAAAATTATTGTGGCTAAATCACAGCTGACATGTTTTTGGTTTGAAAAAACAAATTATTATGGGTGTTTCCAAATTCATCTTCCAAGGGCCCTTATCTGACTTAATACCCTATTAACGTGAAAGAAGGCTGTGTCGTCACAGTGCCACTGTCTGAATTCGCGGTAAGAACACCGACGCACCCTTGAATGTCCCGATCAGCCAAGTGCACGAGCGATGTCCTGTTCACAGCCCTACACTGTAAGTTTCGTTTTTTAATCGTTTATAACAGTTTTGCAGCTTCTTTGTACCATTTGCTGGACACTTTTGTTCTTAAACAAACCGAGGCAACATAAGAAAATGCGTTTAATAAATCGATTTTTTTTGTATATGCGTTGCAAATCGCAAAACGAAGACGGTTAATCAAAATTATGCCCATTTCGTGACGAAGGGATCAAGGGGAAGTGGGGAATTGTGTGTACTGAAGGGATCAAGGGCAAGTGGATGTGGGTATGTTGCAGCGAATCCTAACACTGCCCATATTTGTTTTTAAACGTTTTTATTTACATATGTAACCGGAACATCTCCTTGTGCTTAAGTTAATATAGTTTTATTTCACCAATGTATTGAGAAAAACAAAATGTTGCTTACTGGTGCTTAAAAATCTATTCTTTAAAAAAATTTTTAAATCTCTGTCCTTGTAAAACCTGGTAGCTTTGGGTGGTTTTTTTGGTAAGGGCAGGTAAGTTTAAAACTTATGTTAGGTTTCCAATTTTTTTATAGTTTGACACTGTTATTTCATTATTTATCGAGTTGGTTGACTTATGCATTGCCCACAGAATCACACTGAAAATTTCATTTTGCATGTTTTCAACACGGTCCAGCATATTTTTTGCATGTTTTACGTACATTCTAGCTACTTAAATTAAATGTGCATTTCTGTTAGAAATATTAAAATCTGGCGAAGTGACTATGTCACTTGAAAATTATTTATCCTCTCTTTGAATATTTACCTTTTTAACTGTTTATTTAATTAACAATCGTCTCGCCATTCTATTACAACTCGTTAAACCATATACCTAGTACCGCCTTTGTTAAAAATGTTCTGGTTATATCTGACAATCGCAGGTATTAGAAGGCTTTGAAAAGGTCAAGTGTTAAATATTTTTAATCATATATTCCTTTCAACTATAATCAACTCTCAAGACCTCTCTGTGAAGAGCCGCCCAAATCTCTTCACTTACTCACTCATTCATTCTAACTATAAAGAAACATTAAATATTTCTAACAAGCACTTACATTTAATAATAAGTTAACTGGAACAAAACCGGACATTGTGATACTGGCCTTAAAATTACTATAACCTTAATGCTCCGGGGTGCTGCCTGGTTAAAAAAAAAATTGTTTTGAAGAGATTATGAACACATAAAAGTAGCACCAAGCAACCACCTAACGAATAAAGGCAATGTTACAAGCTGAGGTTCTTTACAAAATGTTTACCCATTTCCTTTCTGCCTATAGTTGGTAAATAGTTAAGAGAATATTGTTGAAATTGAGACATAAAATAAACCTCCCCGTGTCTATATGTTTTTTTAATAGTGGCGTAACTTTTGTAGCAAATTAGGAAATTTTAAAATAGCGTTTCTATAAAAATGCAANTTTTTTTTTTTTTTTGTATGTTTGGTTAATAATAGGTATAATATTAACATTGTATGTTTCTGGCAATTTCCCAGAGGCACTAGGTCTACCACAAGGTATTATAGTATTATATATATATATATATATATATATCACATTTTCAATTTGCGATTGAAGCAGAATAATAAACAGCTAGTGTAAAAATGAAATAATGGTAGAGCTTTAAAAAGTGTTCACTTAAAGTTGAAAGATGGAAGTCAACCTTGGTTTATTAGTTTTCAAGTCTGAATATGTATTTTACCACTTATTAAAAAATATACCTCTATATGGCATGTTATACGATACCGTGTACTGCCTGCAGTTAACATGGGCAGACTTTCTTTACTAGTGTACGGTGAGAGATGAATGGGGTAAATTATCGATAACTTTCTTATAATGATTATGTTATAACAACCCCAGCAGACAAACCACGATATTCTCTTAGAGAATGTACAACTATTTTATATGCCACAACATAGGTAAATTTTCAAAACATATATATCTGAAAGTAATGTCAAGAATGAAATTAATCAAAGAAGGCGACCATCTTAATAACATAGACTGCGTGGAAGGCAGTGCGGTATATGAAGTGCGTAGCCAGGCTGATGCACAGTGGCTGCCGCCTCAGTCAGTCTTTAGTTACGAGAGAGTGTTGTGTCTGCGAGGGGTAATGAGGTGGGTCATGGTTGCCCTGCTCATGTGCAGTGACGGCCGCCCTGTGCAACAGCCTACGGTCGTGCCGCCCCGTCGATTCCCTGCTCAAGATGTTCCCCATCCTCAAGTGGATGAGGCACTACCGCTGGAGGGAGGACTTCGTCAGTGACCTGGTGTCCGGCTTCACCGTCGCCATCATGAACATACCTCAAGGTAAACGAAGCGTCATTGTACAGGCTCCAAAAGGAGTCAACATTGTGAAAATAACAGAATGTGTAAAAATATGTGAATTTTTTATGTTGTAGGCATACTTAACCTGACACAACATAACCGAACATAACATAACCTAAACTAACCACTGTACTTACGTAGTGCGTCCCAAAAATATAAGATAAAATGTTGAAGGTGAGTTATATATCCATACATCACGTGGGAGTAAACAAAAGTTACTTCATCCTCTATAGTTTTGTTGAAATTAATCAGTTGTGGATGTACATATACATTTATGGATATGGAAATTGTTACACATAAAGCTTCATTCGTTTGAAGCTTGGTTCCTCGGCATAGTTTGACACATCTTCATTGGTGAAATGAACTTTGGTATTTGAGGCAAGAATGGCAACGCATTGTTTCTTCTGATGAATCTTGCTTCACCCTTAGAGGAGACCATGGTAGCACTAGAGTTTGGAGCTGCAGTGGACAACACAACTACCTTGCACTGATTCCTAACATCATACTTTCTTGAGGCCAGATGAACCAGGTGTTGTAGTTTGGGCGCCATCAGTTATGACGATCTTACTCGTCCCGTGTTAAGCTAAGGTACGCAGGCAGCACACTGTCGTCAACGACTTCTGCGGCCCCATTTCTTGCAGTTTTCTCGGAGCTTCCCCGATGCCATTTTGCAAAACGATAATGCTCATCCATGCAGCTGGCATAACCCAATATGCTCTATAATCTTGGCCTGCAATGTCACCGTATCTGTTTCTTATAGAGTATGTATCATGTGATAGGATGGAATTTTCTCTGCCGACCAATCACTGATCTACGTAAGCAGTCGCATGAAAACGTGACATGTGCGTAAGAACACTATTCGGAACCCCAATGTGGTACTTTTCGTCACGTAATTTCCTGTATTACCGCGAAACGTGGGCCACGTACTGAAATATGTTTTGCTGATGCGAAACATGTTGTATTCATGCTTGAGGGACCACTCACCAATACTTTAAAAGTATAGAATATACTTGTCTGTAAGGGTGTAGCGAATTGCATGTTCAGAAGTTCGCTAATTTTCCATTTATGGTAAAATGGCATTCACCCCAATAAATAATGGTTACATGTAATTCAAATTTTCAATCAATATTTATTGCCTTCCATTTTTTATCCTAAAATACTGGCCTCTGTATAAATAAAATTCCGGGCAATTGTTCGCGTGGTCTTTTATTTTATTATTAACTGGGTTCAGGGTCACCTTAACAACTTTGTACTGCACAGACACATCTATTACAGCGGCAGGAGTTCGGTGTTAATTTATTCACGAAGATAAATTTTAATTTACATATTTATTGTAAGTACACTGAGAGAAAAAAATAACTCAATATATTTGGCGTACAGTGCATATGTGAATAGTCACCATATTTTTAACTATACGTAATCGTTTATAGCTAATCTATTTTTAACATGTGTACTTCTTCCTGCTACTCTAGAAACATTCTAGTATACTGTGTGCTCAGTGTATGTAACTTCATTCAGGTGTACCAATTGTAATTTTATAAAGATTAATAATAAAAAATTGTTTCTCAATGTATCTGATTGTACCCATNCCAATTGTAATTTTATAAAGATTAATAATAAAAAATTGTTTCTCAATGTATCTGATTGTACCCATGTTATTAAAGAAATAATTGTTTATAATATTGTTTGCTGATTCCAGGAATGGGATACGCCCTTCTGGGGAATGTTCCGCCGATAGTTGGAATATACATGGCTTTCTTTTCAGTGCTCGTGTACGTTATTTTTGGCACATCAAGACATGTGTCGATGGGTAACATCTCAATCCACGCATAAATATATCATGATTTGTGAATGTATTTTGCTCTAATGCAATGTTGTTAAGGTTATTGATAAGATCTTTGTAAGATTTTGAGGGTTGTTAGATAACGAAAAAATCTGACCTTGCTGGGAGTCGAACCCGTTTCGCCGTAAGGAACTAGAGTGAATTAAGTGCTGCATTACCGTGTTCCCTTTTCTTAAGTTAAGGTAAAATATACAAAATGTATCTTATACACGGGTTTTTTCTTGAAGTTCACACGCCAAACATGTTTTATCCCATATGGTTATCTGCGGGTGAAATGCATTTTCAAGGATTCCGCAAAAGCCATTAACTGTATGAAAAATTTCGTTGTACTTACACTATTCGGTTATTTAATTTGTGGGTACAAAATGTGTCTGGCAATAAAGTAACTATAAGCCATTGTATATCTATTATTTAACCTGGACGCTTTCATTATTGAATATTTAAACTGGCTTTAAAGGTTAAAAAATTAATCTCACATTTGAAACATGTACTTACATGCGAACAGACTGTATATTAATGAATTTGTGGTCGCCAATAAATGAGTAAATTATATACCATTTACAGCCTGTAATATGTGTCCCTGTTAGCATCTATGAGGAAGAGATCATAGCCTCTAATGAAGAACCACCATAGTATTCGCCTGTAGTAAATTGGTTTGCCTTGGTTTGCCCAAATTCCACCTAGGATCCATCGCAATAACGCATTTTCTGAAGGCCGAATAAGGAGTGTAAAAGTGCAGTTTTCCGAAGTCAAAAAATTCCCCCATTTTTTTTCTGTGGAGCGCAATGCCCAAAATCAGTGACACCCGTACACAAATGTGTAGATTCTAAAACTGGAAGTCAACATTTTTTTCAAGTTATTGAAATAAGACCAAAAGCCAGCGGAAACTGCCAAGCTGGAGTTACCAAAAATTTAAAATTGCTGATTTAGTAACGATATGTTTTGATTCATAAGAAATTCCTCTAACTTAAGCTCTGGTTCCTTTCATTTCTCTGATTCACATTTGTTTTTCTTCTTATTGCCTTTATTTACTCTGGGTAGTATTTAAAATATTCAACTATGTAATTCAACTTTAATATATACAATTTGGGCGTATCGCGATTAGATACAGACACAGAAATGTAAATTTAACCTTGAAATTTATTGTAATTCTTAATTAAGAAACAACCAAAATCTTCACAAGAAATTTTCTGCAAAAGCTGCAGCTCCGTTACTCCTTTTGTGATACATGTGCTTTAATGGGAAATAATGTAATATGTTATATTCAATAATGCAGCATTTTTTTTCCCCAACCGAGTTATTGTACCCTGACCGACAAAATATTCGTTGACCACAACAAATACTTTCTCATGATGTGGCCACAGAGAGTTCTGCCTTGTGATCGCAGTACTCGAAACATTTTGCAGGCACGTTTGCCGTGATAAGCATGCTGGTTGCGAAGACGGTGTCGACCTACGCCCCAGACTCGGGAGGGCCGACGTCCTCGTTCGAGGGCAACGAGACTGTACCTTACGTGTCTGAGCAGCTCTCCAGGTACACTCCCATCCAAGTGGCCACAGCCGTCACCTTCATGGTCGGCGTTTACCAGGTAACGTGATGGCAGCTAGAGAGAGAGAGAGAGAGAGAGAGAGAGAAATACCTTCCTAGGTGGTGCTTATTTTGGTGGAGTCGCTCCAGAAAACGAAATTGTTCCTCTCATTATTGCAAATTTTCCATTATTGATCGATGACTTTCGGAATTCCTGAACTATAAAAAAATCAGTACAAATACGGAAAAGTACTAGTATAAATACTATCCAGAAATATCCGTAAAATAACGTACACATTATTTTCAATAACAAACATTCCGTAAGACTTTTTTTTTGTGATTTTACCGAACCTCTCTGTAATTTCGTGTTGCCTGCTTATAAAGAGAGATTAAAAAAATGCATCATTTAGTTATGCAGGTGTTAAGTTGTGTATAAAAAAGTAATTTAAGACGTTTAAAATATTTAATTTCGAAGCGGGATAGAACACGATTCTAAACACTTTCCGTCTATGACTATCTTACTGTTCGGATGGAAAGAGACGCATGTTATTTATTCTGTTTACATAGCCTGTTTCTCGAACAAGTGAACTTTTTGACAGTTCTGAAAGAATTCCTGCCTACAACTCTTCCATGGTAACAGCAATGTATTCCTCACCAGATACGATGTTTACANCTCTTCCATGGTAACAGCAATGTATTCCTCACCAGATACGATGTTTACATACAAGAAAAATACGTTGGTGTCAAACACGGCTGAGAATGTAAACACTGTGATTAGAGTCTGCGTTTACCGTGTGACAGTTACAATAATTGTTTGGCCTGCTAACGGACTATATTTAGAATAAACGCAATAAAATGTAGTTCNTACCGTGTGACAGTTACAATAATTGTTTGGCCTGCTAACGGACTATATTTAGAATAAACGCAATAAAATGTAGTTCAAGTTTACGAACTTCCATTCTTGCATACATACGATTAAATAAATTCAGTTTTGAAAGAAGTCCTGCATTCGGCTTTCCAATGGTCTATTGCTCTTTTGCAGTGCTGTTAGAACTACCAGCATGGTTTTCCTCTTTACGTACTCACGAATCAGCTGATGCAGGCTTTGGGAAATTGTTGATTCGTTACCACACACTGGTTGTTGTTAAAGTTACCTATATATAGGTTACTCTAGATGTCATAAACGTGCTCTATTTCTTAAAATCTCCTATAGTAAGGTTTACGCTACCTTCGATCAAACTCCTCCATAAGAAAACTCGTTTTGTTCCTAACCTGAGTGCAATTAACTTTAACTATAGTGATGTTTGAGTGTTCGATGTGTTGCTAACTGCAACATGAGGCTTGCGCTACTTTTTGATATTTTAACTAATAATTTTAAGTGGTTTGGGCGATAATGTTATGGTTACAGTGGCGAAGAACACTTCGTTTAGCGTCACCATTTTTGTCCACAAAACCCGAAGTTATTGGAAGTACAGAGAAGCATCGAATTTTGTATATACGAATCTCAGTTCGTTTGACCTTATTAACTAGCGCGTTTTCGTATATTTACTGTATATTTCCATAAAATGTTCTTTAATATACGTGTTTTACATTGTACTTACTTCCCAATTTTCTCCTCAATTATTATCATTCCACCACATGCAATATTTACTTTGCCATACGACTGTCAAGTGAATCTGGGAAATTGTTTTGAATACAAATATGCTAATATCATGCTAGTTATTATTCGCGTGTACATAAAACAAATGAATGTTGAACAAAATAAATCCCGTGTCTACAGCTTTAAACATTATATATTTAATATACACGAACTACCTTCCTTACATCAGTGCCATCATTAATGGCAATACACCATTTAGTGTATCCTTAAAAATATGTGTATTTATGGGTAGAGAAATGTTTCAAAGATTTATTTCAGAAGTGCTTTATTAACCGCGAACTAGCAATCTGTGTTTTTGAATGAGAAATTATTCTTGTAACCAAGCAATACTTAACCAATTATGAGTTTTCCAAGTTACCTGATGATTGTGAATACTTGGTTAAATAGTCAATATTTTTTTTCTAAAATCTACCCGAACTCCGAAAATTATGAATTTAATGTGGACGACCTCCGTGGTCGAAGTCACCAAGCGTTGGCTACGGACTTAAGAGGTTCCGGGTTGGTATACCGGGTACAGCTAAACCTTGGATGTGTGTGTTAGTTTTAGGTCACTTTACAAAGGAAAGAATGACTTATGAGATCAGCTTCCTTACTGTGTCCATTAATGAACCCCAAAGAACTTTTGAGTTATTGCGGAGAAATTCATTAAACTCGAAACACTCATAGTTAGTTATTCTATACGTATTATAAAACTCAACGTCTCTCTGTCTGTCTGTCTTTTAGTGCGCTTATCACTCGAGAACCACGTATCGGACTTACGTGTTTTTTTTTAATTCATAGCTATGTTCTCTGGCCAGATTTTAATACATATTTTGTTACGTAAAGTAACGTAAGGAATAAGCAGTGACGATAAAAGTGAATCAAGTAGGAAAAAAGTTTGCCGCCAGCGGACTCTCTTGCAATACCCTGTCTAAACCGTTAACGATGGAACAATATCATGTAGTAAAGAATTGTGTAGAATAAAAAAATCTAAAAAAAAACTCCCCGGTAACATATATCTATTTATAACAGAGAAATACATAAGCGTATTTACCATTTACTTCACAAGCAACATTCAATGACGAAGTTTTTTACCTGGCACTCATTGAAATTGAAAAGCAAGTGCCGACATTGTCAGGAAACATTATTGGTGTTATTAGTTAGTTTATTTATTACTACTTTAGTTTTCTGCCTCCGGCTTTGTTTATTGAAACTCTTTGTTACTCCTGCATAATCACTAACACTGGAAATTCAACTTATGTGTGTGTTTAACACGTCGTTTGAGTTTATTTTCGGTTATTTGTTGCCTTTCGTTCTTAATGTTGTAATATTTTTACAGTATAATTTTCAATTAATGTTCTGGAAAAAGTCACACTTGGTAATAGTTTTCAGTTAATTTCTTTATTTTGAAACTTTCCCGAGTCGGGATGTCCAAAAACCAACCAAGATACATCACTTAGTGCCTCGAACTGACACAGGGGCCGTTCACATGCAGATAATTGTACTTTCCACATGAAAAAACAGTGGTGCTTGGTTAGACAAATAAAAGGCGCGTGTTACGGAAGAATGTGTGATTGTGTGTTCCCAGCTGCTGATGCACATTCTCCGACTGGGCATAGTCTGTACCTTGCTGTCGGAGACATTGGTGAATGGATTCACCACTGGAGCGGCTGTCCACGTATTGACGTCACAGATCAAAGACCTGCTGGGAATGAACGTCACCCAGTACAAGGGTCCTTTCAGAATTGGTTACGTAAGTTGGTTACATTTGATCGTTCCTCTTTGTTGTGCCAGAAAGTTGTGTGTGTGCATATTGCCTCGTATAGCACTTTTTTTTAAGGATGCTTTTATATTGGGGAGGTTTCAGCAGAGGCAAAGACAAAGATTATGTAAGTGGTCTTCTACTGCAAAATAACTAACTTATTTCAATTCAAAAAATCCATAATACACTCAAACGTATATGTTGTGTTATATAATAAAAGTCCACGCATACCANCCAGAAAGTTGTGTGTGTGCATATTGCCTCGTATAGCACTTTTTTTTAAGGATGCTTTTATATTGGGGAGGTTTCAGCAGAGGCAAAGACAAAGATTATGTAAGTGGTCTTCTACTGCAAAATAACTAACTTATTTCAATTCAAAAAATCCATAATACACTCAAACGTATATGTTGTGTTATATAATAAAAGTCCACGCATACCAGAGATCACAATCATTCAAAAATGCCTGTATACATTTTTTGGCATGTATGAATTCCTACAAATGAACACTTATGTGAANCAGAGATCACAATCATTCAAAAATGCCTGTATACATTTTTTGGCATGTATGAATTCCTACAAATGAACACTTATGTGTAGGCATTGGCATACATTTATCATTATACGTGATTTCACTGGCGTGCGTGTTTGACTTTTTTATAATAAAACCCATCTTATATGATATTTTATCATTTGGCACTTGAAAGTAAGTACAAGAGCAAAAATAAATATTACGTTATCCCAGGATGGTCCAAAGCAATACATTTAAAAGCATCCGTAGTGAAGAACATAACAATTCTTTAATACGAGCGTACTGTGTATGTTCAAATCATTCGCATTTCTTTTTAATGTGAAAATTCAAGGAAAACAAACAATTAAACTGTGAATCACAAATTATTCGTATGCATTTTGCTCATAAGTCGTTAATAATAGAGGTCATTACAATGCAAACATATACATTTAATTATTATAAACTTAATACAAATAAGTTGTTCAAACGAATAATTCAGAAACGCAATATTTTGAGATCTTTTTGTAAGTGGAAGAAACATTACTTGTAAAGGATTATGCTCCAATAAACCTAATAACCAGTACATCAATGCTACTGCAACCTACGACGTTTATTTTCAAGGGCATGCGCTGGCGTATGGTATCCAAAACACATTGAAATATCAGGAAATTTATTTAAAGCTATTTTTTGTCGCACTTGTATTTTGTCCCCTATTTACAACCATCAATATACATAGATTTTTAAATACTATTGCACCAAAAGTGGTTCCAAGAAAGATCTAAGCTAGATTAGCATATATGTAGCATTGAATTAAGTTACCATTTATTTCATAGGTTGTTTGTCGGGCATCAATAATTTAGTTCTGTGACTATATTAACTGTAAACATATGTTCCAAATGTAAGGACGCAAACTTTCAAGATTAGCAGGTGCTTTACAGTTGTAAATAAAATATTTGCTTGTGTAACAAGATCATCCTTTGTTTCATTATTTTTGCGCCTTTGTTGAACATGTGACTTAAAATCGTATACATCATTCTGCCCATTCTTAAAAGTTAGAAATAATCGCTTGAATTGTGTGTCAATTTGAATATTTTGTCCATTCTAGAGTTGTGGTTGTGGTAATGCCATGTAAAGATGTAGGTTATACGGAAACAGATATGCGTCCCTTTTTTATGCTGTTTTAAATTTTATATAATTTGACAATTCTGAGCCATTTAAAATACGAATTTTTGAATTTTAGATTATCTTTTTACGAATTCGAGAGTGAATGGGAATGCCTAATTTTTTGTTTAATTTGCACTTACAGACTATGAATAAAGGGAAACATTTTCTAAGTAACTACTGTACCATAAGAAAGCATGACGCAAAATATTAAACTGTGGAACCAGGTGAACTTCTTTACACTTAAATCCACCCCCGCAACATTATCCTTTGGAGAGTGCTACATTTCAACAACAAGAGACCTAAAATATTGTGCTATAAAATTGTTAACGTAAATGTAGCTGCATTTTATCAAAATATGCTTGTAAATCTCTGGTCAAGAGTTTTTCTTTCTTATTTTCAGACTTATATAGAACTTTTCAGCAAGATAACACTGTCGAATGTAGCTGCAGTTGTATTCTCCATCGTTACTATCTTGGTGCTGGTGGGCAACGAGTTTCTTAAGGTACTGACTCCAACTTTTAGTTATGCTAATAAAATAATATATTAATGAATGTATCTGTAATATTACCTTGCACGTAGATTCTTGTTTTCATATTGAGGATTGACGAATTCCATACAGTATAGCTAGTAAAAATAATTCGTATTTTAAATGCTAGATGTTTAATGAGTATCGATATAATTTTTATTTGAATTAAAGAACATATAATGTTGAAGTTACTTGAAATTAGGGAACTGAGTTTCATTTTTAGTGCTTCTTTACATGTCCTTTCTAATTTACTGATTGAAGATGTTAAAAACTTTCTTTGTTGTGACGGTGCTTCATTTTCAGGAAATTTAATTTTGTCCCGTTATTATCAGTTGTGTATTAAAATGTATGCTTTNGTTGTGACGGTGCTTCATTTTCAGGAAATTTAATTTTGTCCCGTTATTATCAGTTGTGTATTAAAATGTATGCTTTCTCCTCTACTAAAAAATATAATGTCTTCATTGTTATTCAGTAACTTTTCAATATTGACAACTATTGACATTTCACAGAAAAATATTAAGAGCTCAAAGATTATTCCTTTCTTAGACCTAGCAAAATGTGCTATAAAATTTTGCTTTGCTAGCGGTTTAGAAGCTTCCGGACTTATGTGACAGTGGGCAGTAAGAGATACGCTTTAAANTTAAAATTTTGCTTTGCTAGCGGTTTAGAAGCTTCCGGACTTATGTGACAGTGGGCAGTAAGAGATACGCTTTAAAATGTTTTATAATATTCCTGTCACTCTAAAACCACATTTAGGCTACTATGGGGAACAAGATCTTCGAATGAGTTTAGTTCAAAAAATTGTAATTTATTGGATATAAAACAACACATTACCGAATACTGTTTTATTTAATGAATATATGTTAATTATAATGTTGATATGTAATATATAATTCGTGTAACTTTCATTATGAATATTGAGGCTTGCATGTACCTAGTTTTCGTACAGAATTTTGAAACTACGGGTTGCAATCACGGTTTTTATGATGAATGTGATTTACAACATTTAAGTTAATAATAAATGTTGTCTTTGGAGTAACACTCTCAGGCGAACATTTTACGATAAAGACAGCTACATATTTTGGTTTTTCTGTAAATGTTTGCCTGTCAGCTATGCAACTTGTAAATTGTATTTCCTTTCCATTATGATAGGGGACGGTACGACCAACCAATTTGTTACAAATGTCAGATTTCAATTAAATAACTTGCCAATGTAGTAAGTATTTTGTTGTTTCATCACATTTNTGTTTCGTCACATTCGGTTACACATTACTCTTAAACAGTTATTTGAAAATCTCGATTTTCAAGGATGCGTACTTCCCTTAATAATCCTTGTAGATCCTAGGATATACTGTGATTTCTTTATCATGTTCTATTAGGAATCATCTCACATCTTTGGCGTTTGGAGAATAATCCTTTTCAAACCCACCATCGAACCAATAGTCCAGATTTAAAAGATCGACATCGTCGCATTGTAGTTTCGTTTACAATTGATGAATCTGTTCTTTAAAGTAAAAGAGATTAAACCACTTTATTGTTAGACAGCTTTGTTCTTGTTTGGAGCGAAAAAAATTAAATCCTGCTGTACGATTCAACATGACTTAGCTTGGAAAAAACTGTAGTCACTCCATTCGTCAACCTAATGTGCCAGTGCGGTGAACAAATTCACATAAAACGACAGTTTCGAGTTTTTGACCAACCCGGTCTGTACATTTCAGCCAGTGGCAATCTTACCACGTCACCTACTATGGTGTGTTAGGATAGTATTGATAATCTTCCAGGTGTTGATCTCCTAACATTACTGTACACAGAACATATTATGAGAATATTGTCTTGAAAATAATATCAGTATGTTTATGTGTACTCATTATTATTCTCGAACGAAGTAGTGACTCAAGCATGATAATGTTCCGTGTCGTTGAGAATATACTTAAAACAACGTCTGAAATACGAAAGGTTCCAGTCCAACTGACCATTGTTTTGTTGCAGCGTCTAGTCAGCAAGGTGTCTAAAGTTCCCGTGCCGATAGAGCTGCTGGTAGTTATTGCCGGGACACTGGTCTCATCATACACCAGCATCGCTAAGGACTGCGCCGTTGTTGTACTCGGCGAGATACCAACATGGTAAGCGCAATTTCACAGCTTCTTCCGAATTCAAAATATTTTTCTAGACTCCGGTAGGATATGGCAAATGTATTAGGAGATGACTCGTGTTTCTACAAAATGATGCCAAATTTGAACGCCACGCTACGTTAAAGTTTGCGCTTTGTTAAATGTACAGTGAGACCTGGAGAAACACACTGAAACATGACGTCTGTTACCAGAGTGAGATCTGCCCAAATAACCGCCGTTCTTGCCATTAAATGTTCGCTGATATGGCAAGTGTTTGCGAGAAATGGATACATTCGCAACAGTTCTGTCGAAGTGTATTTGGGACATTATCAGAATACACGCATACATTTCGGAAGACATCGCGGTACACCGCCAACCAACACAACTGCACATGCTCTTACAATCATTCAATCGTGTAAAGTTTTCTACGCTGGATTACGTAAATTGTAAAAGATAGAAACTGTGGGAAAAGCTTATAATTTTCGGTGCCGCAGATTGAATTTGCTAACTGCTTTTTGTACCACTGCATTTACTAAGTTGATTTGCCTCGTACAATTCTGGGAACTAGCGATTTCATTGTCAACAGCCGCAAGAGTCACCGCTGGGTTTAATAAAATCTGTATCCAGTGGTTGAACAGCGCCAATGATAGATATATTCAGTTAACATCTGCGCTCCACTGATGGGACAACCTCACTGGAATGCATATTTTATCTCCCCTTTGAAGAGCAGTTTTTTAGAGCACACTACCAATCCGTTTGAAAGATGTGATTTTTCGGACTATCGCAGCGGAAGTGGTACTAGCACGATGGAGCCTGTGAATACTTCAGTTTGGAGTAGAATCACCACCTTCCACCATATTTGCTGTTCGTTGGATGTGCAGAGGCAATTTACACCACTTTATCTCGTTGTTTGGGAAAATCTTAAACAATCATGTACGAACCCTTCTCACCCCCGCCCCACTCAAATTGTACGGAGCTTAAAAAATTTGCTCGCATTTCCGATACATTTGTCACCACCTGTATCTTTGAGCAGACCAATGTGGTTTTTGTTAACAATGGATGCACCAACATGGGTGGTCGTTAGTTTCAAAAGCCGTTGTAAATTTTGGACCTCTCTCTTATTAATGACGCAGCGCGCGTTAAAATGTGAGTAGAGCCTATACTTTCTTGACTCAGATGATCTCTGTTTTAGCCATTATCAGGGCTCAAAGGAATTTATTTTAAAAGAAGAACTACTCATTATGTGTACCTGTTATCGGGCGATTTATTATCTTATATTAGTTATTATAACTTACTTATCACTACACAATATGTTGAAGATGTATGATGAGTTGCTATCAAATAGTAGCATAGACTGCTAAACTTAGACGTTTCTTGCCGTTGCAATTTTTTGCCATCAACCCCAAGATCACCACGTTATAATACTTATGTTGGTACCCCTTACATCATGTTTAGTTTTTAACTGGAGTTCAGAGTATTTTATTTACGGATTAATACCCGTGGATGGCGAGATAGTAGGAGATATAACCAGATTCTTGAACAAGACAGGGGAAGAATTCGGCCATGGTCTATATCAAGGAAACACATTGTCATTCGCTTGGCGTGCTTTTGGAAAACCGTGTAAAAACAAAATCAGGAATAACAGGAAAACTGTTTTGCCACTGCCCTGTCTCTTTCGGTGAAGTAAAAAATAATTATTTACAGTAAAATATATGTCAGGATTAAATGTGTTGCATCATATTCATACCTTCTGTGGAGTAATGAGACAGCCTAATAACCTAATATGCGCGGGATTCGTACCCGGAACTACACCCACCTCAAGCCTAAACATTATCATCCTTGTTAGATGGTCGGCGCAACTTATTTAGTATCATATGAATATAANGTTAACATCTGCGCTCCACTGATGGGACAACCTCACTGGAATGCATATTTTATCTCCCCTTTGAAGAGCAGTTTTTGAGAGCACACTACCAATCCGTTTGAAATATGTGATTTTTCGTACTATCGCAGCGGAAGTGGTACTAGCACAATGGAGCCTGTGAATACTTCAGTTGGGAGTAGAATCACCACCTTCCACCATATTTGCTGTTCGTTGGATGTGCAGAGGCAATTTACACCACTTTATCTCGTTGCTTGGGAAAATCTTAAACAATGCAGTACGAACCCTTCTCACCCCCGCCCCTCTCAAATTGTATGGAGCTTAAAAAATTTGCTCGCATTTCCGATACATTTGTCACCACCTGTATCTTTAAGCAGACCAATGTGGTTTTTGTTAACAATGGATGCACCAACATGGGTGGTCGTTAGTTTCAAAAGCCGTTGTAAATTTTGGACCTCTCTCTTATTACTGACGCAGCACGCGTTAAAATGTGAGTAGAGCCTATACTTTCTTGACTCAGATGATCTCTGTTTTAACCATTATCAGGGCTGAAAGGAATTTATTTTAAAAGAAGAACTACTCATTATGTGTGCCTGTTATCGGGCGATTTATTATCTTATATTAGTTATAATAACTTACTTATCACTACACAATATTTTGAAGATGTATGATGAGTTGCTATCAAATAGTAGCATAGACTGCTAAACTTAGACGTTTCTTGCCGTTGCAATTTTCTGCCATCAACCCCAAGATCACCACGTTATAATACTTGTGTTGGTACCCCTTACATCATGTTTAGTTTTTAACTGGAGTTCAGAGTATTTTATTTACGGATTAATACCCGTGGATCGCGAGATAGTAGGAGATATAACCAGATTCTTGAACAAGACAGGGGAAGAATTCGGCCATGGTCTATATCAAGGAAACACATAGTCATTCGCTTAGCGTACTTTTGGAAAACCGTGTAAAAACAGAATCACGAATAACAGGAAAAGTGTTTTGCCACTGCCCTGTCTCTTTCGGTGAAGTACAAAATAATTCTGTACAGTAAAATATATGTCAGGATTAAATGTGTTGCATCATATTCATACCTTCTGTGGAGTAATGAGACAGCCTAATAACCTATTATGCGCGGGATTCGTACCCGGAACTTCACCCACCTCAAGCCTAAACATTATCATCCTTGTTAGATGGTCGGCGCAACTTATTTAGTATCATATGAATATAAACATGTGAAAATATAGGTTTTGCTTAAAACTTCTGAGAAATGCGTGGCCTGTATCAGTAAGTAAATGCAAATTGACCTGGCTGTCAATGTCTTGTTTTCTCTTATTCAGTACGTGCAATTGATGTTTCGCATGCAATAAAGAATTTTACAAATGAATGAGAGCTATGGAGAAATAAAATGATGTCTCTAAAGGGCTCCACAAAGTACTCATTACATTGGATTAGCTGCTATAATTACACGTGTGAAAAATTCCCTTTCTCAAATTTTTTTTAACTGATCGNAGGTGCAATTGATGTTTCGCATGCAATAAAGAATTTTACTAATGAAAGAGAGCTATGGAGAAATAAAATGATGTCTCTAAAGGGCTCCACAAAATACTCATTACATTGGATTAGCTGCTATAAATACACGTGTGAAAAATTCCCTTTCTCAAATTTTTTTTAACTGATCGTAATCGAAAACGCGAAGGCTTGTTAAGTAACAGATAAGTCAATGCTGTTATATCACTGGCTTATAAATTCAAAAATGTAAGTATATTTGATCTATTTTGGTGACGAATGCACGAAGTTGTGTTTTGTAGTAGTCGAACACGCCATCACTACATACATTTTGTTTGATGTGGCTGCTGCAGACTTCCATACCCCACTCTCCCGCCAGTCACGCTCCTGGCAGATGTGGCTATCGACAGTTTCACCCATCACCATGGTCTCCTACACCACCACCATGTCCATGGCGCTTATATTCGCCCAGAAGCTCAGTTACGAGGTGGATGCAAACCAAGAGCTCTTGGCGCAAGTCAGTCTTCCACCTCACTTCTTTTCCAAGTTCACTTCAATCCAATTTATTTGCAACCATTAGGCATATAACAAATTCAGTAGGTTTTGTCATGATCATAGTTACAATTATTACAATAACTTTGTATAAATATATAAATTTGTTTAATACAACCTGCTAAAAATAATTCACAACTATATCACACTCCATGAATTCATCTATTTTATAAAAAGCTTTTTTCTTCAAATATTTGGAACTTAATAGAGCAACAATATCACATTTATTATTTTTAATAGAGTTTGGGAATTATTATATATTTTTAATTTAATGTATTAATGACTGTTAGATGTTTTAGTTCAGCTAGCAAAAGGCGTATGTATGTCCAAAGTATATTTAGTATTATAATCATGAATTTCACAGCGTGTGGTGTTTAACATAAACTACATTAGTATATATTTGCGGGCAAGGTACAGTCATTATATTAACTTGTCTAAAGTTATTTCTGTACGAGTCATTCTTAAACGTACAATTACCTTAATTACATACGTTTTTCTGCCACGTGAAAATTCTCGCTGATGCAGGACGATTACCCTAAATTCTAATCCCGTAGTTTACCACAGAATGAAAGAAAGTATAATAACATGTAATCAATATGTGAATATTTATACACCATTTTAGTTTGCGGAACGGGTAAATCACTCTTTATAACTTTTTAATACCTGTTCTAGATAAGCATCCTATCTTAGCTTTCTGTCCAGTTGTAAATCTAGTCATTTAACCAACATGTTAAATCTTTGCTCACTTGTAAACTGTTTAAGTGTAAATAGCATGCTTTCTGTCTTACTTCCATCTATACCAAGCTTGTTAACAGAAAACCATTATTTTGCCTTTCCCTCACAATATCATGGTAATATAGGCAGTTATAAAAGATTTTTTCATCAGCATACATAATGGTAGCGCATGGAACATTACAATGACAGTTATTTACACTGAAGAGCTACAAAAACTGGCGCACCTGCCTAATATCGTGTAGGGCCCCGCGAGCACGCAGAAGTGCCACTGGACGACGTGGCATGGACTTGACTAATGTCTGAAGATATGCAGGACGCAATTCACACCATGAATCCTGCAGGGCAGTCCACAAATCCATAGGAATGCGAGGAGGTGGAGATCTCTTCTGAACAGCACGTTACAAGGCATCCCAGATATGCTCAATAATGTTCATGTCTGGTGATTTAGGTGGCGAATGGAAGTGTCTAAAGTAAGAAGAGTGTTCCTGGAGCCACTCGGTTGCAACTCTCGCCGTGTGGGGTATCGCATTGTCCTGCTGTAATTGTCCACGTCCGTCGGAATGCACAATGGACAAGAATGGGTGCAGGTGATCGGACAGGAGGGTTACGTATCTGTCACCTGTCAGAGTCGTATCTAGACGAATCAGGGGTCCCATTTCGTGCCAACTGCATACGCCCCATACCGTGACATATCCTCCACTAGCTTGAACAATCTCCTGTTGAAATGTAGGGTCCATGGATTCATGAGTATGTCTCCATACACGTACACGTCCATCCGCCAGATACAATTGGAAACGAGACTCGTCAGACCAGGCAACGTCTTTCCAGTCATCAACAGTCCAGTGGCGGAGTTGGCGGGCCCATGTGAGGCGTAAAGCTTTGTGTCGTGCAGTCAACAACGGTACACGAGTGGGCCTTTGGCTCCGAAATCCCATATGAATGATGGTCCGTTGAATAGTTCGCACGCTGGCACTTGTTGATGCCCCAGCATTGAAGTCTGCACCAATTCGAGAAAGCGTTGCACGTCTGTCACGTTTAATGATTCTCGTCAGTCGTCGTTTGTCCCGTTCGTTCACGATCTTTTTTCGGCCGCAGTGATGTCGAAGATTTGATGTTTTACCGGATNGTGATGTCGAATATTTGATGTTTTGCTGGATTCCCGATATTCACAGTACACTCGTGAAATGGTCGTACGCGAAAATCCAAATTTTATCACTACCTCGGAGATGCTATGTCCCATTTATCGTGCACCGACTATAACACCACGTTCAAACTCACTGAAATCTTGATAATCTGCCATTGTAGCGGCAGTAACCGATGTAGCAACTTTGTCAAACACTTGTTGTCTTATATAGGCACAGCCGACCGCATCTCGTTACTCTGATTGGTTTCATACCTCTATTATTTTCATACGCACGCCTATACCAGATTTTTTGGATCTTCAGTACAAGTATCAGAAAAATATGTGTGGTTCGAAAACAAATCATTGAGGTAGACAGGCATTAATATTTTTAATTTCAGTAACACAATTATTCACCAAAATCATCCGCTTCTATCACTTAAATTCGACTTTAACAGTTTTAGCTCAATTACTTGCACACCATAAAATCCCAAGTCCGTAAATAGGAAACTATATGTTATGCAATCAAAAGCATTTGTCAGGCCAATTAAGGTAGTACCAGTAACCTTTTCACTCTCTAAGCCTTCTTCAAGTAATGGGTTGAGCACCTTTTGAACAAGCATTGATGTAGATGTACTTGGCCTCAAAAGCTGAACTCGTTGTTATAAAGTAGTTCGTTCACAGAGAAAAAAATATCTAACTGTATCAACAAGCCAGGCTCAAATCACTTAACTAATGATGAATAGAGTAGCAATTGACTTGTGGCTAGGATAATTCATTTTATCCCCTTTCTTGAAAATAGCTATTACTTTGGATTTTTTAGATCTACTATAAAATGGTTGTTTATGATATCAATACTATTTTTATAACATTGTTTGAGAATCCACAATCATCTTCGGTGTGAGAAGTTTTCATATATGGTAACACGTGTTTGACTGTTTATAGATCAATATTTTTCCATCTGAAAATACTTACGTTTCAGCCTTGATATTTTTCATATTTGTTAAGTAACTATTTACAGTAGAAGTTTGCCTATGAATGCACCGGCCATTACTTTTGTCGTCTTCACAAACATTAACGATGTTTGATATATTAACAAAATATTCATTTAGGTGTTCAGGAATATAATGTATATCAGTTTTGTTTGTGGTTTTGTTAGATTATTTCTTCATTGCAATACATAATGCTTTGCATTTATTATTAAAGTTTTTGAAAGAAAAAATAAATTTGCTGAATGCTTTTTGTTTCTAAACTTGTTGTGTAATGTATTTTAATTTTTAAATTTTTCTTTATCTATATTATTATTTATGTTTAATATCGTTTCCTATAAATAATTATCAGTAATAACGCATATTTTTAGTTAATGTATAAACCAATTTGTGTGCACATATTTTTTGCCACACATTTCTTCACTGGTATGTCCCTTAAGGGGCAGTTTATGTTATAGAAATAACTATTTGTATTTATGAAGTACATAAAAGCATTTTTTGTTTCAAATATAAAGTACAATTTATCTCAGTTTACTAAACTTATATTTTACCTAATAGATTCAAGTCTACTAAAAACTAAGTAAACGTTTAGACTTCGTGCTATTCTAATTACATTTACTGTTATTTTCAAGTGAACGAAATCGTACCCAGCCTGCTGCATGATCAGATAAAATGTATTGTTCAAGAAAGCTACATTTGGAGGAAGACTCATTAATATTAGCAAATATATTATGTAAACATGCTTCCAAATTTGTAGGTTTGTCATGTACACACTACAGATAATATATTTCAATATATTGGTTTTGATAAAACAGTACTTAATAACAGGTTAGGGACACACCGTTTATTTCATAAATAAAATTTTTCTGCAATTGCGACGGCTAATTTGATCCTTTTAGATAATGGGACTCTTCACACATTCATAAAGCTAAAAATATAACACAAGCACATCATAAAATTATTGCCAGCAGAGAGTTAATCTGCCACAGCCAATACTCCTGCGATTTCAGTAAATACTATATATGTATGTATCAGGGCGGGAGGGACTCGAAGGCTACTTGATCACTGGGTTTGCTATTTTGAGTAGTGACACAATAATATCCGCGTTCACTTAGCACTTTACCTGTGAATAACTGAACAACAGTGTTAATTTAAATTTGTTATATTGTTATTTTTCACTCTAGCCACGTTAATAAACAATTCAGATTAATATTTTTTGATTAACTTTGCAGTGTGCATTAATTTCAAAAATTATTTAAGGAACTTAAATTATAAATAATTTCTTGAACCTGATAGAGATTAATTTACCTATCAGGCACGTTTCCTTACAACCTTATAATCTTTCTGATTATATATTATTTTCAGTTAAATATTAAATATTTAAAAACCTATCTTGGAAAGCCTTCGAATGTTCTCAACTGGATGAAAATATTACTCTCTCAGTTCTCAGAACTAATCGAATTATAGCCGATACGTATTTTCTTAGAATGCTTTTAAAATGGCAAACTTAAATTAACCACTTACGATGCCCACATAAGCTATAAGAAACCTTTACTATTATAACTAAAAAACTACTGTTTGCTAATGAATAAATTAATATAACTCTAATGGAGTGTCAGATTAATAAATTAATTCATACATAAAACAGAAGCTTGTAAATGTTAGGTAACTTGGTTTCAATAGCAATTGTATGTTTACTGACTCTGTCGTACCTATACCCCTTTTAACGAAATTCATAAACTTTTCTATTTGAAAAAATTGGAATTATTGCACTATATATTGTTTGTACTTCTGTGCTGTCTAAAAAATCTTTGCTATAGTACACTACCACATCTTAACTAATATTTTCGTAAGTTAACAGGAATCATTTGGGTTTTGTTTCAGGGTGCTGGGAATATTTTTGGATCCTTCTTTTCGTGCATGCCATTCTGCGCTGCTTTGTCGAGAAGCGTTATTCAACAAGTGGTTGGAGGGAAGACTCAGCTAGCAAGTATCGTCTCTTGTGCTATACTCCTCTGCATTCTGCTGTGGATTGGACCGTTCTTCGAACCCCTCCCTAGGGTGAGTAACATCAGATATAGTTTATTCACGGTATCTTCGCACTATTTGAATCAAATCTTTGAAAAATCATCCCATGTATGACGTGTTTGTTTGTTTTCTGAATATGCCAATTATCACAAGCGTTTTATACTTGTCTTAAAAAAAAAGTATATAATTATTGTTTAAATTGAACTTTTACTTATATGTTATATATAAATTATAATATTTAATGTATAATTAAATAGAATAATTAGAGATAAAGTAGGTGTGTTTGTAATCCGTAGTAACACATATTTCTGGTGCAAAATATTACTAAACTGAGTGCGGTGCGTTGTCCCTTTGGTGTAATTTTCTATACTGGTTTAAGCTTTGTTTGCAGGAGGCGGAGGAATAGCCTGAGGGAAGAACTTAAACAGAGCTTCAGGAAAGTTGAAAGTAACCACGAATGTACTACCGCTACGTATCCAAGAAATATGGTTATGAATGTCTGCAGTGGCAAAACATACTGGAGAAACTCCTGGTTAGAATGTATCTTTACAGTTCCGAGCACTGGAATGCGAAGATACTCACAAATTTTATATACTCACAACAATACGACCCATTAAGTATCCTTCCAAATGGACGGATGATTTGAGTTCTCGTTGGTACCAAGGCTAGTCCGCGGCTTGCCTATTCGGTGGCGGCTAGGAAATAAGAGAGTTGTGACTCTTTATATACCACATATCGCAGTGGCATATGAGTACAGGAATGCTCATATAACCTAAATTACAAATACGCCATTGAAATAAACATTTGCTTATCCTGTAAAATTATTCGGTAAATGTGAACGTTGATAAACAGAAACATTTCTATATGATATACAAAATGTCAGAGCTTTGTGCAGTGTTAGTTAATTCAATATACCGAACACCAAGCAAAATACCAAGAACAAATTTATAATACCGCGTCACACTACTACTAATGATAATACGTGCTTTAATTATTCTTCCGCCACCTTGTACAATGGCCTGCCAGAGGATCTAAAACAATTTTTTTTTTTAGTAAACACTACAGACAGCACAACTTGCTGAATTATCGTGCTAAGTGAAGTGTTAGTGTAAGTCACACAACGGGAATGCGCTGAAGTAGGCTAATTAATATTTATTTTTTAAAATTATTTTTCTTACAAATTAATAATTTATGTTTCGTTACGTTTACATTAGAAAAAAAAATGATTACTGCTGTTAGCTTGAGTTATTAATGAGGCCCCTTATTTTGTATGTATTTAAGCTAGTTAAAAGTTAGTTATTCCTTTCAATAGTTATTGTAATTTAATTACTATGAAATAAGCCTACTAGAGCTCTAATTATTTTTAATTATTTTTTTTAATAACAGCATTTTCAAGTTTCATAGCTGTAATGAATTGTTTGTTAGATGACACACACACATTTGTAAATCGGCCAGTGGCTGAATATGTCATGTATAAATAAATAAACTGCTTATACGAAGGCGCGGCCTTAGCTCTTTGCGTGACATGTGATGTGACACTTGATACTTGTCAGACATGATGAGTGAAAAATATGAATGACAAGGAGACATAAGACAGCCGTACGATCTAATGAAATAATTTGATGGAGGCTAGATGATAGGGCTGCAAGAGGCAGGGTGGATGATGTCATGAATTACCTTTTATTTGGGCAGTTCGGACTTCACAGTCAAATTGTGTAGGGATCAACGAACACGTAAAGGTACCTATTAATAACGTAATTCATTAACAAACAGGAAAAAACAGAGCCAGGGGCTTCCTTGTTCACTACTCAGCATCATGTGGAATCTTCATCATATAATCTTATATCTACATGTAATCCACAATGTCGCCTTCGTTTGCGATTGTTTCAGCAGAGAAGCGTGGAATGTTACCGAATTGCTTTCCTGTGAGAGTGGCTGACCACCATACAAGGATTAGATGACCGCAGGTCAGCGCGACAATCATTGTATCTCTTTATACTCTGGTATGTGTATCTTACTATTGCAATTATAGTCTGTGGAGCAACCGCATATTATCATCTTTCGCCATTAGTTGTGATAAGATGATCATAGAATGCAAAGCGATGCATTAAAGACTTTTTGCTGTCCTACGTGCTACATTTCCTGACCGAGTGCCCATGAAAGAAGCCATATTCCAATAATAAAACGTTCATCCACACATACAGTAGGGAGCTGACGAGAAGGCAAGGCTGCGTGGTGGGGTGGTGGTCGGGGCCGCAAACCCTCCCTTGCCCCTTTCTGGCGTTTAAAGACCGCTGTCAGAGTAACGGGTCACCCTCGCTACCAGTCATCCCAAAAGATACAGCTCTCTGGAAGTCAGTCACGAGTTAGTGTCTGTTGCGTGCGTATCAGGACGGTATTTTATGGCGCAGTCTAGGAAGAAAGGGAAAACTATGCACAGCGAAGCGAGGGAGGTGATCAGACTTGTGATAAATAAATGTGACGAAGAAGCTACTGATGGTCAAATAAAGCATTTATTATCTCAATCTAATCTGCGTGCATCAGAATACACTAGAACTTCTATGAGAAGTGTTTCCAGAATTCGCAAAGAAGGTGCTGATGCTTGTAACAGTTCGCTGTCAACACCAGGCAAACACCGAAAGCGTCCGCATGAAAGATTTGATAGGAGAGTAATAAGAGACGTCATTCATGATTTTCACTTAGTACAGAAACAAGTACCAACATGTCCTAAGAGTCTCGTTGCTTTGAGAGAAAAAATTGATTTTCCATGGGATGTTCACATGCTCAGGCGGATACTGAAAGAAATTGGGTTTTAATGGAATCGGTGTAACAGTTCTCGGAAGCTATTAGTGGAAAGACCGCACATTTTCCACTGGCGTTGTTAATACTTAAAATAAATTCTCCACTACAGAATGGAGGGGCGCCCCATAATTTACATTGATGAAACCTGGGTTGAAAGCAACATCACATTTAACAAATTTTGGCAAAATGATACTGAACGTGGTGTGTTAACCAACAGCAGTTCTTAGAACCGTTTAATTGTTGTTCATGCAGGTGCTAAAACTGGATTAATTGAAAATGCACTGCTAATTTTTCCAGCAGGCAGAGCTACGGGGGACTACCATGGGCAGATGAATTCTGCGAACTTCGAAAAGTGGATGCATAATCAGTTATTGCCAAACCTACCAGAAAAGTCTGTTGTTATTATGGACAATGCGCTTTATCACTCAGTACAAGAAAATAAACCCCCATCGAAATATGCAGTGAAAAAGGAAATGGAGTCATGGTTGACCAATAACAACATTCCCTTTACTCATGAAATGCGAAAAACAAAGCTTTTCGACTTAATTGCGCAGAACAGGAAGCCTGAAAAAGTATTTCGTATTGACCAACTTTTAAAACTGCACGGACATGATGTTCTTAGACTTCCTCCTTATATGTGCGAACTTAATCCCATTGAACTAGCGTGGTCTAAAACAAAGAGACTAGTGCGGGAAAAGAACATTACTGCTAGCTTGTCGTTAACAAAGCTAATGGAAATCACGACGGAAGCAATATCTTCTGTCGCTGAAGAAGACTGGCAAGGATACTGTTCGCAGGTCCAAAATATAGAAGCAGACTACTGGCAAAAGGACTGTCGCGTGGAAGACGCAATAGATAGTTTTGTGATATGCCTAGACCGTGACTCCAGTGGATCGAGTGATTCATCTGACGACGAATTTTCCTCTTCCGAATCGGAACTGGTGCTGCCACTTCCCGAAAGTGAATAAATTATCATCGAACAACAACATCCACTGTTTGAGTTAAGCGGTCCTTTCAGAGTATTTTATTAAAGTTATGAATTCCTGATATTAACTGCTTTAGCCGTAAATGTATGCAATCGAAATTGTTTTCAAGTCACTATGGTTGTTTCGCAGGTATTTAAGTAAAACAATTTAAGTTAAAACCGTTTAAAAATGTTGTTTTTGGCCATACTGAAAGTCTTAAAATTAGTATTGGTAATGTAAAAGATGTTTTAACAATTGTAACTATTGTGAAATGTGATTAATTTTCGTACTGGAACAGATTGCGAATATGTACAATAAATAGCTCGCTTTAAAAATGTTTCCTCCAAATACAATGTAAAACATTTCGCGCACCAGGCAAACGGGCACCTAAAATGGCGAATTGAAAGGTTACTGTCAAAAGAAATAATAGAGGCGTATAACATGACATTATAGAGTATATTTGTATGCGTGTCGTATGAAAGGAAAATCTTCCTGCGAACTGATAGTTTTAGTACTGGTAGTACAGGTTGGAGGCGACGGTGGCGACATTGCGGCCCACCGGGCCCACCCTCCCGCTCACCCACCCTGCCCGAATTCCAGAGCCTCGCCTTCTCGTGAGCTCTGGACTATAGCTCTAGTTTTCCAGGTGTATTTACGTCGTACTTCAAAACTGCCTGACCCGTCCGTACATCTGATTTGTCGCCTATCGAACATCTCGGGACTATAAGGATCGTTAGCTTCTTCTACCTGGAAGTGTTTGTAATTTGGGAAATAATTTTGCAACAGCTGTGAGTAAACATGTCGCAGGATAACATATAGTGTTTGATTGCATGGCCGATCATATCGATGTATGCATGTATGTATGGGGCATTCCAACGAGGCACTAAAGGTGTCCTCCTTTTGTCTCCTGCAAGTGGTAAAAGGAGGGAAGGGAAATTGTTATAATGCAATGATTTTGTAAGCTCTTCTTTTTTCTATCTCTACCACCATACTTATAACATTTATTTTGAATTCAGTGGTGCCGTCTTGGAACACGAGTATGTATGTCAATGATAGTACATGGATCCTATTAAACATACGTAGATGCATGTGTATGTGCATGCAGGCGTGAATATTAGGACACGTTCTTGTGGTTTTGTATTACAATGCATTACTCCCTGCTTTGGCTGCTATGAACGAGGGTCGTAAAGAAAGACACCAACCTGAAGTATCACCATTTAGCTTAACAGTAGCAAAACCCTTCTCGGATACTGTTAAACATTCATATCAATAACGGCAAACTTTTTCTGAGACTCCTCAATCACTCAGAACACCTGTGGCTTTTCGGATAACACCCAGACCGCTGTTGCCTCTACATGGTACCACCAATGTAACCAGCTTCTCACTACTGCGAGCTATTCCAGGGATAGGGAAGGACTCCCTCAAGGCCTGTTCCAGCGTGCACAGCAATCACATACCACTACTAGTCCACGACCCATCTGATAGGATGCTCAGGAAACCTCATCGAGACTTTATAATTGGTGCTGCGTTATATGCAGAGTATAAATTGAGGCATTACAACAAAAGCAAAATTGCTTTATGTGGAGAGAGTGGGATAGACAGAGAAAGTGAGAGAGAAATAACAGAAGAGATCCAAATAAACGACATCGTCACCGAGAGGTGTTTGCGCAAGATAGAAAAAGTTGCAATAAATTAGACTTTTTAGCATGACAAGGCATACAGCACATCATAAAACATACAGGAGAAATTTTCGGAAGACTTCACGATGCACAAATAAACAGCATAGATATATTTGTCCGTGCACTGCAGATAATTCAGCTACTTGAAGTGTTTTACACAACCAGTAAGAGCACCATTTTGCAGATGGTACAAGCATTGAGAGTGGTTTATTTTCGGCACTACATATTAAATTAACTTTATTATTTTGTGCCACTGCATTAATGAATCTGATTCTCTTGTGCGGTTCTGAGGAGGTTAATAGAACTTGCCTCTCTCAGTAATTAAGGGCAGCACCACAGTGCATTTTCAGACTGGGAAAATCGTCCTCCGAATATCCCAAATCCTTATAATAAGTGAACTCGCCTTACAAACATTTACATGTCGGTTGCTCACACCTATACCATCTTCCATACAGCAGTATATCCCCTACCCCATGTTTTTTACCTTTATTATTTCTTTGAATTTCTTCACGTTGAATTTCAGAACCTTGGCCCTCAGTGACCTAAGAGTTCTGAAGTGCTATTCTTGCTCAAGTGAATAATGCTATTTGCTGATGAAATATTGTGCACACTTGAAATAGTCGGTGCATTGCCTTTTACAAAGCACTGAGTTTCAAGTGAATCCAGGTTTAAGTTTAGTTAGATTTTATTAGTGGTATTGGTCATTTATGCGGGAATCTGTATTTTAATGCAGAGTGAGAAACCTAAACAATCAAATGTGACCCAGTCAACTTTCGGAGACTTGAATCTACGTACAATACCTTGTACGTGTGAATAATAGCTTATAGTCTATAACTGCACTAATATCCAGATATCATAAGTTGTTAACTAGACGATATGAAATTAGTTTTTAATTCCATCCAATGACATAGCGGTTTCATGGTGAATGTACGATGACAAAGAGCATTTGGATTTGTTTCCCTGCTATACATGATTTTTCAGCTGTAAATTAAGTCACATGATATTTGGTTTCATCATATTTGTATGGAATAGGTTCAGTATTTAGTGGCAATACAGAAGTTGGTGTGACATCGTAATGAACTTTATACTGGCTCTTATAATGTTCAGTTCTTTATTTATATGATTTCAAATACTGATAACCTCGCGAATGTTGTTCACCTACCCAGGCAACTCAGTACCACAAGACTGTGTGGTACTGAGTACCACACTCAGTACCACACAGTCTTGTGGTACTGAGCTGATGCCTATTCGAGATTTTAAAAGTATGTATTTGTTTCTTAAGAATTTATTCAGACAATACTCGTTTCTTTATGAAATAGTGGTAATTCATATAATTGAATAGCAGTCACCTAGTCTACGACACATGGGCAGTGCGCACAGCTTTTGTAGAACCTGCTTATTGAAACTTGCAGTAGCGAATAGTATTTAATTTACTGTTCTATTTCGTGGCAGACATAATCAACTCCTTACTGCTTCTTTTTTATAATTATTTATGACATGAACAGACAATTTTTTGGTACAAACTATTTTCAACACCTACAGGATACCAAAAAAACTGATATTATCAACCTTCATTGACAAAATTAATTTAAGTGAGTAATATTTACGTAAGTTTTATGGTATGTGTTGGATACTATTAGTAACATCGTTCCTGGGGGAGAGTCTGAAAACTTTAAAACGTTATATGGTAGTGCTAATAACATATGTTTATTGAACAGATGCAATATTTTTACTCCTCAGTGAACTTGCCATATTGCGACCCGGTTTTACTATCTCCTATTATACTTCTGGTCAAAAATTACTTGCTGGCTGGAACAGTGAATTTTTTTAAGTTACTGAAGGAAGCAGCCCAACGAATGCCCCGGTTTCAGAGTGTGCTTGCTGCCATCATAATAGTCGCCCTGAAGGACATGCTGTTGCAGGCGAGACAGCTTCCCAAGTTCTGGCGCCTCTCCATCCTCGACGGCGTGGTGTGGGTGGTGACGTTCTTCACTGCGGTACTGGTCGACATTGACTACAGCCTCCTGGCGGGAGTCGTCATTTCCCTGGCCTCCATCTTCTTCCAGGGCGTCAAGCCGTACACCTGCCTGTTGGGCGTCGTGCCCAACACCGACCTGTATCTAGACATGATTAAGTATAAAGCAGTGAGTTTGTATACGGACTTCTGACGTGATGGTTAAAATGCTGAGGTGCGCGTCTAAGTCAACAAGGTTTTTATGTGCGTCAGGTCAGGGACACAGTTTGGGTCAGACTATATTGAGGGGGAGTCTGAAGGATCTGGCGCTTGACCTAGATAATACCCTTTAACAGGGTTGAATGTGCAGGCCATTTGCTGGGCACGTAATCAGGCTCTGCGAGGTGAGTCCTCCGGGCGGCTGAATTAAGGTAGGCTGATGGTTTTCCTTTCACAAGCCTCGCCCTGGGCTGATGTGTGCTCCATAACTGCGTTGCTGGAGCCGGTCCACGTGCATTGATGCAGTCGACAGAGGTGTCCAAGCAGCGTCCCTCGCTGGATGCTGGGTCTAAATGCCTGGGCAGGCGTCAATGGGCGTTCGGGTTACGGAGTCTGGGAGCGATGTGCTGACTGCAGATACTGGCTCAATTCCCAATACCAGGGGAAGGCCCAACTGGGTGTAGGTGACGACGGGAGGCGCAGCTCCGAGGGTTTAAAAAAGGGAGCCAAAGATGTTGGCAGGGAGAACTGTGAGGTGAGGCCTCCGCATTTGGCGAGCGGCTTGAGCTCGTTCCCGGGGGGTTAGGCAGTTGAAGGCTGCTGTGGGTGGGTTACCCAGAGACTGACTATCCGCAAGGACAGCAGCTCTCCTTCGTTCACTCTACTTGATAACACTTATGTGGATGAACGGCATGGACAGGGAGGTTCTGCTGTTCACGCCCGCAATGAAGTTACAGGTAACGATTCCCTATATAAACTGTACCCAGAGGTGATAAGGCCACTCCTCGTCAGGCCTGGCAATCTGTCTGGCGGGTCTATACGCGGTGAGTGGAGTGGGTTAACTCACTCGGGTGGCCTATCTGCTTCGTCGTGTAGTCTTGCTAATATGGGGTTATATCATACTACCCACCAGGTACCTCTCAGTACCCTGTCCACAGTATCGGTTGCCTGTGAATGTGTAGTGTTTATCGATGCGCGGACTGTCTTCAGGTAGAGGACGGCCTGTGGTACTACCCTAAAGGCAAAAATTCCGTCATTACAACAGTTCCCTGCCGCTGCCTTGCGACATGACACTTGGAGGTTAGACAGAAATACGTGTTTTATTCCGTCCATAATAAACATGATGCCCCATACTAACTTTTACATCGTACCAATTCGCTAGGTAACATACGGAAGCGAAATTAATATGACAGGTGTAGGGGCCTGTCGGAATAACAAGAGCAAGAACTAGATAGCTAGAGAACAACTAAACCCTAAGTGAAGCGCTGGTACTTCTGAAGGCACTCAAGATACAACTGTCGTGTAATTGTGTTAAGTAGTGGGTTTGACGGCAATGTCAAGGGGAAGCGTCAACTCTTCGGAGCTGCAGCTGCTACTTGAAGACATCTGGTCGCTGGTCACTGGTAGTCGCGCGTTGTTTGCCGTTAGGGCTCTTCGAGAGTATGGTGATCAGAGAGCTTCAACACAACTTGTGCTGAAGCGAGATACTCGTTTCTTGGGGGTGCCCGGCCTCGTGGCTGGGCGGGTTTCGTCGGCTGTCGGGTCTTCGGGCGAGTGCATCCTCCTCTCTTCTTGGGCAGCGCTACCTGGATACGCCGGCCCGGCGATTGCGAAAGGCCAGGTAGTTTTCTTTGCTGTGCGGGTGGTATCCGATGCGCGCTTATGTGCGTTGCCTCGCTGTTATACCTTTCACGGGTATTTTACTAGGCGGGTGCGATATGGTTGACTATAACTTAGGTGCTTGAATCAGCTCTCCTGGTGTCTAACGTGTCCAAGAAGGCTTTCGGCTGACCTTGGATGCTGCCGGTCGTGATTCATAATCACAGCATTTCAAAGAGAGGTGGGGAACATTGACGGATCTCATGCAGCCGATGGTATTTCCCATATACCTCACTGCTAGCAACGGACGGTGGATAACCTCGGACACTACTTTGAAGGATGTTAAGCAGCTCGTACGTGTACGATACGTACCCGTTCGCATGAGTGTATACAGTTTGTTTGAGAATATATCAATTAAACGGTCATTTCAAGCAGCCATGTGTATCTTTGTTCCTTGCCGGATATTCCTGCATCCATACACCATGTGATGTAACCTTTAGAACTTACATGTCGTACACTTTCAACTGTTTATAGTACATTTCCTGTGTTGGGTCATTTTCGGGAGATAAACAATAGTTGTCATGACTTCTGAATCAGTCCTCGTATATAACATACGTCATGTGAAAATATAAATATATAACATTAATATTCACGCAGTGTATCTCTTCATTCGTCTGTAAAATACTACTTTCATGTATTTTTCAGAATGCCTGATTTATTAATCTAATGTACTACGTTGAACAGCGCTTGTAATTGTCTCCTCCGGGGAAAATTTACAATCGTTGAAGGAAGCAAGCAACCAATAGTTTCTCATGAAATCTCGTGATCAAGCAAAGGTGTGGGGTTTAGATATGCAGCAACATGAGCACTTGAGGGCTCTTTTCTGCTGAAAGTCAGATGTGTGGAAGGGGGAGGACTAAATTGAAATAAGTAAAGATCAAAATGTAAAAATGTTTTACTAATTTAAAATAATTTTCTAGTTCTTAGAAAGTAACGCTGAATTTTGGTGGTCTCTGCCTTGGCACCCCTTGTTTTTTCGTCCCAGAAGGTGCTAAGGAGGTTTTATTTTAGGCTATATTTTCCCCGTGGTTAATAGGGTAACTATTCATGTCGTATTGGTTATTGCAGTGACTTAAACTCCTAATGCACGTCATATGAAATTGTGTGAAGGAAATTTAATGAACGGATTATATATGATTTACTATATTTTTCTCGGTTTCCTATACAGTTGCTGTGACAATTTTGATACAGTTCGAGCGAGAGTGTTTCAGAAGTATGAAAATAACATGCAGACATAAGATGTTTTTATGTACACCATATGTACGCAGTATGGTTCATAATCGTATACAATGGATCTGGACACGAAAAAAACACGAAAATTTTGTAAAATATCGTAACAAAATGTCAACGCAACCACTATGTTACTAATATCCCGACAGGGAAACATCAACACATCAAAAACTTCCGTTACGTCTTAGTGTTTAACTGACTTACGTAGTAGAACATGCATTGCACATTCACATACGTAGTGTTAAGTGTCCACCACTGCATTCACGAAACAATTTAGTACTATTTCATCATGACTTTCATGTTGGCAGACGGACAGGGAATGTAATTAATTATGTGTAATATGCTCAATAAATTTCTCTTAGTAATCGTACGGGGACTGTGTACCATACTTCTCGGGGTGTTAGACTCTGGAAATGTTTACCGAACATATAACATGAATTTTTGGAAACCGCTTTTAATGTGAATTTGTTCTTCCCTTAAGAGCGCGTGGGAAATATGAGCGCTCTAAACACATTAACTGAAGTCTACAATTTTTGGGAAGCCAGTTAAGGAGAACCAATAAATGGCAATTATGGATAACGGGTTTTTACCAACTTTCAAAAAAAAATATTCATTTCTGTCGAGCTATTTTTCTTACAGTAAATTTGTACATATTTTACTGCAGTGCAAGATAAAGGAACCAATATGTTATAATCAAGACATCTTCGGAAAAAGTAGGTGTAAAAGTTTTCTTCTACACTGGTTGTTGCCAAAATATACTAAAAAGTATTTTTGATGGTGACAATAATATTTTATTTACTGGGAAATAGGTTTACATGGTTTCCAAATAAGCGGGAAAAGTTGTAAAAATTTTGTTACACAATAAGCTCGTTATTTAATATAAGCATTACAAAATTTTTAACAAATAATTAGAAGTTAACGTATCTAAGATTGTATTTCAAAATGATAGCAAATATGTAGACACATAAGAGTTTCGCGATTAGCATATCCACACATTCTCTAAGACATTTGTTGACTTTTGTCTATATCAATATGGATGGGAAACAGCAGTCGTTTAAGATCGCTGTATAAAAGAACCGAATCCATAAAACATAGTCACGTAACTCTAATCGTATATTGCATCCATCAGAAACAATATTGTATCAGCAATATTTGTTGAAAATTTTCAGATTCATATTTTAATTTATATATTTTTACTTATAAGAGTGTTAAATTATGGCAGTTATTTACCTGTGCTCATTCTAGTCTAGTTTACACTATGACTGAGTTAAAAATACCCATACCTTAACACTGTTTAGGTTAATATTTTGAAACTCTTGCGACGTACAACCTTATAGCATGTATTCAGAAGCTGCCTACTTCAGAGACAGTTGAAGTTCCGGGTATCAAGATCTTTCACTACAGCGGGGGACTGAACTTCGCAACAAGAAATGGTTTCAAGAACGAGCTGATCCGACTTGTTGGCGTCAACCCTCAGACCGAATTTTTAAGGAGGAAGAAACTGGAGAAAAGAAGGAAGGCGACGGAGAAGGTAAGCTGTACAGTCAAGCCCGTGATTGTATTTTGATGCTGTTTCACTTATTACTGAACATCGTGACCTCATGTAGTGACTTTCGCTGTGTAAGTAAGAAAGGGCAACGCACTAGGCAGTATTACATATACTTTAAAAGGCCGTGTTACTTAAGCCGTAGACTAAATGTTACATTCATATCTCAAAAATAGTAGGCTATATATATAAATAAAAATTGTAAGTCACTGCCTTTAGAAGTATACAAATTAATTAATTTTTAAAATATATTTCAGCGCAACAGAACATTTGTTTTTATATACTGTAACAAGTATTGAGTAACCAAAATTTTCGTGCCATGGCGTACAGGTTTCATCTTTCATGTTTTTCTGTGTAACTTAGAAGCGGAGAAACAACATTGAAATGGCAGCGTAATTGAATTTTAAAGTGTTTATGGGGCATATTACTGACAAATTGCTGGCTATGATTCACGGGTAATACCAGAATATTAAAATGTATGTTTTAATTTAAATCCTCAGAATAATTGCACAGTATTGACAACAGTACTAACGCATGTATACCGTAGATCAATAGACATAACTCTCTCTCCCAGAACTAAACATTTGTTATAATTTGGACACCTTAAGATTTCATTATTAACCCTTTAAAAAAAGACACACGCCATGTTTCTTTGCATTGCAAGTAGCGGCTGCATAAGAAACCAAGAGATAATACAGAATACATGACTTTTCTACTCTGACAGTCTCCTGTGTCGAGATTGCCTGGACCTATATAGTTATCAACCACCTGGACTTACATAGTTATCAGTTAAATTGAAAGTATACTATACAACTTGGCAGAAAGAAGTCAGTACTGATATAAACATTTGAACCAATTACGTCTTAGTAGTATGTAAATGCTGCTCCTGTTCATATCTACTATATAAAAATAAGTCGGGTTTTCCTTCCTGACGCTATAACTCCAGAACGCACGAACCGATTTCCACGGTTTTGCATTCGTTGGAAAGGTCTCGGGCTCCGTGAGGTTTATAGCAAAGAAAATTCA
>NQII01003080.1:244867-259789 GCA_002778355.1 Clitarchus hookeri | reverse complement strand
CAATGAAACGTATTTACTTTGGATTCACTTTCATTTACTTAGAGAAGTTCAATTCATTACTGTTGTGAAATGAAATAAAATTTTTCCTTTTCAAATATAAAAAAAATGTTTCTTCATGTTTTAATCACCAAACAAAATGTTGCATAAAACGAAGCCATCTGGTGGCGAAACGGAGTTCGCCGGGTTTGCTAGTTTAATATAAAAGGGACACTACGTGTCAGCGGTTCACTTGCTTCGGGTAGACTCGGGAGTGCTCGGCAGTTCTCGGCGTTTCCGCAAATTACTGTTGATATTGAGAAAGGGTTTCCAAATGATTTCACCTTTGGAGGTCTTATCTTAATTTCGCTGATGTCTATTATCGACCGAAGTGTGTGTGAAGTGATTCGTATCTAGAAGTTCCACCCACTCTTTGAGGTAGAGCTTCAAATAAAAATATTTAATTAGAATGAAACAGTTTTTAAGAGTTTTAACCACATGTTTATATTTATTCACCTCTTTTCTTGTTTCATTGTTTTTGTTGTGGCACCAAATTAGAGATTCCACTTTCTTTAATATTTTATTTTCATGTAATTTTCTCTTTTTTTATATACTGCTGACTATAATTCTTAACGTTCTCCCGCAACTCATTAACGCTTCCCCTATTTTCTGTACGTTTGAAGATAATTACTTTTTCATGGTTACGAGACTTACACCCAATTCCCCAAGAGTTCATGATCTCTCAATCCAGTTGGACGCCAGCCATGATACGATGGTAACTATGTTGAATGTTAATGGCTGTGTTCGTAACCTAAAAACTGTTTTCCACAAGCCATCAGAAATATTTGTTTCATAGGCATAGGCTATGCCAAATCTAAACTTTGTAATTTTTGCCCGATTTTATATTTTTTTTCAGCCAGTAGAGTACCTATGTGTAAAATGTACTCGATGTATTTCCTTCAGTAAATATACTTAATTTTTTAAATCTCTTTAATTATTTTAATAATAGATATCATTGTAATACAAATATTTATTTATTCGTTTTATAATTGTATGGAAATTCTTGTAGAATCCTATATAAATTTACTACTTAATCGAAACTTTCATTGAAGAATCAAAATCTCCCAATTTCTGAAATTCCTTAACAATTCTTAAATGAATTATATTGAGAGTATTGCAAAGTGCTACAAAAATTTCTTTGTTATTATAATAGTCATATCATTTTACAATTAATTAAATTGATATTTTATTTAAAACTTAAGACTCAATTGAAATATTTTTCATTTAATTTAGTGTCTTATTCTAAGGACAAAACTGCAGAACCCTAAAAATGTATTTCAACTACTATTACTGTAATTTTTTATCAAAGCAAAAATTTTTTTACCTTAAAAATTGCCAAAGTTATCATAATTCAACATGTTTTAAACTTATGGTGAAATATTATATAGAGTATGGTTAGACTGTTTTGCTTTAGTTAAAGTAATTACCTCAAGTATCTGTGAGCAACTCAAACACGACTACGGGCTATCTTTGCCTCGAGTAATGTTATAGGTACAGTATGCCCCTCAGAATCCACCAACCTGGTCGGTCATTCAGCAACTGTTTGGATTGGGCCCTTGAAATCTCGAACTTTTCAGGCTAGAACAAGCTCAAATAAGCAGATATAATCCTTTGAGCCTTTGGCCTTTTTTAAGTATATTTGGCCACTATTATACAACATGGGGAGATAGAACTACCAGATTCAGAATGCAGGTAAACTTCATAACCCAAGAAGACGCTATGTCGATTTATTCCATAAGCACTTTTATATAAATAGTTGGCCAACATTTTGAACTCTTGAATATATAGAGCCACGAAATAAGGATTGTAGCTAATGCTTCCTACCCTGAACGAGCAGCTGTATTCGCATTATGCCGTAAGCACTTTTATACGCATGGTTGGCTTTATTATCTCTCCACATTTTAAATCTCACTTATTGTCAAACCTAGTGTAGCGTTTCTTGTGTTTTGTGTGTGAGTATTCAGAAAGGATAGTGATGTATGTTTTCTCGTTGATGACTGAATTAATATTTTCATTCGAAAACAAACGCAAGTTCCAATTCTGTCTACTGAAATGCTACTGGGAAGATGCAGAAGCTTCCTTGAAATTATAAGAAATAATCTATATATATATGTATAATGAACAGGCTTAGTTGAATATCATCACCATATACCATTTGACAAAATATATTTACCAAATAAATGGGACACACACATATTGTTTACAAATTGTATTGTTATTATAACTTAGTTATTGCAACAACATAGACAATTGCAAAATAATCCACATTATTTATATAAGAATTTAAAAATAATACTTGAATAACTCAATTAAAAACTACGTAATCTTTTTTGAGATTGAAAAAAAAACTATATCTACCGTTATACTATTGATTATCACTCCAAAAATAAACTGTAATTAAATTGCATATTTATTGCGGATATCTTTCCGTTATAAAAGGTATTAAGAAAATTTTGCTTGAAGCTATGTTGACTTATGTTATAATTGTACATATGTGTAGTCGGTGGAACTGATATATAATCATCCGCTGGTGGTAGTCATGCGTCGAAGTAGAAACTCTTCGATGAGATGTAGTTGGAAACAATTGCCTGTCAAGCCTTTAGCTGATGCCATATTCGCCCGGACATCTGAATGGGTCTTCAGACGTTCCTCATAGAGCTCATCAACAAATTAACTGCAACTTCCAACATTTATAAATTGAAAACACCATTTTCATATAAAGGCGATATATTGGCGGCTTAACAAATGTTTCCTCTTCTTTTGAAACGTTCGCTGTCTCTTTCTCAAATAAAATGCTTTCTTGTCACACAACAACATTTTCTTGACAAATTGGCATATTAAAAACATTCTTCCCTCTCTTAGAAAAATACTTTTACTTGCTCTTGCCTGTTTGAATACTAAAACGTTTTTTTAGGGGTTTATTCTGAATTTTCACACCACTTCTACCTCTACCCATTTAAAATGATTATTATCTGCAGTTTTTTTTTCTAAGATATCTCGGAGAGATTCAACTTAGTTAAAGAGATACAAACATTTTAAAATGGTAACTGGTAACACGTGTAAACAAAGGAATACAACTTCATAATATATAACGTAGTAATTCCATGACAATATAAATAACATCGAAAATTATATATTAATTATGTGTTTCAATCGAATCGTTGAACTAGCTTACCATAGCCTTCTAGTACAGTAAAACTCCTAAGCACCACATACACGAATGCTTCATCTGTAACATTCAAAATTATTTAAATGTTTACCTTGTATTCCAGAGAGTATTATTTTTGTAAAAGCGTAGATACAATCGTTTTTTCTAGTCACCCAGTTTTTATGTTAGCTTTCTCTCTTCCAGTGTAACATATGTAGTTATCAGATAAAATTTTGCATGCGCGTTTACTGAATTTGCAGTCACGCATATTTTATATCTGCAAATTTAGGTTAAAAACTGTCGCAGTTATTACGACAGGCGCCGTTCACACGACCATGGTGTCATGTGTACAGTTTCGTGTGAAGAATCACGTAGAATATAAGTGTTAGTGTGTGCCAAGCATAGCCCTACATTCAAGGGTCCCAGCAAATCATGTACTTCCGTGGCGACCGGCGCTGCAAAATTGGATTGTCGAGGTGCATTTAAACTGTAATTTTAATTTTGAAGTTTTTTTTAGTTCTACTCAATGAGGTGAGGACTGAATGAAGCATGTAAGAAATTAAATATTCAAGAAAATTATCGGAGCTTGGGTTTGAAGTCGCGTGGTCGTGAACAGAAATGCAAAAAATGGTAAAATCTTTTTATTATTGTAAACTCCTGCCGTTTTATTTCACATTTGGTGCCAAATTTTCTCAGTCGTGCTATAGGTGATTTCTGGACCATAATCAGCTCAGTCTCCTCACCTTAGTAACCACGGATACCAAATAATCTAGTAGAGAAAGTATTATTCAATGATTGCCAGTGAATTCGTACTTTCAACCACTGTATATTTTTCTTTCAGAATGGCATCTTTAACGTCGGTTTCCAAGAGGACGATGCTCCTAAAATCAACAATAACGCCGGAACTGAAGGAAAAACAAACTGCAAGGTATGAGGGTGAAGCAAGGTGAGTATGGAGCAGCGTCATAATGCAAGGAGTAAGGAAACGCGATACCTCCGAGAAAACTCGCCATCCATCCATCATATCTATGTTGTTCACCAACCAGTGGTATCGTTCGACCCGATTCCGACGTACGAAAAGGAGGAGGTGGTCCCGTCGGGAATCAAACCTGGTTCGCCTAGGTGGGAGGCGGGTGCTCTGACCACTAAACCTCCGCGGTACCCTGCATTTAGTTAGTAGTACGGAAGTTTACACAAGTGGAAGTAAGGACATATATTGTTCCAGTAAATGCTTCGAGGTCTTAGAGTGCTAATAGTCTAAGGTCCTTTCCAGAATTGAAAGAGACGCAATGAAAACACCTCCGTGTTACATCAGAAATGACAACGGAGTTTTGTGTCAACATTTTATACCTTACTATAAATGTTGCAGATATTTGAAAATTTTCCGGAAGCCATACCACTTCTATTTTAAGTCCGCCTCTCCCCCCCCCTCCCTCCGTCACACCGTCCTCTCCTCCTTCACAACATTATGTATAATTTTCTCTTAAAACAGTTCTCAAAACCTGTGTTATCAAAAAGTTCAACATATTATTTTTTGTTTTATCTACACAGTAAGGCAAAACTCGGCGATACTAAAATGTTTTTTAATGGTTTCTTACTTGCTAGGAATAGTGGAAAATATTAAGCCTAAACTTCAGTGTACGCTATTTAATAAACCAGCGACTTGAGTGGAAAACATTATTTTAGAAAATTTTCAATTATCAGGAAATAATATGTTAACATTTGAGTTCGCCTGGGAGACTAGTAAATATGTCAAAAAACACCAGCTTATCCTCTATTTATACAAGTCAAAGTTTGTATGCCGGGTGTTTTTTTTAACAACACCGACAAACTCTGCCAGGTTATTTATTCCTTAAGAAAAAAATGGAAAACGTATGTATCACTTTCCCCCTAAAGTAATTATTAAGAATGTTATGCGCCTCCAAAAATCAAATTTAGAAATTAAAGAAAATAAAAGAAATTGCTTGCGATTAAGCAACAAATCAGTGACTGTTGTTTTATATAACGTAACCCCTGAAAATTTGGTTGACAACATCCCTCCCCTCCATGGTGAAAATGGGGGTAGCCACCTTGTTTTTGGATGAAACTTTGTAACCCTAAGAGGTACGCGATCTTCCATGACATCTTACGAATCAGTACGTCTAAACTAACAGAAAAGGCCGTCTTATCGGAACACTCTCAGGTAAACAGTTTTTGAGAAATCCACTAGTAACTCTCAAAAATGAATGTCTGTTGCCGGAGAGGTAGGCAACACGCATAATAGGAAGGCATATTAAATGAGGATTTCGTAGGGACGCACAGCAAAAATCACTTAAAGAGGAAAGTGTCCATATATTTTCGTCTTATATTTTCGTGAGAAATAACCTTCTGGAGTTGGTCGGTATCGTTCAAAAACAGCTGTTATATGAAATTATATAGGAGAAGGTTTGTTCTCTATAGAGTTCTTCACAGTTCAACGGATCTGGACTACATACAAATAAACAAAGAGAATTTCAAAAGCACCAAAGTATCTTAAGGCTTTTTTTGTCATGGTCTTCTTTAGATGACTGCAGTAGGTCCATATTTCTTTAAGCGTTTTTCAGGAAAACACTATTTCAGCCTATGAGTCAGTGTTCAATGCGTAAATGTGGTTAACGCCCATGTTACAAACATCAACGTTTGTAAACTGCTTGGATAATTCTTCGGAAACAGGCACAAACTTTATATAAAATCTCCGTGTGGCTCTTTATAAAACTAAGTAATCAGTGGGTATTCTTCCGATAGCTTTCGTTATGAAATGCACCGTCTTCTCTATTAAGTCGCCCACTGGCAGGAGTGAGTGGGAGAATATTGCTAGCTAACTTAAAATTTCACTGACATACTGGGAATAAGTGCACAGTATGTAATTCACTGACGTCTAAGTGGAGTGAACGTGCCATAGACTGAGTTCTTGCAGCGGATGTACGTAAAACAAAGCTGTTTACGCTGTCTGATAGTGTAGCAAGCATTTCATGCGTGGGATTCCTTCAAGCAAACTGACTTGTGGCGCCATCTACTGTTCCAGATGGAGAGCCTGATACTAGACTTCTCTTCACTGAGCCACATTGATCCTTCGGGGGTCAACCTGCTGAAGATGCTGGTGGAAGAATTCAGCAAGATTGACGTCACGCTGTTACTTGCTGGCAGTTCGTGTAAGTAAAATATAATACATTAAGTTGTTTGAATGCACCAGTGCATGAAAGATTCCAAACGGAATCTTCAGAATAAATTCTTTCGCATATAAAAATTGTGTCTACCGCTACCTATGGCAAAGTCATGAAGTATGGAATTGTTATGCATAATCTTTGGGAGCACGTGAGCTTTCAGTGCTCACAAATTCAAGTTTATGTTTTATAAATTGATAAAAATTGGAGTGAGATATAATTCAGACAATTTAATGTCATACCCAATGGGACGTTTGACTCGTACATACAGGCTGTAAAGAAATTCGCGGATGTTGATTGTACCCCATGTTCCTGTGATCCTGTGGTCAAAAATGATTAGAAAATACGGTTTGTTAAAAATTCTTCAGGCCCTTGGTTTCGGAGAAAAAAAATGAGAGCTCTGGAAATCATTGTAGCAAACTTTTGGTATTCCGACTTCAGGTCAAAACGCAATGACATGATTTCTTATGTAAAATAAGAAAAAATTAAAAAACTTATTATCACCTACAATAATCTAAAGGGGGTAGGCATACGTTGCAATTAAGATAGTCAAATGAAATTATTTAAAAATAACTATCTTATTCATATGATGAAACCCCAAATTCCTTAATATAACAGAGAGTCTTTGAATTCAAATATGGCGTGCAACAATTTGCTGGGTATTATCATCCATATTCATTATGAACATGGAACAGTTTCGTATACGTTACATAGTCGGCAAGTAAAACAAAGACTACTTTTAGAAATGTGTAGCATTTCTTCTCTGGAGACTTATTCGCCTGGGAGTGTTAAAATAAGTCAAAACTATTTTGCTGATTTTATTGTGATAATTCATATCCGTCATAAAAGTTTTGATCCTAGCCCAGGGTTTTAAAGTTCTTTAGGATAATAAAAGGGCAACCCTAATTTCCTTAATAAGTTAATAAATAAAAGGGATATACTCATTCAATTTTCACGGATACCAAGTAAATATTATTATGGATTTTGTGGTTTTATACCAAATGGTTGATAATATTTGAAAACAAAATCACTTAAACATCAAAAATTTTACGATAGCGTGTTTACCTTCATAATTGCGTGTATCACAAGTTTTATTATATTTTCTTTCTCATTTCGCTTAAGGAATCCTCTCACAGCGCTTTATCTGTAGACCAAAAACATACTGTATATTGTTAAAAATTGCATTATAGGATGTTCGCGGTAAATTGAGCACTTTTCAAAGTACTGATTAAAGATCAAATTGTGTGCACAGTCTTTCACCATGTGGGAAGTTAACATTTCCGTATACCTTATCATTTTATTCACGCGTTGATGAAGTGAAACTGTGAAATGATTATAAAAGTAATATTTTACACATTTTCTCATTCCTACACTTAGTTCTATATGCATTTTAAAAACCTAAATTGAAATAAACAAGTTCAGTATTCACAAGTGTTTGCCAAACACTTGTAATACAACGTTAAGACATGGATCTACTTACCTTCCGTCGTTACCAACTTTATTGGGCGCATAGCAGTCAGTGTGTCCGTTAAAATATATGCATGTAGGAACAGTAACATTTTTCAGAGGTTGATTTAAAAAAAAAGTTTTCAATTAAGAGTGAACAACAGCCTATATGTTTATATATAAATATGGCAGATTGTTCGAATAATTTTTTTATTTTTTCTTTTACCTTTATTGTCATGCGCTATTGCAAACACATTAATATGGCAAATTACACTTTAAGTTTGAGGTGTGAGTTGATGGTATGAACTACTCGGGTGACTTTAAAAATAGGAATTAAGATATGCGAAATATAATTTGAAGTCTGTAACAAATTGCAGAGGATTTGGGGAAGCTTTTTTTAATCAAACTATCTCCTTCAGTGAGCCCTATTAGAGATCATACAATGTTTACGAAAGAAGGCCGATGAAGAATAAGCGGATTATGGAGGTCGACACATCGGCTCTTTAGTCAATTTTGCTCGACCAGCACGTGCAGAGAAAGAAACACTACACATGATGTTACGGCACCTTATATCGCTGGGACATCGTGCATTCTTGCTCTGGTTCTCAGCCTGGCGGAAGGGGTTCTTTGCTAACAATACAGTTGACAATACCATCTCGATTACTGCAGTCTTCTGCCCGCTGGCCTGGTTATAATATTGTTACGCTAGTGACCAGCAGGGGGAGGGAGTATGTAAAGAGTGGCCTGCAAGATAGCCAAACACTATTACTACGCTATCATTTTACTCGCGTTGGCTATTTAAATATTTTACTATTGGGAGGGGTAGATTTTCTACGTATCACACATAAAGGTTTATTCCCATACAAGAATTTCTTTGGTTATGCAAGGGAAATCTCAAATTACACTAAATTTTATTTGCTATTGTAAAAATAAATAAACCTTTCGACTTTTACTAGAGCAATCAGTTTTTAGGAAGGCGTGGGAGGGCTCATTCAAGACCTCAAATTAGTGGTATAAATACTCTCTAAATTATTTAATATTGAACTAAAATATTAAGCTTTCTCAAAAATTTTCATATAACAGAAAGTTTGATGGAACTTTAAAAAAAATTAAAATTTACAAACCATGCAACAATATTTTAGGAGAAAAAATATGTTATCATGAATTCGAGTAAGTAATATATCTTGTACGGGATTAGAAGTGCGACTGCCAGTCAGTTGCTGATTGAGTAATGTATTGTGTTTGAAATAAAACCTGTTTGGTTGATTTCGAACGATCCTCCTCCAGCACACGGTTAGTTTACGAACCAAGTTCATGTAGTGCGCACTGATACCACTTTTTGGGAAAAATAAAAACGGCCCGCGGTCAAAGCGGCGAGATTTGAGAAACCAGGTGTGATTTCGCAAATCCAATTCCTCATTTACATTTCCAATGAGTGTGAGTTTAATTGAGAGCTCCTTAGTCAAAATTATTTGATATTTTATCTGTGTTTCAATGTCGAATATTTAACTTAATTGCGAGGAGAGTTCCTAGCATTTAATTATCCCTTGTTTAATGTTAACAGATGTAACTTAACTAAATTTGAAAATGATGTAACTAGGTTATACAATGACCTTATTAACATTAAGCAGACTCCTGGCACTATGCTTACACTCAGTGCGTGACTACGCCGCCATAAGGCAAGGGCTTACCACAACTAATCCTTCGAGACGTCGCTCTAGCGGATTGCTTACGTTCAGCGCCCGTTCTCCGCGCGAATCACAATTAATCAAATATAAACCACCTTCTACTTATATTGTGGACTCTATGACTGGGCGGGGCTTTCGCCCACACAAGGACGAGTTCAACTTTCCCCCCAAGTCTCCGATATGCTGTCGCTGGTAGCCGACCAAGAACTTCCCCTGCAGACTCAAAATATCGTGTATTACTACCACTCACGCGTGCGTCGCTGGGCTCAGGAGAAAGTGCGTGTTCATCAACTCCAGCGCAGTTGACGCCAAAGCAGAATCCTTTTCGCAAGCAGGAGATGGCGTAACCAAGTGAAAACTGGCCAGTGACCACATCAAAGCACCTGATTTCACGGTAAATCAGGACACGGATATTGATAGCATGTCAGAGCAATCGCCTCTGCACGCGCCCTCGTTTTGCGAAAGTACCAACACTTTGCTGTTCCACTCGGCGAGCGGAGATAATTTCGTAAAACTCCACGCCCGGCACTACTGGTAAAATTCTCAACTGCGACAATATTATGTATTATGACGCGTTCTGGCAGGCTACCGAACTAAGACTAGCCCACGCCATCATAACAATATACACAAATTCATTCTATCTAATGACAGACGGTCAAGACCCAGTCCGCGACCCTCCGAATGCGTATATATGCATGTGTGTATTTTTATATGTGTGCTTTGCCATAAAATCAAACATGCTCGTTACTGTCAAACACATTACAACGGCTTCAGGTATTCTGGACTTTGGTTCTGTGTTCTTAGGGAATTGTGGGTGGTTGCAGGTCCAGTGTACGAGAAGCTGGGTAAATGCGGCCTCCTGGGAGAACATAGCAGCCAGCTCAAGATATTCCTGACAGTGCACGACGCAGTGATCTACATCCAGATGGGAGGCAGAGAAAGCTACAGCATTCGTTTATGAAGAATACCAGTGCTAGAGAAACGTGCGTTCCTTTAAAGACTGGACCAAATATGGTCACAAAGAGCTGTGAAAAAAACTGTATTTTTATACGTATCTGAGGAATAAGTTTACAAAGATTTTCACTTCTATTTTATGCACTTAGAAGTTTTGGGAATCGTTTAGATGTGGTAACAACATTGTAATTATTTAGAAATAGATTTTGACAGCTAATGGTTTGTCTCGAGTTGTCAAAGCAACATAGTGATCATGTTTTTCTCTTTAAATCTTCCCCGCGAATTCGTCTACGGTTTTGTTATTAAAATTATTAGGAATAGCAATTATTTTTAGAGTATAAGTATATTTTAAGGAAATGTACAAAACATTCATTATTCTTAAATATATTTTTGTTTGCTGTTGTATACAACTTCTACTGATACAAGCACTGCCAGGTACCTGTAACTTTATCTTTATATAACTGCCTTCTTATTAATAAAGATCTTAATTTATTTTCTTCTATGAAAACTGCGTGGAATCACTTTTCAAGAGCCACTGATAAGTTTTCGAACAGCTGAAACACACTCTCATTCCTCTCTTCAAAATATTAGTGCCAAAATTCGTCCTGTTCTGTGATCTAATTAACTGGAGCAAACCGATAACTCATCCCTCTTTCTCCCTTCCTAAGATGGAAATAGAAGACGAGAAAATTGTTTTCAGCTGTGCAACTCTCTGAAATAAAACTTTCTATATTTAAAACATAAAATCGCAAAGCGAAATAATTGCAAAAGCACATTGTTAAAAGGGAAGGGGGGGGGGGAATTACTCAAAACTGCTTCCCAAAGTCGCTATACAGAAAAATCTAATAGCCTATTGACATATAAATCTAAATTTAATCTTTATAATACAATAAAAAATAAGAAACTAACATGTTTTTAAAACTGCTAACATTAAAAAGAAAGCAAACCCTCTCTCCTTAATCATAAGGCATATTAACAAATGTAATATGCATATTTGCCACAAATTCTGAAGACAAATAAACAATATATCGTAAGTTAACATTCAAAGCTCATGTATGGCACAAGCAGAAATCATATCCATGAGGAATTCGAAGTTTCCATTAAAATAATTACATATAAAAGGCTATAACAAGGAAAATAGCTGAAAACAAAAATTGTAGGTAAACTATTTAAAATAAATAATCCTAAGTTTACCTAAAATAGTTTTCAGCTCATCGAAGGAATGGTTATAATTATCACATATTTAATAAATCATAGATTTTTACACCTGACTTTTATAGGATTTTGTGCAAACGCTTAGAAAGCCAGATCTCTTAAAACTATTTTTAAGAGATTCCTTAAGGGAAAAAAAGAAACATTTGGTACTGGCAAGTTAAAAATTGTACGAGATTTCTCAAAATATAAAACAGACTATGTACTTCCCTAAAACAGTAAATCAATTTACATGTTTTTCACGAAACTGAAACATTATGTTCGTCTCGCCGAATATTCGTCCAGTCTCGTAAGCTCTGCCCCCTGGCCCCAGCCACTGGCAACACGTACAACTGGGCTGTAAGGCCTCTCTATATGTGTAACTGCACATAATCTCCTCAGCCTGCGAGTAGAAGTTGGTCTAAGGGTCTGCGTATAAGGCCTTGGTGGACAGGAGTTTCTCATAAAAGATCTGATAGCAAGTTCTGCTATGTTACGGAGCAGTGGGATGATGGACTCTCTGATCCCTGAGGACATCAGCTGGATCAAGAGCCTCCCTATCGTCTTTTCGTCATCTCTCGAGCTGTAATAGTATATCGAACATTGCATATCGTGAATCACACACCAATTATGCCTGGTTCTAAGGTATCTTCAGAAGCATTGTACGTTTTCCATACGCCCCGTTTGAATTATATTACCAGGTTCAAAATACAAGTGAGCCAACCTACAAACTGCTAGCGTGACAATACAAAGCCATAATGAACCAGGTAGCTACATTTTCCCCGACAACCAAGTTGTGTTTGGTTTCGTCTTAGCATTTTCATAGAATATATCGACAAACTTCGCAATCATTAGCTATTGTTACAATGCCTCGTGCTTTCTCTGCCGGATCGCTCAGCTACACATGCGTATATCGTAAGTATTAATACACGTCTGACCAGTAAAAACACCTTCATTTGTGGCACACTCATCAGGGTTGGGATAGGTTGGTCCCAGGTGACAATAAACCTAACCTCAATCAGAAACGATTCTGGATACATTTATATCAGTCTTCAGTAGCGCATCAGGGGACGTGTGCTGCGAACAGTCGTTAACATAAATAGCGAACGTTCTAATGAAACTTAAATAATTTATATTAGTTTTTGGGTATGCTTGGCAAGTAAGTTCATAGCAATGTCTGTGTGGTACGTGTAAATTATTTTATTAGATCAATAAGTTAAAGCAGAAATTACTGCTTATTTATTACAATTCTCTTTATATTAATTCATTATTATAACATTGAAATAATAGTACCATTTAAACTATTATCAAAATTAAATAACTGTCTAAAAGTCGTCCAAACATGTTGCCAATATTGTGAAATGCACATTTAAATTGGATTCGTTGGGAAAATTGTCACAAAGCCCTTCTTAACTTTTTCCAAACTTTTACCTTCAAATTAGTGGGCATTTTCCAAAGCTTCGCTTTTTAGCACTTTTATCTTGTGATGTCTAAATTAATATTCGGTTGAGTGAAATTTTGATCATAAAAATCATGATTCAAAATTTCTGTCCAAATCTCGTTAGTATGTAAAATGGTCAAAATTAAACCGCTTGTAAATAACAAATCATAATCGCAGAAGTTACGCCATGTCACTATACGCAGTTCAGTTTATTGCACTATCGTTATGTAGGTCCTGAATAATCTCATTTTATACCTACAGTAAGTTATTGGTTAATTTTACCGAGTTCATTGTCTGTGACCTACATTCGCATTCGTACAAAAAACTGTCAGAGGACGTGTCTGAACTGAAGACATTCATATCCACAGCAAGCATTTCGTCGGCGGACGAAACTCAGCTGCACGTTGTCAAACACACGGGCACCTCGCGAACCACGTCAGATGCAGCCAGAATTATTCCCAAGAGGTTATCTTGGCCTTGCAGACGATGCGGCCATAAAAAACGGATAAATGTGAAGTTTGAGGAGAAAATAATATTTACTGGAGGAACTAAAGTGGGCTCCTACTGCCATATTATTATATTTCTACATACCTAATATTTTCACTTTTCATTTGAAGCATTTATATTTGTTTATAACTCAGAATGTGTATAGTCATTTTGATATATATTTATTTACCTTAAAAATACTTTCGTACGTAATACATCAAACAGTTAAGCCACTGAGGACGAGTTTAGCATATGCTTTTATATAACCTATAATTCCCGTTATTACCTTGTATATACTTACGGCTATCTATAAACAGAATATTTCAGTAAAATAGTGTAAAAATGAAACTGGGTATAGCGGCCGCATCACGGAAACTTTTGAGATTGGGAACGTGTGGTCTAGGAGGCCAGCTAAAAGAGATATGGGCGTAAACTTGTGGGCGACCCATGTAGTATATTGTGAAGTTCACCTATCGTCCGCAAGGTGACACTGTTGTCCCTATATAAAAGTTCGTGAGTGTATCAACGACAGACGCAAAACTAATGGGATATTTTAACGGATGGGGCAGAATCTTTTGCGTCGTTGTCATGCTTGCGTTGAGGTTGATGGCCGTCACTTTGCCAACACCATACACACCCAATGTCAGTAATCCACGTAGCCAATACACACACCTGTATTCGTGTTAGACATGTTTCCGCCCGTATCTCCTTTCGTTGGCTTCGTGGACAACACTTTCCCGATCTCTAAACGTTTCGTAGTATGGTCCTTATTCTCAGAATATATACACCTAAACACAAACACACACACACACACATTTTCTACTTCTTGTAAAAAAAATTGGTAAACTGAACGTGTAAGATAAAATTTTCCATAAACCATAGTTTTCAACAAATTAAATAACAAATGTATTCAAACATTCTTTAATTAAGAGGATGAACTGTTCGGTTGTTTTGTGATGTTATATTAATTAACTCAGTAAAATGTGATTTGTTTTGTTTGCTTTTTATAAATTATTATTTACATTTATTACAAATTCGTACCAATATGTCTGTACTTACATTTTATGTTTAATAAATACTTTTTAATTGTGTAATTACAGTGCGATGAATACCTATAAGATCCACTATACCTAACAACATTTTTTTACAACATTATTTTCGGTGCATTTTTTCTGTTTAGTGTTGTTATTTCCCGCAAGTTATAGTCAAATTTCTTATATTAAGAGTGTAAGTACACTAGGAGAAATGAATTTCCAGTTTTGTTGGTACGGAAGTGCTCGTTTGTTGTATTTATGAAACGCGTGTCATACAATACATCACAATTTTAAACAGGCGTGCACCCGCCGCCCC
>NQII01003080.1:179847-244793 GCA_002778355.1 Clitarchus hookeri | reverse complement strand
GTAAGGTTTGTAGTGCCCACTTCAACGAAGATTGTTTTAGCTCTGGAACGAAATGGCTAAATTGTAATTGCTGTGTAATGCAGTGACCAGCCTGACTTTACCAGGTACATGGTGGGAGTGGAAACAAGGGTGTGCTACTGCGCAGCTTTCCCCCTCCAGCCGCCCTCCTCCAACGTCACGCGCGAGCCACTCACCGTAACCCCACCACGACCGTAACACGCACCTGTCATTGTTTACGCTGTGTGTTCACTGTCGCGTGTCGGTGAATTTCAACGCGGTTCCAGACAACGTTCCGGCCGTCATGCCTAACTGTACTGTGTATGGTTGTACCAATGCCAATAGGAAAACAAAATCTACGTTAATCAAATATTATTCTTTTCCGAATAATTACGATCTCTGCAAGAAATGGATAAATGCATACCAAATAAGTGATAAAATCAGTCTCAAAACTGTAACTATCTGTCGAACACACTTTACCGAATAATGTTTCGTTACGTCTCAACGGCATAAACTTCTTAATTATCTGCCATCAAATACGCGAAACATTAAGACGGACTCTGTGCCTACCGTAAACATTCGTAAGTGTGAACCGGATACGGAGGGTAGTGTACAGACAAAATAAAGACATGAAATAAGAACAAATGCGAAGTTAGTGCAGTCAAACATCGCAGATGAACAAAACGAATCTTGTATAGCACGCGGTGAAGTTAACGAAACTGAAGACACTGGAATTGCGGATTCGTCCACTGTCGGTAACAATACCAACCATTCTGAACACAGCACCAACCCATCTCTTGAGGAAGAAATTACCCATCTGCGGAAATAAAATGCCGATCTGAAAATAATTAACAACCATTACTATCCGCTGAAGTAAGACATATAAAAAATAATTCAATGGACATTAACGAAAAACTTAGCGAAGTCTTGACACGAATATTTACACCCAGTCAAATTATATCCTTGCCTTCAAGAAAAAGACTTTAGTGTTTGTCAATTGAGGATATATCGACGGCTATTTCATTGAGAAATGTAAGTGCTAAAGCATACCGATGTATGCAGTCTACGCTGAATTGTTATCCTTTACCTGCTCCTAGTACACTACGGAAGTGGGTATCAAAATTTGATTGCTCTCCAGGCATTTTGCACAATGTGATACTTGTAATGGAGTACATGTCCCAAAATAGTAACGAATTCGAGAAAACTGTCACTCTTGGTTTTGACGAAACAAGCCTTCATAAACAGATGTGTTTCGACAGGAAAGAGGAAAAAGTTTTCGGGCCTCATAAAAACGTACAAGTTGTCATTGCACGCACTACCAATGGCAAATGGAAACAGCCAATATATTACGATTTCGATAAGGCAATGACCAAAAGTACCTTATTTGAAATAATTCATGCCGTGGAAAAAACAGGCTTCAAAGTTATGACTGTTGCATCAGATATGAGACCAGGAAATCGAACTTTGTGTAAAGAGCTCAATATTTCACCCAATAATACTAGCTTCCCAAATCCNGAGATATGAGACCAGGAAATCGAACTTTGTGTAAAGAGCTCAATATTTCACCCAATAATACTAGCTTCCCAAATCCATTTGACAACACACAACCAGTTTTTATATTTGCTGACGCACCCCATCTACTGAAGTTAACAAGAAACCATTTCTTGGCCAAAGGTTTCATTTTAAATAATGACGAAATATCCTCAAAGGAATGTTCAGTATAAATGCTAATTCATGCCGGAAAAACGACGTAAAAGTGGCGTTTAAACTCAGAGATTCGCATATAAAGGTGACAGACAAGCAGATGGTAAAAACTGTTGCACAACGTTTTCGAATTCAAATGCCAAGGCGTTGCGATTTTATGGAGAAAATAATATTTTCAAGGAAAACGTGAACTAGAATCCTGCAGAAACTATCCTACTGACTTTCAACAACTGGTATGACGTTTTCAACTCCAGCATACCGTACACTTCCCAGAAGGAAAAGAATGGTTATGGGGTGAGTTTGTCGGAACAAGAAAATATTTTGGACACAATGGTTTCGCTAATGAAAAACCTCCGCGTGTGTGGCTGCAAAAATATGCTACCTTTTCAACTTGATATATTGATATCAACGTACTCGCTGAAGAACATGTTCCTCTACCTGCAACAATGTAAAGGAGCCAAATATCTACTGACCCCAAAACTCAATCAAGACGTACTTGGGAATTTATTCTCATTTATTAAATTAATGGGACGGGCCTACGATCATCCCAATGCATTGCAATTTATGTACAGATTACGCTGGTATATTCTGGGCAAGCACTATCCGACAGCTTTTAACGTCGAGAGAAATGTTGGGGATTATGTTGAAGAGGTGTTGACTGCAGCTGGAGCCATCGGTAACGAACAGGTGACCGATAATGAACCATGCTGTACAGCAGACATATTGAAGAAGTTAGTCGAGAAGTAAGACGTTGAAGAATAAACCGATGAAGAAAACTATCTGCCACCAAAATGTGAAAATATTTCGGAAGGCGACATTGTTGGTAACGAAGGATTGCGATATTTAGCTGGTTATGTAGCTTTCAAACTGAAAAGTAAGTAACCTAATCTATCAAAAGAGGTAGNGAAGGATTGCGATATTTAGCTGGTTATGTAGCTTTCAAACTGAAAAGTAAGTAACCTAATCTATCAAAAGAGGTAGTAGGTAAGGAACTTTTCGCTATCTCGGACACTAAAAACACATGGATTGAAACGTTAAGCAAAGGTGGATTAACGTNGTAGGTAAGGAACTTTTCGCTATCTCGGACACTAAAAACACATGGATTGAAACGTTAAGCAAAGGTGGATTAACGTATCCAAGTGATCAGTTTTTTGAATATGCCAAAATTATTGAAGCGTGTTTCGTTCCATTCCACGGACCGTACCAACTTCGCAGCGAGTTCTTAGTTATACAAAAAGCAAAAAACAACGTAATAGAGGTATTCAGATGAGCACTTCATTCCAGAAGAGGCCATCGACCGATTGATCTGCGCAAGAACGTATATACGTCTTCGCCACCTCAACAGTCGTCTAACTGCTGAATGTCATGAACGCAAAAGAAACAAGTTTCATAATAAACTGAAGAAATTACAGACGTAAAACAGTTCCACTTATTTATGTTTTCATTTACAATCTCTTTGATTAGTGCATTAAATGTGAGGCATATCTTTGTTTCTGTTAGCGATACTTGCAAAACCTGTGGAGAATCAAATGTGGTGTTTCATTATTTTTAAACAAATAATTTTAGGTAGCAATGTTACTTATACATGTGTAGAGACTTACGTGTGTGTGTACATAGTGAAGCTCCTAGAATACGTTTTGGAACGTTCCTTATAACATGTACCAGCAGAAGAGAATTTGCCGCATTTACTTGTGACTTAACCAATCGGCGTCACACGCACACGCAAAACGAAAACAAACCACATACACAGTATACATTTCACTCTCAATGACTCTAATATATTACCCCTTTTATTAAATAATTCTTCAAATAGCAATTTATCTATCTGAATTGATTATCAGTGCTTGATGTCTTGTTGGGTTTTTTTTTTTTAATAAGCGTGAAATATTTTTCTTTATTTTGGTGTACGTCTCACGTATTAACTTACGATTGCATAACTCGTTTATTTGTATTTCAACCATTATGTATATAGAAATATGTATGTTTACGATTTTGAAACTGTTAATCAAATAAGCTTCTAGTTGCGAAATTATACGTATTGGTTTGGAAACAGGGAATTACAAGAATGTGACAGCGATCAGGACGTAAGAGTGTGTCGTTAAAAGTACTAAATAATGTCAGCTATCCGTCGCACTTTTCACGTTCGTTCATTGTTGCATGATATTTTGTAGTGTAACACGTGTACAGTGTACGTTTCCGTAAAGCACACATTATTTATAAACGTTGCAGATATCTAGCGAATTTTTAATTCTATAATGAGACCCGTGGTGCGACCGTCATCGCAGCAATACGTGGAATAGCGGCCGCGCTCGAAAGGAAGAGGCTCGCGCGTGACGTCGCTGCGCGGACTGAACGAAACCCGCCGCTTTTCATCACTGCCGAAGCTCAGAGCGGGGGTAGTTCAGGCCCCGTGAGGAGCCCTTAACCACCCTACGGTTTTGTAATTTGTCATACTGAGGGTTAAGAAAAGCCTAGCTCCTTCCCAACTCTCTGCACCATACCTATTCGTAGTTGCGGAGGTTTACCACCGCATCTACATTAAGGAGCCCGCCGAGTGACCCCAGTAAGCCCGGTAACCATAATGTTCCCCTCCACCTCCCCGCCTGCACAGGGTGAGAGGAGGGAGGCACCTGTGAAGCCGCTGCCTAGGTAAATAGCTCTACTTAGTTTTCGAAATTTTGAAAAAGCAGGTTAAGTTAATAACCTGGACAATACTTTTAGGTCCCCGGCCAGGTTTTATATATTAGAAGTGGATTCTAGTGCAAAATAAAAATTCCGTGACTCTAAAAGAACGTGAGGTCTGGTTGGATGTGGCCAAGCATGAAATGTTGGTGAGGGTGAGAATAATGGCCATGACAATCCTGTAGTTAATAATTATAAAGAATATGCTTTAGCTAAACAGTGTAAAGCAAGTGGTGTAAATAATTAGTTATTTAAGAAGTCAGTCGGCGCGTTTATGAAAGCTGAGATCTCTGGAGACGCACAACATGTTNGGGGATGTGTACGCAGCGAGAGCTGCAGGCAGAGTGACTGGCGCGTCTTCTCCGTACACGTGGCTCAGCTTTCCTTCGGTATTTGTGCCGGAACAGTGTTCACAAAGTTCAATACTTTGATTTTTGCGTTTATCAGTTTACTGGTCAACGATGACATCTTCGACAGTGTTTACGTGAATTTCTAACGGAGTTCATATAACTTTACAAGAACTTTCCGTGTTTTTGGCTGGTAAAATCAAAGGTATGTAGTAATAGGGACAAAAAGAGTCAGGCATATGAGACTTTAGTACAAAAATACAAAGAGGTTGACATCGCGGTCAACAGAGAAAAAATCACAAAAATATTAATTTTTTGAGGTCGGTATACCGGAAAGAGTCGGCAAAAGTAAGAAACTCTATCCGTTCTGGGGCTGGGGACGATGGTGTACACAAACCATCACTATAGTACTNGAGTCGGCAAAAGTAAGAAACTCTATCCGTTCTGGGGCTGGGGACGATGGTGTACACAAACCATCACTATAGTACTTTGATTTGTTTGGTTTTTTGAGAGACCAAGAAACTCCGTAGGAGTCTGCAAACACCATGGATGATGAGTCTGCGGCATTAACTGAAGAAATAGAAGAACAGGTAAGAATAAATTTCTACACAGATATTGCAACAAATATAATAGAAGAAAAATGATAGTACACTAAAAAAAAATGTGCAGTACTAAGAAATCATTTGTACCATTACAAGCCATTGTAAAGTGTCCTTTATAAAATCATTTGTTTGTAAAGTTACAAGAACTATGCTTGTAATGAATCTGAAGAAGATTTTGTATTGATCTGCAATCGCTTTGGTTAACGTATACACTGTATCTAAAATCAAACAAAGGTAGTTCGCATTTTAAGTAACTCATAATGTAAAATTATCTACATATTTAAAAGAAATATTCTTGTAATGCGTGATATATGTTGTTCAGATCCTATTGCGTAAGTTTCTTAAATAGTTACTTTCCACGCTTCTTCAGAAAGTATTCGACAGCTGTTATCTGTCGTCATACAAGTTTTAGGTGCATAATGGAAAGTATGTAAATGTATGGAAATATGGTTGTAGTAATATGGGTATGTACGCTACAGCTTTGCTCCATTCCATGGAATCTATTTACACGGTATCATCCCTGCCGGTCTGCTGCACATGTGCACATCCATTTGTTACTGTTTCATTCCACCATGTTACGCAGTTATATTTTAACATAATAGATAGGATATGTGNCGGTCTGCTGCACATGTGCACATCCATTTGTTACTGTTTCATTCCACCATGTTACGCAGTTATATTTTAACATAATATATAGGATATGTGCGTTTCCATTTTGAGAGCGAGTGTTCAGATCTCCCTGGTTGTTGAGTGTTTTCTTTACCATTTGCTATAAAAGAGCTAAGTATGCGTGTGTTCGAAATTAAATATTTTGCAAATTTTATTTCCGTACGTACAGTAATAAGATATAATAAAAATATGTGTATTGAGTGAATAGTTGTCACAGTACAGCGTGCACGTCTATAAAAGTACAGACAAATAATTTTAAAAGCTACTGGATAAACTATTGCATGTTTTTTATAAAGAAACGTTAGGTAATCCTACTTAAAATTCCTTTGACAACTGGATTTCCAAGAAGTTTTTGTGTAAGAGTATAAAAATTTTCTTTATAGTGTACCACTATTAATCGTAAGAAAATTAGTTTCATAATTCGCCTGTCAGATGGAAAACGTCTTGTTAATCGTTAATAAATCATTCAGGCAGATTTACGTAAAATTAAGTGAAATAAATTAATTACTCTTAATAATCTATAGTAAATCATTACATCATAAATTGGAAAATTTAATGTGTAACAATTTGTATTATTACATTAAAAATAATTGTCTTATTCAATTATGGAAACAGCATTTTTACAGTACTTGTGTGATTTGTACAATTATGATTGTTTTAATTAGCCAAAACTTAACAATACCAACATAAAATGACCGAAATTTTGCATATGGTTACAAAACCACACTTTTAGGAACATAATGTGACAAACATAACTTACCATGTCACATATCCCTCATTCGTTGAATTATAGTTTAAAATTATCTCTGTAAGTCTGTTGCCAAATTATTCAATGAGTTGAACTCTGGCAGTGATTGAATATTGTTTTGAAATAACATCACGTTAACTGAGATCACTATTGTTTAGTATGCACAGGCACTTTAACAACGGATCATATCTATCTTCTGACATGGTCGGTTAAGGCTGTTATGCTGAAAGGGCGGGGTTAAGAGCCTCTATGTTAAAATGCACGCGCAGTTCCGATAAGTTTTTTTTTTATGCGCCTGTTGCGAATGAGAGCTGTTTGCTAGAGTTATATAACATTAAGTAGCGCTACATTACAACAGAAACATTTATTACGCAACATAAGGTTTAAGTTAGTTTAAATCGTCAATAAAAATCAAAATTTGTACAAAGAACAGGGAATAGCATCCACACAAATTTTAATTATTTAGAAGTATTCATTATGAACATTTCGCAAACATTTTCGCAGCATCGTATACCTATCTTTAATAGCTTATGAAATATATACGTTTATGTAATTTCTTATATCCAGGTGGAGCATAATGATAACTTTACCAGTGAGTGCGCCGGCTACACTTCAGTCGTTATCAGCCGCTCCGTCAACTTCCTACAACCGTCACAACGGCTACACCACGCCCATTCCGCCCACAGTCTCTTCAGCAACAAATCGAATTATTGAGTAAAACAGCACAGCATTCGTAATTATTCATTCTCATTAAATACATAACGCTATTCCTAATTGTAATATAACTCTAAATAATTGTTCATTCCCCACTGTATTGACTCTAACTGATGTCACGTAACTTGTTAATGTTTCTTCCGTCTATTGATTGCAAATTGCAAACAAATGAATTTATTTATTTTCAAATACTTTTCAACAGGAATATCCTTTTATGGTTTAGCGGTTTCTTTTTGTATGCACTACACTGTTCGCAAATTAATTGTTCAGTTATGTGATGCATTTGGAACCGATGGCTGTCCAAACTCATGCCTGTTACTAACGAAGAAGATTTTGTGAATATTGATGCACAGTTTCAAAGAAAGTGGAACTTACCGCATGCTGTTGGTTGCGTTGATGGCAAACGTATTCGTATTAAGTACCCTCCTAAAACTGGTACCATGTTTTATAACTATAAAATTTTTTCTATAGGTTTAAAAAGTATTGGAAATGCATAATGTAGTCCATTTTTGTAGACATCGGAGGATAAGGGAAGCAAAGTGACAGTTATACCTTTAGTGCATCATATTTATACAACTTTATACAACACTTTGAAACCACTTTGCCGCCCCTTAAGGAAATTGAGGGAATTTCTGAAAATATGCATTTGGTTCTTCGTAGTGATGTACAAATACCTCTGACGAAGTATTTAATAAAACTATTTTCCTAGAAAAACATAACTAATGAAGAGAAAATATACAACTATAAGTTCTCAAGAGCACGCAGATGTATAGAAAGTGTTTTTGGAATGCTATCACCTAAATGGATACTTCTAAACAAACATATCGCAACACAAGTAAATAAAGCAGTACGAATAGTACAAACTATTTGTTTGCTCTATAACATAGTTCAAGGCATGAAAGTAGCGTGTAATGGAACATATGTAGACCATTTAGTATTCCAGAACAATTAAAGAAACACGAAAAAATCGCAGCATTACGGAAGCTCCTCATGTACGAGATTTTTCAAAAACATATTTCAACTCTTCCTTCGGAGAAGTTTCATTTCAATACAACTGTATATTTTAAGAAAACAGCTGTTGCCATACAATAAATTTATAAAACAACATTGCAACTAGACATCCCGTAGAAGGTTCAATGGCACTGTGTCAAACAATGTGTTTATGACATAAAATACTTCGTAATCTTTTCATTCTTGTGAATCTGGGATAGCATTGTAGCTTAATTTTCTTCTGCGTAGCTTTAGACTTTAATATAAGATATTAATTTTAATGTTAAAAAGTGGGCTCTATACAAAGCGATTTTCTGCAAGACGTACCGTTATATTAATTACTTGTTTGCTGTGTAGCTAAATTAAAATAATAATATTGTTGCTGTGTAGCTTTGCACTGTTACGTATATTTTATTACCTACAGTAGGCAATAAATACAGTGGAACCCTGTAATAATGTCCTCTAGTATACCATTTTTCTGCATAATAAGCTTCCTTCTCTTGGTCCACAAATATGATTTCCTATACAAAATTACCCTCTTATAAAGTTTTCCCTTATATAAGGATGATATATCTTGGGGCCCTAGAGAAATNTTTTCCTATACAAAATTACCCTCTTATAAAGTTTTCCCTTATATAAGGATGATATATCTTGGGGCCCTAGAGAAATATTATAACAAGTTTCTACTCAATATTCATTATATTATATATTTATGTTTTTTTAATGCTCGTTACGATGCTCCAGAATTAATTACATCCTGGTTTGTTTGATCAGTACAATTTTGCCCATTTTCATATGATGAAAGTCAGCCGTTGACGGCGAGAAAAACTAAATCAGACAGTTTCGCGACCGGCTGGTGCCCGCGTGTTCCGACACTGAAGGTGGCAGACATGCGTGGTCCGTGTGCAGTGTACAGGTTGTTCACGGTAAAGTGAGCACTTTTTAGGCCCTAATTACCTTTTTATTTCAGTCATTTGTAATCCTTTAACCACCTTTTTAAGTAAATATTGTAATGTAGGTATTAATCACAGTGTGTATAGTCCACCGCACTCGCAAGTCAACGTCTAAGGCTAAAATAAAATNATTGTAATGTAGGTATTAATCACAGTGTGTATAGTCCACCGCACTCGCAAGTCAACGTCTAAGGCTAAAATAAAATATATTTATTGACTGTTATTCCAAGTACGAGTGCTCACTTCACTGTGAATAGCCTATAGTCACGCGCACCTCTTTCAACGTGTTTGATTTTGATGGACGATACGGTCGCTGACAGCGCGGCGCGGCCGATAACGGTTAGGCCGGGCGCAAGTTGAGACGAAGTTCCGTGAGGTGAGGTGACTCGCCGTGAGTTTCTGTGAAACAGAGAAATGAGTACAACAACGGATGTTGGTGCGCAGGGTGAGGTGACGCAGTATCTGCGCCCCGTGACCCTGCGAAAGTCTGTTCCCGTGCCGCAGTTCTCGCCCTAGTATGCCGCAGTTCTCGCCCTAGTGTGCCGCAGTTCTCACCTCGTGACTAGGACAAACTCTGCTTTTCCACAATGGAGGAGAAACTCATTGAGGCAGTTCGAGGGAGAACAACATTGTACAACACCTCGTATGCAGATAATGCTAAAATTAAATTAAAATCTGGGATTTGGGACCAAGTTGCGAAAGAGATTGGAATGCAATCTGGTAAGTTTTATACATTGTTTATTTAAATTAGTTTTTTACTTGACATTTTAATTATAAACATTTTATTACTAAGTACAGTACACATTCATTTACACTAATACATTGATTCATACCGTAAATTTATTATAATAACTACCCTCTCCATTAGTTTATAAAATGTAAAGCATATGCAATTTTTTTTGTCAACTTCAAATGAACATCGTATTGACAATTGTTTTGTTTACACAACATTTCTCATACGTATTGTAAGTACATACTTTCCTTTCAATACGCAATCCCTCTGCCAAAAAAGCTTGAGATCCACTTCGGGCATTGGTTTGATCCAGTGGACATAATTGGTAATGTGGCAAATCCAGTTCGATGAGGTTACCTCCAGTTTGCAAGACAGGAGAATTTCTCAAGTAGTTGTGCAGTCAAGCAGTTTACAATTTTCACTACAGTGCTTACTTTACATTCAAAAAGTGAACGAAAAACACGAAAACGCGAAGCAAGGATACCAAAAGAACATTCCACAGATTGCCTAGCCCGTGAAAGTCTGTAATTAAACACTTTGTTTTCATACCTATCAGTGACACTTCGCCTTGGGTATGGCCGCATTACATTTTCACATAAAGGAAACGCTTCATCGCCTACAAAAACGTATGGTATCGGCTCAACGATTGTAGGAATCAGAGAAGCAGGTGGGAGATTTGAAGTATGCTTCTGCATCTTTTTTGCTAAAACACTGTTAGTAAAAGTGTTTCCGTCGCTGAATCTTCCCATTGACCCAATATCAATAGTGATAAATTGGTAGTCTGAATCAACAACGGCCATCAGTACAACGGAGAAAGTATGTTTATAATTAAAAAACGAGGATCCGCTTTTCCCTGGTTTTTTTAATGGTTATATGCTTCCCATCAATGGCTCCGATGCAATGTGCAAATTGCCTTTTTTCTTCAAAGCCATGAGCAATTGATGACCACTGTTCTGTTGACGGTCACGGCATATAAAACAGTTGCATATGTTCCCAAATAGCACCTGCTACTCATTTTACGATGTTTGATACTGCTCCGTCACTCATTCTATAGCTGTAGCCAATACTTTTGAAGCTGTTTCCTGATGATACGTACCTGCAACATAAACATATACAGCACATGTTTAAGACGTAGCTATATTTATGTATACAATTGTTTTTTTATGTCATATTTATAACATTATTTTAGAGATATCACTAAAACGGGAAATTAATAATTGTACGGGAAACTTTGTTGCAGGTTTAGAGGCAAAAATAATGTGGGATAAATTGAGATATTCTTAGAGGAATGCATTCGGGATGCAAAAAAAAATGTATGACAAGTGGCACTGCAGCAACTACTTTAAAACTGTGGAAGTTTCAAACACAAATGGGATTTCTTCAGCCTTACATGGAGAATAGCAAAACAGACACCAATCTCAATGACGAGAGCAACGAGGATGTAGGTTGTCATAACTATGAAGTACTCCAATGTGATACCCAGGAAGCAGACAGTGTGGTGGAACCTGCTTGCAAGGAGCATGAAGATGAAGGTGGGAGACCTGGGACAGCAACAGAACTTCCAGGAACTTCAGGGGAAAACACTCCAAGACTACAGTAGCACTTGAATAAGAAAGAGAATATAGCAATATTACTTAAGCAGTCCATAGAAAACCTGAGAAAACGAGCGACCGCAAGAGAAGCAGACAGAGCAATGCTATTGGAGAGGATTCAACCTCCAAGCTGTCCTTTATATCTCTTTTTTATGTAAATGTACAAGACAACAAAAAAAATGCCGCCGTCGTCACATGTTGTAATAAATCATGTATGCAAAGCTGTGACAGATATGTAAGCGATTTTACTGAACATCCCACAAACACAGACACAAGAAACACCACAATTTTACCAACCCATCCAACATTTTCAACACCAGTACAGTGACTACCAAAGCTCTCCGTCTACGCCACTTTCTTCTGGTTCCGAGCATTCCTCACACCCCAGCTTTACCACAAACATTCAGGACGTTTCATCAGAAGTCCCAGAAGAAAACATAGCCAAGTTCATAAGTGAATTTTCTTAACACTAAATAGCTATATTTTATTTGTTTTAACATTTTTTATTATACTTTCTTAAATATTTTATTTGTGTTAATTTCCTAACGACCTTATACGTGCACATAGGCATATTTTTTAAGTTGTATGCAATGAATAAACTTTTTACCTTAAAAAAACGGCTAGTTTTTCTTGAGTTCCGATAGGCCTTGACGCATTGCACCCTTCAGCATATATTGACTCCTTGATGAATCCATGCAATTCAGAAAACTGTTGACGGGTTACACGATAGTAATTCTTATATTTTTCATCAGAAACTTCATCCTTAAGGACGAATTCCCCCGTGGGTTTTTCTTTTCTTTAAATAACTGCTTTTCGGAAGTTTTTTACGACATAATAATGCAATAATTTCGTCTTCGTTTAAATCTTCGGAATCGTATTCTGAACTTAGTAAAGAATTAATATATAATGCAGTCATTGAGCACATAATTATTATGTAGACACAACGTCACAGGCACGCAGTGTCGATAGAACTGCGTTATCAACTTTCGCTCTCCCTGCGCGCAGTTCATTCTGATCCTGCCTCACTCTGCGTGGGCCTGCGTCACCCTGCAGCCTCGACTTGCACCCCGCCCCGCCTTACAGCGTTGTCAACGCCTTCCTCCTGGCCGTCACGCGCTTGGTGTTGCCACAACTCCGCACTTCAGTCTCTCGCAGCTTTTGGGAAGAGACCGGCCGACAAGGATAATTGTCGTTTACATGTGAAGTTGTTAACTTCATCTAAATGAAGAAAATACTTAGGCGTGTGCACAGGGTGGGCCATGCCCACTGCCCTCCTAATGTAGGTACTCAATATGGCAATTTCGCCGACTTATTTGTCATCGGCCGAGTACTGCTGACATAATCAAGTGTAATCACCCATTGAACAAGGGTGCTTTGTAAGAGAGTTCCTGCCCATTTTAAATCTGTATAACTTATTTGTTTACAGCCCAATATTTAAAATCAATGAAAATAATTGGAAACAATATATTAGTCTATAATACACACTCAGAAAGAATTTACAGATCGGGAATAATTCAATGTGCATAATTTCAAGACAGTCATTTTCGTAACAGATAATCGTAAATGAGTCTTGTTTCTACATAAAGCACTTAATCTCCAAACATTGTACGTTCGGGGTCAGATTGAATGGAAATAGTGACATGGGAGTTACACTAACGCAAATGGCCGAGGAATCGAAACAACTTTCATATCACATGTTGCGCTGTGCGTAGGTAACAGATCGTTTAAAAGGACACCACCAACCGCAGTACTTTCAAGAAAATATTTATATTTTTTATTATTATTATTTTTACTGAACTGCATGTAAAGAGTGTTTAAAAGCAATAAATAGTTCTCAAAAATCACTTATGCATATTGTGTATATACGTAAGTATACAATTCTCATTTTAGCCTACATTAAATTTAATTTTGTGGGGGCTTCCTAATTGAAATGTCTAGGCACGCCCATAAAATTGAAAATGGTTTTTGGTGACTCAGCTGAAATAGGTCAACGGCAAATAGCAGGAAATCTGCATTAGAATGCAGACGCCAGCAAAAGTTTCTGAATAGTCCAAAATAAAAGTATATAATGAGATTACAAAATGACTGACTTGTGAATTTCTAGAACACTAATTAAAAATAACAAGTAATTTACCCTTTTATGATTTTTATTTATATATATTAAAATTATGAGTATATCAACAACACAAAATAAAATGGCAAACTTATTCGATAATCATTTCTTATACAAATCCGTTTCGAAAATTGCAGGATTAAAATATTTATAAAAACTCAACAGTTATATAAATGCAGTTATATATTGCACTAGATGGAAACATTCTTTCGATTTTGATAATATTTCAAAAAGACAAACTTAGAAATTATTTAAAAGTATCTTTTATTGGGACGATATTTGAAATAATTAAACCTTGCCCGCAAATGTAATTTTAAAAAGCACGTACATATTAGTTGGTATTTTATTTCCGAACATTAATAATTATCGCTCGTTTTTGTGCATGCATACGCCCACTAGCATAACGTTAGTAAAATTGCTTCGAACAAAACTTATTGCGACAATTTTACATTAGAATACATGAATTAAAANAAAAACAAACTTAGAAATTATTTAAAAGTATCTTTTATTGGGACGATATTTGAAATAATTAAACCTTGCCCGCAAACGTAATTTTAAAAAGCACGTACATATTAGTTGGTATTTTATTTCCGAACATTAATAATTATCGCTCGTTTTTGTGCATGCATACGCCCACTAGCATAACGTTAGTAACATTGCTTCGAACAAAACTTATTGCGACAATTTTACATTAGAATACATGAATTAAAAGTACACTAAATACGTATTGACCAAAATTAGTACTAACTTTGTTTAATAGTTAAATATATTATATGTACTTTTTTTTNATACACTAAATACGTATTGACCAAAATTAGTACTAACTTTGTTTAATAGTTAAATATATTATATGTACTTTTTTTTGTTGAAATTTAAATGTTATTTATTATTGTAACAAATTTAATTTCTTCGATTATCTGTATCGGCCTTCGTGAAATCAATAAGTTTTTCAATTCTTAATAGCTTTTGATACGCATTTTTAATCATTTTTAATATGCTTCAAGATCCCAGAAATCTTTTTTTCTTTTAGTAAGTATTGACATGCTGAAAATATGATATTGTATTAATCTCCAGTATATGGACGTTATTAAAATAAATCAAAGTATGTACATATACGAGCAATGCTGCCACTGTTATTTATAAAATACAATAATTTAAATATAAAGAATATTGTTACAGTTTTCTTAAAGTCTCTGGGTTAAGGGGTGGAGGTCTTATTTAAATAAAAGAGTTAATCATAATTTCCCAATTTATTAGAAATAATTACAAAGAAATCACTCTGGTATCAATATCTCACAATAAATTGATATATTCACATTCAATGTATTCAGTCGGTAAGATTTAAAATTAACTCAGATAAATTAATGTAGTAATAGACAGGGCATCAAAACCTAATGAATTACTTAAAAAATTGTATTCCGTATTGGACAGTTCCAATATTTACAATGAAGTCCGTATCTCATGTTCATGCAGTCTCACCTCAGCTTAGTCCATGTACNATTGGACAGTTCCAATATTTACAATGAAGTCCGTATCTCATGTTCATGCAGTCTCACCTCAGCTTAGTCCATGTACAACCAGTCCTCAATGTTGTAGAGTTCTCCGAGCGCACTCATGCACAGTAGCCTTCACTCGTCGGGTTTTATGACCTCTCGTCCATTCACACAACAAACACCTCGTCCGCCGTCGCCTCGCAGTGTCATCTTCCGTCTTCTTCGCCAATGTCCCTCGCCGCACTCGACTTCGCTCGGTTACCGCACTCAGCAAAATAATTCTACCAACAGACTGCCGACCCTCGGACCGCTGCGACATTTACAGGGTCGTAGGTCATCGCCCAGAAATTTCTCTAAATCCCACTTTGTGCCCAAGGTCCTAGTTACCAGAATATTCTTGCGTGCGCAACCTCCTGAGTCGTCGGCTTCTCCAGCAGGTTGGAGGAGGAGTCGTGACGCCAGCCAGGTCAGTTGCCAATCATTCCCGGCAGCCCGGCGACGGGACCGCGAGTGGGTCAGCCTGCGGGTAGGGGAGGGTCGAGGTGGGTCACTCCCCACAGAGACGAGTCCGCGCGTAGTGCCCGCGCGTAGTGCCTCGGTTGGTGCGTAACAATATGTATTTTATTTCGGTGGAATAATCTTATGAACACTTATTTCAAAGAAATAGTTATTGCNATATATATATATATATATATATATATATATATATATATATGTATATTTAAATCATGACAGAAAACTACGTAAAGTTTGTGAATAAAGAAGTTTTCGTAGAAGTAGAGTTATTTTATAAAGAACAAAGAAATCGCAGTAACACAGATTTTATTGGAATTAAGTGGATATATAATAAGAATGGAATTCAGGACAATTTTTTTCCATCGACAGTCAGAGAAAGAAAATGAATTAATGAGACCTATCAGGTAATTACGCATATACATACCACTGGGTGAGATATTTTGTGACTGCAGACTGAAGAGGTTCTTAATCAAACTCTGATATTTGACCACGCCCGTACGAATNTGGGTGAGATATTTTGTGACTGCAGACTGAAGAGGTTCTTAATCAAACTCTGATATTTGACCACGCCCGTACGAATCTATCGCGGTAATAAGGTATTCAGCCAAGCCAGTCTAGCTTAACTGTATAAGTCTTTGGCGGAGCAATATTGAAGACACGCGTTATAGAACTATACAGTATTGCAGGGGCTGGCTCCATTATTATAACAGAGACATATTCGCGGATTTTACATGGCGTATTTTGGCTACAGGTTTGGGAAGAGCAGCTCGACAAGGCAGTGAAGGCTGCTTCAATGACGAAAAAGATATTGCAATAAGGAAGGGCCATGTTTTGAATGTCGTTCCTTACATTACTGTGATAGGCGATGCTCTATGGTGCAAAATATCTTATGGACATAATATGATGCGAACTTTGGTGTTGTAAGTACTACTATGTGTGTGAGAGGTAATATACAACCGAGACTCAGTAATGCATGTTCGTGGTGTTATGCGAATACCTTGTTACAGGTTTCCGGTCTGCATCGTTTTCCTTGTCCTGTCTCGCTAGAGAGAGGAAACAGTGTGCAAGTCAGAGTGGTTACGTAAGAAGCGTGCGGATATCTACAAACAAAAGTCGCCGCGTGCCATCGCAATAAGCCTATCGCGACTCGCGCACTTCTGACCTTCGGCGGATTGAATTTCTGAGGTTACCTTTGAGAGAATGTTCTGGCCAATACCCTAGCCTCTCTCAGCGTGACTCGGGGTGCGGAGGACATTATAGACCAGGCCAGCGAGACCGCATAAGCCGCGACGGGCCTCAGAGTTCCGAGATTTGGGCGGCTCTTAACATAGAGATCTTGAGAGCCGGCGAGAGTGAAGTGAGATGAGTATGGAGCAGCGCCGGAATGAAGGGGTGGGGAAACGGGAGATCCCCGAGAAAACCCGTCGACCAGCGGCATCGTCTGGCACGATTCCCGCTTGCGAGAGAGTTTGGAGGATTGCACTAACTTAATTAAGCGACAGGTGTACGAATACAGCGAAGTGACGAGCCAACAGAGCGCCGTATGGTGGCTAGTGTGACCAGCGGGAGTGAAGCCTGAGGACTCCGAGCATCGGTACAGTGAAGTGTGAGACTGACGGGCGAGAATACTGTTCGGGATGCGTGAGTGTAAAACATTTGGAATTATGGCAATAATGATTGTTAATTAAGAGACTGTAAAAAATATGAAATTATTGATTAGTACTTCAATTATAATTGAGAGAGACATTAAATCTTGCGCTCACTTAGAATAGCAAGAGTAATGGTGGCGATAGACAGTATAATGTTGTAAATAATGGCCGTGTGAATACATTTAAATTCAAATTTAGTTATTTTATTTGTATTAAGACCTCCATCCCACACGAACACGGGTATGCTCCTCTAGTGTCTTTTAACAGTGTTTTAATGTGACGTAGGTATTTTTCAATCTACGAGGTATGAAGCAATGTCCTACAGGGCTTAGTATAATTTTTATTATTGTATGCATAGTTCAGTTGTGTCTTAAATATCCTCTGCTATTTTACCTTTTTGTAAGTACTTTTATACCGGTTCTAACAGAGGTCTGCTACCTACAAATATTGTTTTTCTATGAAATGTAATTGCAATTAATTGGTTTGTTATTAAACCGATTATTTGCAGAAAATTAAATTTTACATGTGATATATTTAATATTTTCATTTAGAGTCACGCGTAATCAACCATGTGCAAGGAATCCTATTTTTTTATATTTTATGTTAATGTTTAATGTAAATATTTTGATTGTTTAATATAGTTAACTGGCCTGTTATAAACGTTGTATCCATTTACCAGTGAAATTCATTATGAACTATGATATTCAAAGGAACATCCAAATTCATGCAAAATTTTAAATTTTATAGTATTATTTATAATAACTAGTATAAGAAGTGATATTTAGCTTGTTCTGTAAATATATTATATTGACAAAAGAAATCGGTTATAGTCTATTCTCAGTATATTCACATATTTTGAATAAAACCTTTGAAAAATCACATAAGTGTGGCGTGTTTCATTGTTTCATAGATATGTCATGTATAGTCTGTTCACGGTTACTTCACACTTTTCTGAAACCCTGCTTAACTTCTACTTTTGGTTACCGATTAAGTGTCCTTACACTACACATAAACATAAACACTGCCATGTGACGTCGACGTTTTTACTGCAAAATACTTTGTTTTCTATTTTATAGCAGTTCAAAGAATTTCATCATATTTAAAAAACTATTACGTTCGAATATTTGCAAACTAAGCCTATAATCATACTTAGGCCAGTTTATGACGTTTTAACAATGTATTGACGATAGTTTTTACAGTTATTACTATACATTGTTTACATATTTTTTATAAACGATATGGCACATTTTGCACGTTGATATTTTGCCGCGACTGTGCATAACCCTGTTACAACAGTGGGGGAAATAACTTGGTAACGTGGCCGCGGCTCGTTAAGCCATATTTATAATATTGCAGCCCCACAGTTAGGCGCCACTTTGCAACATTCGTCGGTTTACTCTGTCGAATATTACTTTGCCACAACTAGCTCAAGGTAGAAACACGAGACTCAGTGAATAAATAGACGCCGATTAATTAAGAAAGAAGTTCCAGAGTATTTGGTTGTATATGTTTATTTAACTATTGAAGTTTCACAGTTCTCATACGAATGTCCGGTATACAGAGTACGAACCTCTCAGAGATAAATATAAAAGTACAGACCAGCGCCACAGTCGTTTACAGAATATTATTGTTTCAAAATTTGCAGCGAAATAAATATAAAATGTGTCAAACTCCCACACCGGCAGAGAATTAAAATAATACAGTCTAGTGACCGATGTGGGGGTTTAGCATCACGCCCGACGTGACCTAGATGACCATTGTACGATGTCTGCCGAAGAAAACTGCTCCAAGGGCGACAGACAGACGCGTCTTTTGTTCTGCCTCTCCCCCCCCTCTCCTGTGATAAGGGCCCGGCCACACACGCTCTCAACACGTTATCGACAGGAACTAAAACTGTCGACGAACATCCACAGAAACGAACTTCTCGTATAACAAAACTGCACCTGAGGAACTAAAACTTGTCGACATCGCCGGAACGTGACGCCTGAAAGTGTCTAATTAATGCTGACGCTTAACAAAACTCCAACTTACGAAACGAAAACTGTAACCAGACTCCTGATAAACGTAAAACGGCAAACGTCTGCCCGATAACCTACAATAGCATACGTCTGCCGGATAAACAAACTACCACGGGAAACGAGCCACCACAGCTTTAAACTTCAAACCCGATAAAAATATTACGAAGCTTTCCAAAGCTTCATACACACGAAAGAATTTTACAGCCGTGTCCCGAAAAATTAAGAATATTGCGTCATTACAAACTGTAGTATTTAATCTCTCGTTATTGATGTGGTAGGTTATTTTTTTAAAGAACGGCCCTAGTTGGAATAAATATCAAAATAAAGGACCAACCAGTACAACGAAAAATNGTAGGTTATTTTTTTAAAGAACGGCCCTAGTTGGAATAAATATCAAAATAAAGGACCAACCAGTACAACGAAAAATACAGTTAATTCAAACACTCAACTCACATCGCTTATTTTTTGTACGTAGCTACAACAAACTTAAAATATAGTGGTGAACACGCACACAAATGCGCCTACCGTAACTCTTATTCCGCTCATATTTCTTTGCACAGGTACTCAGTTTTCATAGGTTTATTTAATTATTTATTTAAAATTTTCCAACTGGGCTTAGTAATGTTTGGGATTGTGGCAAACATTCAAATCACATATACGTAATCACGTTACACAGCTGTGTTTCAAACCCCTAGGGTAATGTTACAATGTTGTGATAAATANAAATCACATATACGTAATCACGTTACACAGCTGTGTTTCAAACCCCTAGGGTAATGTTACAATGTTGTGATAAATATACATACGTGACTATAAGATAATTAACTTCGTCATAACGACAGCTCACGGTTAAAACGTATAGATTTTGAACTTCGAATATTTGCAATCACACACACACATACGCACACACACCAGGTCAGTATAACGACCACAGCGCAGCCACAACCTTTNCCTAGATGACCATTGTACGATGACTGCCGAAGAAAACTGCTCCAAGGGCGACAGACAGACGCGTCTTTTGTTCTGCCTCCCCCCCCTCCCACTCCTGTGATAAGGGCCCGGCCACACACGCTCTCAACACGTTATCGACAGGAACTAAAACTGTCGACGAACATCTACAGAAACGAACTTCTCGTATAACAAAACTGCACCTGAGGAACTAAAACTTGTCGACATCGCCGGAACGTGACGCCTGAAAGTGTCTAATTAATGCTGATGCTTAACAAAACTCCAACTTACGAAACGAAAACTGTAACCAGACTCCTGATAAACGTAAAACGGCAAATGTCTGCCCGATAACCTACAATAGCATACGTCTGCCGGATAAACAAACTACCACGGGAAACGAGCCACCACAGCTTTAAACTTCAAACCCGATAAAAATATTACGAAGTTTTCCAAAGCTTCATACACACGAAAGAATTTTACAGCCGTGTCCCGAAAAATTAAGAATATTGCGTCATTACAAACTGTAGTATTTAATCTCTCGTTATTGATGTGTTAGGTTATTTTTTTAAAGAACGGCCCTAGTTGGAATAAATATCAAAATAAAGGACCAACCAGTACAACGAAAAATACAGTTAATTCAAACACTCAACTCACATCGCTTATTTTTTGTACGTAGCTACAACAAACTTAAAATATAGTGGTGAACACGCACACAAATGCGCCTACCGTAACTCTTATTCCGCTCATATTTCTTTGCACAGGTACTCAGTTTTCATAGGTTTATTTAATTATTTATTTAAAATTTTCCAACTGGGCTTAGTAATGTTTGGGATTGTGGCAAACATTCAAATCACATATACGTAATCACGTTACACAGCTGTGTTTCAAACCCCTAGGGTAATGTTACAATGTTGTGATAAATAAACAGACGTGACTATAAGATAATTAACTTCGTCATAACGACAGCTCACTGTTAAAACGTATAGATTTTGAACTTCCAATATTTGCAATCACACACACACATACGCACACACACCAGGTCAGTATAACGACCACAGCGCAGCCACAACCTTTTTACACGCAGCAGTCATGACACACGTTACAGTATATATATATATATTTATTAATGCCATGTAAANGGGGGGGGTCACTTCTTTGACACGGGAGCTTGCTGCCTGGTTTCAAGGACGAGTTGCGTGACGTCAGAAGTGAGGGTCTCCTCGCAGAGTGAGAAAACTACAGTACACGACAGGCGCACAGCAGATAATACAAACTCGTCATTGCCAGTAAACTATTGTTCAAATCGAATGAAAATTTTAGAAAATGTTCTACAATGTCGGTAAATGCTTACGGTAAAAGCATGTTATTTTAAATTAAAAAGTTTTAACGAAAAAAAATTGACACTGTTCTCTTTGTGCACTGAAACAATTATCCTAAATTTACTTTTTTTTCTAGATATGCATTTACCTGAAACACGAACTGTATTGCACTGAGCTTGACAAAAATTCACGTTTAAACAGTAATTCAAAGGGAATGTATTCTCTGCACAATTGTGTTATGAAACAAGAAGTTACCGCACTGATTATTAAGACTACTTTACTTCTAAAATATGCTAATAATTTCCATGCATTTTTTAAAAACTTTCTCTCTATACCTCGCTGTTAAGGGCCACCCAAATCTCTTCAATAGCTCTTACTTTAAAGACGTAACTCATTCAGACCCACATTGCACATGAAGGTTGGTTGTGATGATTAAGCAAGCTCATAGTCAGTTTAGTTCATAATAGTTCATAACTTTTCGTGTACGCAACACATGAAACCAAAAATTAATGTCATATAAAATTTAAATAATGTTATCACTATTTTGAAAATATGCGATTAGGTAACAATTTTATATATGATTTCAAAACTTAATTTTAAAGAAACTTTCGTCAAATATGGCGCACGTACTTAGTTCAATACGTTAAAAGGTGTTTAGAGTAGCAGTTTTCTTTATTACAAACCTATAAGTTTACGTAACATGTTATAGCGTTATTTGTATTTAAAACTAGACGTGAATTTGTAGAAGGTTACCATGATATCGTCCCTCCATGCACAAACTCAGAATTTGACGATTTTGAGTTACGGCCATTGTGGGATGTCCCAAAAACATGTATTTTACTTTCACAAATTGATGTATTTTCGAGACAAATAGTTCAAAAGTTACCAAAAATAATGTTTCGTCGTATCTCAGTATTGTCTAGTTTGCACAAGTTCAAACAGGAGTGTCTCCACTATCGCGTGTTTATGGTTGGAATTTATTTTCAAACATCACGTAACCTTTAGAACAAGCTGGTGTATCTGTAAATACGCTTCTTGAGTGTTGCGCAGTTATGTGTCGCCTACAGTACGCCCTATATTTTATTTTATCTTTCATGTTGTATGCTAATAAAAAATGTACGTATTGATGCAGTGTGCTTGTAAACTTTTTCTATATACTGACAGGAGAATTCCAAAGAAGACTTGATTGATACAGACAAATATTTCGATCGTTGAATTTGTCATTTTTAAATCTTAGGAAGGTTAGTGTATTCTATGTATGAGCCATTGAGAAGATTATACTGAAGGCAAACAAATCTTTGATCTTAACAGCGAATTATCTCTCTCCCGAACACCAAGGAAAGTGTCCTGTTTTATAGGAGAAATTTACCGGTTTATAATTTTACAGTTTATAACATTGACACAAACGATTGTTTTTGTTACATTTAGATTGAAACTGTAAGCAAAAGGGTATCATCATAAATCACTACGTATGTTAACATGATTCTCAGAAAAATTGATGAACACAACGAAAAATTCGTTGCGTTTTGCAGGCAGCCGATAAAATAAAAATAACATAGTCTCAGCAATGCTTCTTTACGTAGTCCGTCGCAGTTTATCTCTAGAGAAAATTACTTTTATTATTTTTTCAAACCTAATCATGGACAGAGCAAAGGAGGATTCGGCTTGTAGCGCAGTTACATACGCTACCAAATAGGCAGGTAATATTATCCCAATCTTTCAGAAATAANGACAGAGCAAAGGAGGATTCGGCTTGTAGCGCAGTTACATACGCTACCAAATAGGCAGGTAATATTATCCCAATCTTTCAGAAATAAACCATATGGTTGTGCGTGAGATGCAATCTCCTGACTTTTATAAACTTCAAGCCCCTCTAAGGAACTTGGGCATGCATTCGGTTAAGTGTAAGACAAGGCAACGTGCCTTAACTTTGCNAAACTTCAAGCCCCTCTAAGGAACTTGGGCATGCATTCGGTTAAGTGTAAGACAAGGCAACGTGCCTTAACTTTGCCACTGTAATAAAGCCATATATAAATACATATAAATGCGATAATGGAACCAATAGAACAATTAAGAACACGGAAATTACAGAAATGAAAGTGAAGAAAACTGGTTGCAATTTTTTTTTTTTTCAAATTACACGCCCAAGAAAGATTGTACAAATGACTTTCACTGAACAGGAAACGTGGAGAGGCCTTTAAGAAACGACGTAAACCAATTATGACGTCACCAAAACAGCCCAGCAAGAAATATGAGAATCTGCAATGTGTAAAGGACCAACGCCAGTGATAAAATCCGAGACCCACAAAACTTTTACAGGTAACAACTTCACAAAATCCAATTATTGGTATCAAGACAGTACCAGCGACAAAAGTGCCAGTTACGGTGACGATTTTTAGCCTACTTCCCTTGTAAAGAAATCACGAGGATGTCTGCCTGTATGCATGCTAACCTCTTAGAACTATTGAACCCGTGAACCGAATTTCACCAAACTCGGTACACATATAGAACTTAGTAAGGATATCCGGTTTTTATAATTTTCTACTACACCTTGTGCTTATTTCAAAATAGCAGCCATATTTTAGCCTACTCTCCGAAGGAAAGATAAGCTTATGCAATCACCAGAATATCTGTCTGGAACGTATACCCCTCTCCACCACCTCCCCTAACTTTTAAACCCGACAACCGAATTGAACCAAACTACAATCTCGTAGAGTATTTGGTAATTACATCGGTTTTTTGTGGTTTTCTATAACGCCGGGTACTTATTTTCAAAATGGAGACAGTTTTCCAGTTAAAAATACTATTATATATATTGAGAACTATTTAACCGATTTNGTACTTATTTTCAAAATGGAGACAGTTTTCCAGTTAAAAATACTATTATATATATTGAGAACTATTTAACCGATTTTAACCAAATGTAGTGCGTTGATAATACATGGTATCAGCATTAAAATTAGAAAACTATAAACTTATTGGTGACAGTGTAAATTGAAAAACCAAACTTTTTCTATTATATCTCGCGAAATATTTAACTGATTTAAACAAAATTTGGTACGTTGACAGAGCGTAATATAACAGTGAATTTATTCACCGATAATGCTATTAGTCCACCATTATGGAAGATAGCACAAATTGAAAAAATTTAGCTTTTCCACTACATCTTGGGAACCATTTAAACAATTTAAACCAAATTTGATACGTTAACAGTGCTTGATCTAAGCAATGAATTTAGTAACCAATGATTTTATTAGTCAACCATTTTAGAAACTAGTTCANGTACTTATTTTCAAAATGGAGACAGTTTTCCAGTTAAAAATACTATTATATATATTGAGAACTATTTAACCGATTTAAACCAAATGTAGTGCGTTGATAATACATGGTATCAGCATTAAAATTAGAAAACTATAAACTTATTGGTGACAGTGTAAATTGAAAAACCAAACGTTTTCTATTATATCTCGCGAAATATTTAACTGATTTAAACAAAATTTGGTACGTTGACAGAGCGTAATATAACAGTGAATTTATTCACCGATAATGCTATTAGTCCACCATTATGGAAGATAGCACAAATTGAAAAAATTAAGCTTTTCCACTACATCTTGGGAACCATTTAAACTATTTAAACCAAATTTGATACCTTAACAGTGCTTGATCTAAGCAATGAATTTAGTAACCAATGATTTTATTAGTCAACCATTTTAGAAACTAGTTCATACTGAATAAATAAATATTTTCCATTATATCTCGGGAACCATTTTACTAGTTAAACACAAATTTTTTATAATAGCAGTGCATGATGTAAGCGTTGATTTTGAAAATGATAATATTATTCCGTCGTTTTGGAAGATAGCGTAACATTTAAAATAAAGCAGTAAACACAATCGATTAATTCCATATTTGGCACATAAGTAATACAATTGTAGGCCATGTTCTTATTTGCAATTGAAATGGATAAGAGACTTATTTTCAAAATGGCGACTTTAATATTTTAGATTCATTTGCAATAACTACAATACTCTTTGACCAGTTTCAAACAAAAATTGTTGTTGTGTTGAAAGTATCTTTGACAAGCATCAAATGTGGTAAAACACAGCCTCTTTGTCCTCCATTTTGTAAGCNGGCACATAAGTAATACAATTGTAGGCCATGTTCTTATTTGCAATTGAAATGGATAAGAGACTTATTTTCAAAATGGTGACTTTAATATTTTAGATTCATTTGCAATAACTACAATACTCTTTGACCAGTTTCAAACAAAAATTGTTGTGTTGAAAGTATCTTTGACAAGCATCAAATGTGGTAAAACACAGCCTCTTTGTCCTCCATTTTGTAAGCNATTGTTGTGTTGAAAGTATCTTTGACAAGCATCAAATGTGGTAAAACACAGCCTCTTTGTCCTCCATTTTGTAAGCTAGCACCATGGGAAAATAAAGTTTTAATGTCATTTCTTGGGAAACAATTAACCTGTTCCTACTAAATCTGACACTCTAGTAATACTACAGTACATCATGTAAACTTACATGTTTGAGTGAGTCAGATTATTAATTAAAAATGATGGCCACATAAATATTAATGAATACTATGCTATATCTATGAATTAATATAACCAATTGCAACTCACCATTTTACGCTGGCAGTATTTATGCAAGCATCAAGTAAGCTAATATTTAAACTTATTTTGTCAGACATTTTGGAAGATAGCACCTGACAGATTAAGTTTTTGTGTCCTATCTAAGGAAACAATTAACTGATACGCACCAAATTCAGGCTGTAAGATTTACTTTAATAGTCCATCTTAATATTTTCCAAATAATAGCCACGTAAATATTTTAGGATAGTAAGCCATATGTACCAAACAATTTCAACCGACTTTAATATGTAGCAGTATCTATGACAAAAACGTAATGTGCCAATAGAGTCTCTAATGGAAACAGCACCTCGTGAGAAACTGCAGTTTTTATGGCATATATCCGGTACCTGCCAAACTATTTGCACCGAACTTTGCACATAAGTAGTGATACATTAGGCCATGTTTTAAGTGTTTCTGGTTTTATTTTCAGTATGACAGTCATGTGAATCATTGAGATTAGTTTGTCGTATATGTTAATACATTTAACCAATTTCGATTAAACCTCGTTTGCTGAGAATAGACATTAGAAGTATCAAATATGCTTATAAGGATCATCTTTTGCCAACTTTTTGTGATATAATGTAAAGTAATAAAATGAAACTTTTATGCCATATCTCGGGAACCAGTGATCTAATTCCCACCAAATTTTGCATATAAGTAGTATTACAGTGGGCCATTTAAACTTATATAATTTAAGTGGGTCATACATTTTTTTTNCCAAATTTTGCATATAAGTAGTATTACAGTGGGCCATTTAAACTTATATAATTTAAGTGGGTCATACATTTTTTTTCAATATGTAGTAATATAAAATATTTTGATAATTTAATCATATCCATAAAATAATTTTACACATTTCAACCAAATTTGTATACATCTGTAAGACGCATTATATATACTTATACGTGGCCGGTTTATAGGCCTTTTTAAATGATAGCCTCAAATGAGAAACTAAAGCTGTTATTCCATACCAGTCAATTTATTTCTACCCAATTCTGCACTTAAGAAGTGCTCCTGTTGATATTTGAAATTGCTAAACTCAGTCTACCAAAACTTTGCAGTGATTACAATCCAATAATTTTGCTCCGAATCCTACCTCAATAATGTAACTGACTGCACGCCAGCTTACGGTACGAGGCGTTCTGTGTTGGAGTCCCAGGTAAGGTAGGTGTGTATTTGTAATTGTCTAGTTAGTATTGCATTTGTTTCTGGTTAAATCTCTAATAATATCGCTATCAACGTAACCTCAAGAACCACACACCATTTAACTTTTTAAAAACTTTAGCTCAATTATTTGCATCCATGTAGAGGAAAGTAAGTTCAGTAGTTATATCGATAACGTCTGGTAATATTAAGAGTGTTATTTTATATATAGGGAACTATTTAACCGATATAAACCGAATTCCGTATATTGAGAGTTTATTTAGAAAATATTTAATAACGCACTGAAAAAGGTGAAATTTTGTTGTTGGTAAAAAACTGATTGTGGTGCCCAATAACACGTATATTGACTAGTACTAGAGTTATTTAGTGCTCACTAACATATTTGTCTATTAAAAAAACGTTTATTGGTTGCCACAANTAATTTAATCATATCCATAAAATAATTTTACACATTTCAACCAAATTTGTATACATCTGTAAGACGCATTATATATGCTTATATGTGGCCGGTTTATAGGCCTTTTTAAATGATAGCCTCAAATGAGAAACTAAAGCTGTTATTCCATACCAGTCAATTTATTTCTACCCAATTCTGCACTTAAGAAGTGCTCCTGTTGATATTTGAAATTGCTTAACTCAGTCTACCAAAACTTTGCAGTGATTACTACCAATAATTTTGCTCCGAATCCTACCTCAATAATGTAACTGACTGCACGCCAGCTTACGGTACGAGGCGTTCTGTGTTGGAGTCCCAGGTAAGGTAGGTGTGTATTTGTAATTGTCTAGTTAGTATTGCATTTGTTTCTGGTTAAATCTCTAATAATATCGCTATCAACGTAACCTCAAGAACCACATACCATTTAACTTTTTAAAAACTTTAGCTCAATTATTTGCATCCATGTAGAGGAAAGTAGGTTCAGTACTTATATCGATAACGTCTGGTAATATTAAGAGTGTTATTTTATATATAGGGAACTATTTAACCGATATAAACCGAATTCCGTATATTAAGAGTTTATTTAGAAAATATTTAATAACGCACTGAAAAAGGTGAAATTTTGTTGTTGGTAAAAAACTGATTGTGGTGCCCAATAACACGTAGATTGACTAGTACTAGAGTTATTTAGTGCTCACTAACATATTTGTCTATTAAAAAAACGTTTATTGGTTGCCACAANTATTGACTAGTACTAGAGTTATTTAGTGCTCACTAACATATTTGTCTATTAAAAAAACGTTTATTGGTTGCCACAAAATATTTATTTTTCAGCAACAGCATTCATCTAATTCACAGTAAAACATTTTGCTGCGACTGAAAAACTACTTCCGTTATATTTTGAGCATGCGCTCTGACTTGTTGTAAGTAGCCACCTTCCTTCTGTCTAGCCACGACGCCATATTTGTGTGTGTTAGGTTCTTTGCATCAGGCTACGAACTAATTCATGAGGGACATTCTTAATTACCTATGAACGGATTACATCATTCCTTTATTCCCAGTAACTAAAAGTTTCACGTAAATGATTCCAGATAATTAACTTTCCATGAGGTGAAGTGTGCAAGCCATGTTGTGTGTTGCCGGCCTCCCGTGGCACAGTCGATTGGTGCGCCGTCGATCTAGGGTGCGGGAGGTTCTGGGTTCGAAACTTAGGTAAGGCATGGGTGTTAGTTTAAGTCAGGTCATAAGTTAGTTTGTAAGCCGTCCCGTGATAAGCCTTCAGGTATAACACCAGGGGACGTTAATAAGCCCTATAGAATAATTGCAATATGTGCCACGTATTAGATATCTGTTATATGTGTTAATGACAGCGCCTTACCGTCGAGCAAGGTAGCGTAATTGNTCACGTAAATGATTCCAGACAATTAACTTTCCATGAGGTGAAGTGTGCAAGCCATGTTGTGTGTTGCCGGCCTCCCGTGGCACAGTCGATTGGTGCGCCGTCGATCTAGGGTGCGGGAGGTTCTGGGTTCGAAACTTAAGTAAGGCATGGGTGTTAGTTTAAGTCAGGTCATAAGTTAGTTTGTAAGCCGTCCCGTGATAAGCCTTCAGGTATAACACCAGGGGACGTTAATAAGCCCTATAGAATAATTGCCATATGTGCCACGTATTAGATATCTGTTATATGTGTTAATGACAGCGCCTTACCGTCGAGCTTCCATCGCATTAACTAACACTCTGAGCTCGTAGCTGAGAAGTACAAGGTGCAAAACCCACTCATGACGAATTTTAATTTAGTATTTAATTATTGTTAAATCCTACCTACAAAAGCTCAAGACCCGCAAAGTACATTAGTGAAACTCTCTAACCCATTATTGCTGCTATCATAGTAACATTTTCGCTGCGACTAACGAACACACTGAATTGATTGGTGGCCACAAACGTCATTTTGTAGTTTCCACTAAATACTGGAATGACAAAAAAAAAATTTCTGTCACCACAAAATCTTTTGTTTTGTCTATGTTGACAAAAAAAAATATTGTGGTCGCCAACAAAATTTTTTTGGTCACCACTCAACTGTTTTTTTTTCAGTGCGAAAGGCATATTTATATAGAAAAAGACATCGCCTGGAAATGTTTTTTTTCTTATCTCTCGGAAATTACTTAATCTATTCCTACCAAATGTGGTACTTTAGNGACATCGCCTGGAAATGTTTTTTTTCTTATCTCTCGGAAATTACTTAATCTATTCCTACCAAATGTGGTACTTTAGTAACGCTATGGTATGCCTTGTAAGCAAATGCAATTAAAATTTAGAATAAAATTATTTTCAAAATGGCGGCTATAATTGTTTAAGGTTTATTTGCTACAGCCACCATCTATTTCAACAAATTCGACGAAACTTGGTGTGCCGGAAGTATATGTTACATGCATCTAATGAGCCTCCTTTGTTCGCCATTTTGTAGGACAGCGCCACATGAAAAATTTGTCATGACATATCTCGAGAAACAATCAACCTATTCATATAAAATATGTCAAGCAAATAGTTCTACTTTAGGCCACTGAAACCGACATGTTTTTAAGTGGGCAAGGCAGTTATTTTCAAAATGGCGGCAATATAAACATTTTACCTTCGTATGTATATCTACGAAACCGTGTAAGCAAATTGAACTAACTTCATATGCTGCCAAAATCTAATATAACCATCAAATGCGTCTACCCAGAACCTCGTTTGTCCGCCATTTTGTAACATAGCTCTAAACAAATAAATAAATTTTTATGCCGTCACACCTTAGTAAACATTGTACCGATTCGTACCAAATTTGGCAAACAGACAGAGAAACTGAAGAGGGCTAGACNCGTCACACCTTAGTAAACATTGTACCGATTCGTACCAAATTTGGCAAACAGACAGAGAAACTGAAGAGGGCTAGACACAAATTTTCAAATTAACGACAATATAAACATTTTAGCATATGATGTTATATAAATGAAACAATGAAACAAATTCAATTTAACTTTGTGTGCTAACAGTATTATGCAAGAATCAAATAAGCTAATAGATTAACTCTTTGGTCTGCCAGTTTGGAAGATATACCACGTGAAAGTTAAGGTTTTATGTTCTATCATGGGAAATAATTAACGATTCCCACCAAATTCAGGTGACAAATTATACTTTGGTAATCCATCTAAATTTATATGAATTAAGGAGCTAGTCCCATATTTTCAAAAGAACAGTCATGTAAATATTTTTGCTTAGCATGCTACATAACCCAAACAATTTCAACCGAACTTTATATGCTGGCAGTGTGTATGATAAACATAAAATATGATAATAGATAGCTTTTTGTTCATCAATAGATAAGAACAACAGATAGGAAAATTGCGCTTTTATGCCATATGGCCACTAAGATAGGCCATCTTAGTGGCCAACCAATCGATTCCCACCAAAATTTGCATTTCCATTAGTGCTATCGTAGTCCATGTAAAATTACATATGCTAAGGGAGTCATGCATTTTTTTTAATGGAGACAATTTAAATACAATTTAATTAGCTTCTTATATTTATTAATTAGTTTAACATAATTCAACCGAACTTTGTATGCTGAGAGTGTCATCATAAGCATCAAATATGACCACATAAAGCCTCTTTTTTCCTGCCTTTTTGTAAGATAGTGCCAGATGGGTAAATGGAATATTTATGCCGTATTTCTGGAACTGATCAACTTTATTCACACCATATTTTGCGCTCAAGATGTGCTACAGTAGGCCATGTAAACTTACAGAATTTAAGTGGGTCAGAAACGTATTTTCAAAATGGTGATCATGTAAATAATTTTAATAAATCTGTGATTTATATTAAACAATTTAACCAAATCCAAACAATCTTTGTAAAACTAACAGTATCTATTAGAAGCATCATATATACATATACAAAGCCCAATTTTTTTTCAATTTTTTACGATAGCACTAAATAAGAAAATAAAACTTTTGTGCCATATCTCGGGAACCAATCAACTGATTTCCACCTAATATTTTAACACAAGTAGCGCAATAGTAGACAATGTTACCTAATATGATATAAGTATGTCAGACACTTATTTCCAAAATTATGTCTCTGTAAATATTTCGGATTAGTGAAGCCTATCTACTAAAACATTACAAAATAAGTTGAGCTCTAAATGCTACCTATGTAATGCAGTTGGTTGCATGCCAGCTTACGGTAGATGTTTCTAGGCTAGAGTCCAGGGTAAGGCACGCATGTGTTTGTAATTTTCTCGCTAGTAGAGCATATATTCCAGGTTCCATCACTAATCATATCGTTGCCATCGAGACGTCCGGACCTCCTACCATGTAAGTTTTCAAGAACGTCATCAAAATTATTTGGATCAACGGAGAAGAACGTAGGCTCGTTAGTCACATCGGTAACTTCCTGTTTATTGTTGGAGTTTTAAGGAATGCTATTCTAACTGGTACGGTTTCTTTTGTGGTATTTTATTATTTTGAAGGACAGAATCACACAATTTTTCTGAATTGCACTTATTTTTATTTCTCCAGAGTTCGTCATACTTACTTCTAGATAAAATCGATGTTTTATTAAATTGTTCAATTTATTTGGTGAAACATGGCGAGATTCAGTGTTTACATCACTCGTAATTTCAACTTATAATTTCTCGCTAATGACTGAATTCTTTCCTTCCCGTTTAAATGGCAAACACTATCNATTCAGTGTTTACATCACTCGTAATTTCAACTTATAATTTCTCGCTAATGACTGAATTCTTTCCTTCCCGTTTAAATCGCAAACACTATTTAAATACATGCACAACTCATTTGCATCTTCAGGGTCTATATGGGCATATGTTAATATGCAAACAAAATAATAATTAATATACGAACACAAACAGGCATATCTCTGGTTTTATCAAAATTTAACTAATAATATAGTAAACAAATAATATTTTTAATTACTCTATGTGATCCTACTGTCATACTTTAAAAAAGATCCCGAAGCAAATACATGAATAGTTTGTCCATAGAGAGGGCGAGAACAAGTGCTTAAAATTTTAAAAACGCTCTCCTGAAAAATTATGAAAATTGATTTACTCCCCTTTGTGATTGGAGAGGCAAAAAAAATTGTAAAACCTTATAATTTCAAGTTTTGCTATCTTTCAAAAAAAAAAGTTAACAAAATGTGCCGTATGTTAGCATTTGAAGCTTTATAAGAATCATTTGACGCTTGTCTACGAGCATTAAATACTGTAAGCACAAAAGTTTTGTTTCAAATGGTTAAATATGTTTTGTAGATATGACACACTAAACCAAAATATTTATGCTGCCACCTTTTCCAAAATAAGTGTCCAATACATTGAAATATATATGTTTACAATTTATACAATAATAATACTTTCATACCAAATTTGGCGGGAATCTTTTGAGCAGATTTCGAGATAGGGCGTGAATGCTTTATACATATTTTCGTGTAGTGCTATCTTCGGAAATGGATAAACAATAATGCTACGTATACCACTGTCAATTCAATGCTAACATGGTGAAGTGTCGGTATAAAATTGTGTTTTGAATAGAAGCCTTGATTTATGACGCAGCATCCAAAATTTTTAAATTACAATAATTTGGAAATAAACATCCGACATTGTCGTAAACTCTTCAATCTGGTTGTCACTATTGTAAAAGTACCAAGCTTGGTTAAATTTGTCATATACACAGATAGGAAAGAATTTTCTATAGCTTACGCCTATTTGCTTTGAAAAATATTAGAATAAAATTTTTATTTTACTGTTCCCACACTTTGTGTACGGAATATCGAAACACATACACTTATACTTATACTGTATTATTACCACTAATATCATCTTAATCCATTCTTGCTACCCCGGCGTTTTAGTACTTCCAGCATCTCTTATAAATATAATTTATAAATAAAATATAAATAAAATGTCAATTTAACCAAAAATAAGATACTTTAATGCTAGCACAAGTATAAAGCACATGTGGTACATTGTATAGTTAAGAAACAACCAAACACGTTATACGTAGTGTGATTTTTCAAAGGTTTGATTCAAAAAGTGGAAAAAACTGGGAATATACTATATAACGGAAAGTATTTAAGATGAAACAATAATGTCTGGAGGATATTACATTGATCGAAGGGCAAAACATAATACGGTAGCTGAAATTTTTTTAATAAGAATAATTTTAGAGTATTCTAAAATTATTCAAAATTATTACCTCGTCCTATTTTCATGAATCCCGCTCTTCTGAAGGAAGAGCCATTAATGTATTTAATAAGAAGAAATGTATGGCCTTGTTACACATAACGCAGTAACGTGTCGAAAAACAAGTGAACCTATACTACAAAAGCACAAGGCAATTAGATTTAATATTGCTTAGAGGACAATATGTATTGATCAACAAAAGCGAGTTTCACAAGAAACAAAATATGTAGTTTCCCTGACTTGGCTTTCTTCTTAGGATAACAAATTCTGAATTCAAATAATTTATTTTGTTGAAATAACTTTCCATATTTTGTTATAGCTATTTAAGAAAAAAAAATTCTCGGCGTGGTTACTGTGTTTTATGATATACTGAATCTTGGTTGTCATACTAAAAAATTAACTGTTCATTTAATTTACTAGCACAGTTATATTGTAACACAAATTTAGGTAAAGGGAGGAGGGGGGGGGGAACGTGCAAAATTTTATTTCACGATCATCATTCCAGATGCTCAGAAAACGTGAGAGAGACTCCTTCAGGAAAGCGGTCAAATAATTCATTCGGATCTCATTTAAACGAAATTTCTCTGGGCTCTCAAACATGCAATCCTTGTAATTTCTTGATTTATAAAAAAATTAATTTCCATAATTTAAGAAATATTAATTTTTGGCGATAGTGTTTTGTTGATGTCAGATGAGGTAATTACAGGCCTACGTTTTTTTGACTTTGCACCCTGGTTCATGAGTGATACAATGCATCTCTCCGTCCTTGTGAGAGACAACAATCACTAATCTGTTCAGTGATAACAATGTGGAGATTAATAACTGTCGGTAACAATAGGAAAGGAGATCAAATTTATCTCTTTAAAAATAGAACAAACCGCCTACTGCGTCGTCTTTTTTATTGTTCGAAACGCCTCACACGGGTTAGGACGCAGTTGAGGTTTACTATTTCTTCGTATGAGTTCTGAATCTTGAGAATAACTAGCATGAAATTATTTACGTGTATTATACTTAGCTTAAAGATTTTTTTTACTACTTCCAATGTTAATTTTTAGATAAACATGTATACATGGCACGATAAACGTACAGCTTGCCTGGAGTTAATTTTTGCACTGCGGTGCTAAGGGCCACAATGGCAAGTATGCCCATCAATATCTCATCAACCCTTGGCACAATGCACTGCATTGCAGTGGCTTGCATTCTTGCATTCGCACACCATAAAGTTTTAAAAAATTAAAGCTATCCTAATAATAAAGATAAAGATAAGCTCAATAGCCCTGTATTGATTTACCGTTTAAATTTGAGATTTATATACTTAAAAACACGGGTTTTTTTTTTTTATCATTTTCACTCATAAGGACACACGTTATAAAACAATGAAGCTACAAAAACTTAAAACAGCCACGTTTCTTAAAAAGTTATGTAGTTATCCGTTAAACGATGGATTACTAAACATTTTCAGATTCATGGTGTTACAAATAGGGGGGAGAAGGGCACGTCAAGTACAACAAATTAGACTGAAACATTCACAAAATTCACAGATATGTTCCCATAGAATTATAACCAACTGCAATAACAAAAATCGTTGATAAAATATGCTGCTGGTCCTTGATAAACATGCTACTTAGATGTGTGGGGAAAGACAGAAAGCTAGTAATTCCATTTCCAAGCGCCAAGACACAATAATCTTAGAAGATATCAGCATCATGCTCATGACAATTTTAACTCTTTATAAACGAGGCTATGTACACTATATCACTTTCGAGACTTTACTTGTTTTTGCCTTGTTTGCATGGGGCGCAAATCCTACAAGCTTAATGTTAACTGATCCACAGCAATATTTCAGAAACTTGGTTGTTACAATTGCAAACATGTAATNAATCCTACAAGCTTAATGTTAACTGATCCACAGCAATATTTCAGAAACTTGGTTGTTACAATTGCAAACATGTAATTAGAGAAACGTCACTTGAAAATTTTCGTTGATTCTGATGCAAATACAGATGTGTGCTTAAAACCAGATTTTTTTCTGGACTTGAAGTTTTTTTTCAGGCAACGAAAGCATTTGCAACATCCAGTTGACAGCATATTTCAATTCGCACTAACACGCGAAAAATATTCTTTGATTGACAAAAGTATTCCGTGGCGAGGGTCTCGTGACGTGTGCTATTACATAAAATATTAAGAAACATATTTTTATTCTTTTTCATCACAGGTAGCAAAGCAATCATAAAAATTGCATTGTATATAATTAATTCCTTTCTTTACTGACAACGCGCTCCAACTGCATGGACAATTCTGAAGGTAAGACAACATTCATCGGAAATTAAATAAAAGGTTTTTGTATAAGATATTCCATATTAATTTGCATAACGGAAGTATTCTACCCTGCTCTCAGACGCTAACATCTCAAAAAAATTATCTGTTAAATGATCTGCTCACTCCTGTGCAAGAGTCTAAAATGTTCCAAATAGGCAATAAGGCAAATAAAGGATGGCGATCAGACAATTTAGTTTCACTAATAAAATATTTTTTTAAAAGTATTATTAATTATATTAATTACGTATTTTTTGCTTTAACATATTTTACGTTTTTCATTTACGATAAATCCATCAGAAACCAAGTTAGGCTTGTTGATCTCCACCAAAGCCTGACAAAGCGTACTGATCTTCATTCATGAGTCTGAAATTTTATTCAATTTAACCCATCCCGTTTAAAAGCGAAAGCAAAAGCTAAAGCAGACTAACTGACCTCCAACTAAAAAAATACTCAAATTTCAGAATGGTTAAATTCCATTTAAGAATGCGTTTTCGCATTGGTATCTACTGGATTTTATTCAAATAAGCTCAATCTTATTCAGCCCTGTCGCAGTATGGAAAAATGTACTGAGTTGCGTTAATTTTTGTAAACTCTTTTTGAATCTGTTTTATTGCTATTATAATAATGTTTCGCTCCATTCTGGTCCATTCATCTCCACTCACAGCAATTCAATTCTGTGTAACAATCTGCAAATATACGAAGAAATTTTGTGTCAAAATAGAATATAATTTTATAGTCGATTACTTAAAAGCACATAAACAAAGACCATAAAAACAAACACTGTTTTTTTTCACTATTTTACAAATCATGTAATTGAAGAACGTTTATTTGTTTAGAAAAGGAATTAAAATGAAACATAAGATGTTCTTTAATATCCTCTGCCCTAAACTACTTTACATTAAAGTATATGTTATAAAAATCTGACAAGTGGCTCATAAACTGAAAATATGATATTAATATCGGAATCACAAGACCTTCGCGAACATGCAACACGTGAACAGTAGGAAACTCACATAAGTCAACTATGGCTTGACTTGTGTGTTTCTCTAAGACCTTCATTTTGCGTAGGAAGGTAAAACATACATACATTCATGTGAACAAAATCTGGTTAGTTTCTAGCGTTCAGTGATATGTGATACGCCGCTCTGTATGCCGTGAAATTTAGGAGCAATCACTACACAGACAAAGTAGTTCTAGGCTGTTCACGGGCAAACTGAGCACTTTTGAATGCCATAATTAAGATATACGTGTAGGCACATTGTGTATTCTTCCACCAAATGTACAATTTGCATTGCCATGTGCCTGCTCACTTTATTCATGCGTCAGTCNAATCCTACAAGCTTAATGTTAACTGATCCACAGCAATATTTCAGAAACTTGGTTGTTACAATTGCAAACATGTAATCAGAGAAACGTCACTTGAAAATTTTCGTTGATTCTGATGCAAATACAGATGTGTGCTTAAAACCAGATTTTTTTCTGGACTTGAAGTTTTTTTTTCAGGCAACGAAAGCATTTGCAACATCCAGTTGACAGCATATTTCAATTCGCACTAACACGCGAAAAATATTCTTTGATTGACAAAAGTATTCCGTGGCGAGGGTCTCGTGACGTGTGCTATTACATAAAATATTAAGAAACATATTTTTATTCTTTTTCATCACAGGTAGCAAAGCAATCATAAAAATTGCATTGTATATAATTAATTCCTTTCTTTACTGACAACGCGCTCCAACTGCATGGACAATTCTGAAGGTAAGACAACATTCATCGGAAATTAAGTAAAAGGTTTTTGTATAAGATATTCCATATTAATTTGCATAACGGAAGTATTCTACCCTGCTCTCAGACGCTAACATCTCAAAAAAATTATCTGTTAAATGATCTGCTCACTCCTGTGCAAGAGTCTAAAATGTTCCAAATACGCAATAAGGCAAATAAAGGATGGCGATCAGACAATTTAGTTTCACTAATAAAATATTTTTTTTAAAGTATTATTAATTATATTAATTACGTATTTTTTGCTTTAACATATTTTACGTTTTTCATTTACGATAAATCCATCAGAAACCAAGTTAGGCTTGTTGATCTCCACCAAACCCTGACAAAGCGTACTGATCTTCATTCATGAGTGTGAAATTTTATTCAATTTAACCCATCCCGTTTAAAAGCGAAAGCAAAAGCTAAAGCAGACTAACTGACCTCCAACTAAAAAAATACTCAAATTTCAGAATGGTTAAATTCCATTTAAGAATGCGTTTTCGCATTGGTATCTACTGGATTTTATTCAAATAAGCTCAATCTTATTCAGCCCTGTCGCAGTATGGAAAAATGTACTGAGTTGCGTTAATTTTTGTAAACTCTTTTTGAATCTGTTTTATTGCTATTATAATAATGTTTCGCTCCATTCTGGTCCATTCATCTCCACTCACAGCAGTTCAATTCTGTGTAACAATCTGCAAATATACGAAGAAATTTTGTGTCAAAATAGAATATAATTTTATAGTCGATTACTTAAAAGCACATAAACAAAGACCATAAAAACAAACACTGTTTTTTTTCACTATTTTACAAATCATGTAATTGAAGAACGTTTATTTGTTTAGAAAAGGAATTAAAATGAAACATAAGATGTTCTTTAATATCCTCTGCCCTAAACTACTTTACATTAAAGTATATGTTATAAAAATCTAACAAGTGGCTCATACACTGAAAATATGATATTAATATCGGAATCACAAGACCTTCGCGAACATGCAACACGTTAACAGTAGGAAACTCACATAAGTCAACTATGGCTTGACTTGTGTGTTTCTCTAAGACCTTCATTTTGCGTAGGAAGGTAAAACATACATACATTCATGTGAACAAAATCTGGTTAGTTTCTAGCGTTCAGTGATATGTGGTACGCCACTCTGTATGCCGTGAAATTTAGGAGCAATCACTACAGAGACAAAGTAGTTCTAGGCTGTTCACGGGTAAACTGAGCACTTTTGAATGCCATAATTAAGATATACTTGTATGCACATTGTGTATTCTTCCACCAAATGTACAATTTGCATTGCCATGTGCCTGCTCACTTTATTCATGCGTCAGTCAAGCGAAAATGTGAAATTATTTCAAAAGTAACTGTTTCACATATTCGCTGATTCTTACTCTTACGTGTAATACAAAAATCCCAAAAGAAAAATTAATAATTTCAGTATTCACAAATATTTTGGCCTACATAACACTTTTAATTCATGTTAAGACTTGGAACTGCTTTCTCTCTTTCGTTACCAACCTTACAGTGCGCACGCTAGTCAATGTGCCCGTTAAAAAATTGTAGGTAGGAGCAGTAACATTTTTCAAAGGTTGGTTTCAAAAGTGCCCACTGTATCGTGAACAGCCTTTAGTTGTAGTGTCATCTTCGTTTATTGTTCTGTTATTACGCTCATGAGCATTTGAATTAGAGACACCTGCCATGTTGGTTAAATGGTGCTGTGGTCACCCCGTCGAATGAAACAATGCCCAGCCACACATGACTGGTACGTCGTCAGATCTTATACTAACGGTCTGAGTAACAGTCGAGCACAGAATGGGGAAGACACAAGATCTCAGCGCATTTTATCGTGGCCAGATCGTTGGGGCCAGACGTCTGGGGAACTCAAATTTCGACGTCGTGCAAACAGTGGGATTTCCGTGGGCTGCCCTGTCAAGTCCGTGATTTCATGGATTAGTGTAAAACCACCATTGCCAGGAACAGCTGTCGTGGCGTACAACGTATCTATGACAGGGATCGCCGTCGGCTAGATTGTTTGATAACAGCTTATAGACAAGTCAAAATGCAGCATATCACTCGCCAATCTTATGCTCGACCACAACGACCTGTGAGCAGCCATTCCATCCCCAAAACCATCTCCTCGCTATTGGATACAGAAGCCGCTGCCCCACTATAATACCTCTACTCACCGTACGTCACAAGGCTCAAAATTTAACGTAGGAGCGGGACCAGCACCGTTGGACCCTAGATGCATGAAGAAAGGTCGTCTGGATGGAAAAGTCGAAGTACAGCTTGGTACACGCCGATGACAGTGTATGAGTCCGTCACCAAACCCACGAAACAATGAATCCTTTGTGTCAGCAGGGTAGAGTTCAGACCGGTGGTGGTGGTATCCTCGTATTGGTACTATTGACAAGGGATAAGATGAGTTCCCTCGTTCAATACCATCGTTCCTCATCGGCGATGATACAGGGACCGGCTGGAAGATCATGTACACACTTTTATGTGCCTATAATACACCGCAGGATACCTGAACCTAAAGTAATAAAATTCACCAGCCCACCGCTCTAGAATTGTTACCGAGTGATTGGATGAACACTCCACGGAATTGAGGTTACCTCCTTGGCCCTCAAAATCACCCGAGCTCGATCCTACTAAACACTTCTGGGATGCTGTCGAGAGGGATGTGTGCAGTGGATCCTGCTCCGACCGAAATCAGTGCAGGTACTTAAATAACAATATGTAATTTTAACATTCTTGTAGGCATATGTATTTATAAATGTAAAATTATTTCTAACTTATTTTACACNAATATGTAATTTTAACATTCTTGTAGGCATATGTATTTATAAATGTAAAATTATTTCTAACTTATTTTACACATAATTATGTACACGATAGAGCCAAAAAAACTGGTATAGGCGTGCGTATGCAAACAACAGAGGTATGAAACCAATCAGAGTAACGCGATGTGNTAGAGCCAAAAAAACTGGTATAGGCGTGCGTATGCAAACAACAGAGGTATGAAACCAATCAGAGTAACGCGATGTGGTCGGCAGCGCCTATATAACACAACAAACGTCTGGCAAAGTTGCTTGATCGGTTACTGCTGCTACAATGGCAGGTTATCAATAGTTCAGTGAGTTTGAACATGGTATTATAGTCGGCGCACGAGAGATGGGACATAGCATCGCCGAGATACCGATAAAATTCGGATTTTCGCGTAAGACCATTTCACGAGTGTACCGTGAATATCGGGAATCCAGTAAAACATCGAATCTTCGACATCGCTGCGGCCGGAAAAAGATCGTGAACGAACGGGACAAACGACGACTGACGAGAATCATTTAACGTGACACACATGCAACCCTTTCTCAAATTGGCGCAGATTTCAATGCTGGGCCATCAACAAGTGCCAGCGTGCGAACTATTCAACGGACCATCATTCATATGGGCTTTCGGAGCCGAAGGCCCACTCGTATACCGTTGTGGACTTAACGACACAAAGCTTTACGCCTCGCCTGGGCCCGCCAACACCGCCATTGGACTGTTGATGACTGGAAACACGTTGCCTGGTCTGACGAGTTTCGGTTCCAACTGTATCAGGCGGATGGACGTGTACGGGTATGGAGACATCCTCATGAATCCATTGACCCTATGTAAATGTCAACAGGGGACTCTTAAAACTGGCGGAGGCTCTGTAATGGTATGGGGTGTGTGCAGTTGGCGTGAAATGGGACCCCTGATACGTCTATATACGACTCTGACAGGTGACAGATACGTAAGCATCCTGTCCGATCACCTGCACCCATTCATGTCCATTGTGCATTCCGACGGACGCGGACAATTCCAGCAGGACAATGCGACACCCCACAAGTCGAGAGTTGCTACCGAGTGGCTCCAGGAACACTCTTCTGTCTTTAGACACTTACATTGGCCACCTAAATCACCAGATATGAACATTATTGAGGATATCTGGGATGCCTTGCAACGTGCTGTTCAGAAGGGATCTCCACCGCCTCGCACTCGTATGTACTTGTGGATTGCCCTGCAGGATTCATGGTATGAATTACCTCCTGCATACCTTCAGACATTAGTCGAGTCCATGCCACGTCGTATTGCGGCAATTCTGCGTATTCTCGCGGACCCTACACGATATTAGGCAGGTGTGCCAGTTTTCTTGGCTCTTCAGTGTACCCACTTGGCCTTTCTTGGCACAAAATAGCTAGTACCACATCTCACTCATGTTTTAGATATTCGTGCATTTGCAGTATATCTCACATGTTACATGTTCAATTTTCTCTTATACTTCATTTTAGAGAACCCAGTCTCAGCTTACTTTTTAAAGCAGCTATGTACTCATTGTTTTTTAGCGGTCTATCGGAACATTTTATATTTCCTTGTCCAGGAAATACAGAAACAGTGTCACAACCTGACCAACTATGGAAACCTATAATAGCTTAAACATATCTGGACCGAATTTAGTGACAATCTTAGCAACATAAACAATCTTAATGTTTCTTTTAACTCCATTATCAGTGTATGCTATGACTTTGGTGAANAATTTTTGTTATTAAATTTTATATTTATACATGCAATACAATGCCACTTTATACAACACTTTTTAATTAAATTAGTTTTAATTTTTGCCTATATAATATTGTGCGGACATCAACCAGCCAATCACCGAGTCGCCACATTATTGCAGTGTCTAATCATATACAGGCATTAAAAAATCACATGCAGATGTCAGTCTGCAGGAATAGTTTTTCCATCAATCTTTCCATAAATCTCGCAGTCTTCCAACAATCAGCACCGCAATCAGCAGCACATGCACTACAATCAGAGGTCATTTAGGGGTTATTAGATGTCATTTAGGGGTAATTTGTGGAGCAGGAGGAGTCATTTAAGGGTTATTTGCGGAGCAGAAGGCATCATGTAGGAGTAATTTTCAAAGCAGGCAGTGTCATTTGCAGAGAAAAAGGTGTTATTTAGGGGTCATTTGCGGATCAGGAGGGGTCATTTTGGTATTATTTGCAGAGGAGGAGAAGTCATTTAGCGGTATTTTGCGGCGCAGGATGGTCAATTATGGGTCATTTGCAGAGAATGAGGAGTCATTTAGGATCATTTGTGGAGCAGGAGAGATCATTTAGGTGTCATTTGTGGAGGAGGAGAGGTCATTTAGGACTCATATGGGGGTCATTAGGAGTCATTTATGGGTCATTAATGGATCATTTAAGGGTCGTTTATGGGTCATTTACGGATAATTTAGGGGTCATTAGAGGTTATTTAGGATTCAATCTTGTGAAGGGTCGGTCTGACAGTAGTCAGTTGTCTACTTTAAGTGTGAATGTGAGTTCCAGCTGAGCGAAGAACTTATCTGGAAGAANTTAGGATCATTTGTGGAGCAGGAGAGATCATTTAGGTGTCATTTGTGGAGGAGGAGAGGTCATTTAGGACTCATATAGGGGTCATTAGGAGTCATTTATGGGTCATTAATGGATCATTTAAGGGTAGTTTATGGGTCATTTACGGATAATTTAGGGGTCATTAGAGGTTATTTAGGATTCAATCTTGTGAAGGGTTGGTCTGACAGTAGTCAGTTGTCTACTTTAAGTGTGAATGTGAGTTCCAGCTGAGCGAAGAACTTATCTGGAAGAANCGGTCTGACAGTAGTCAGTTGTCTACTTTAAGTGTGAATGTGAGTTCCAGCTGAGCGAAGAACTTATCTGGAAGAAATGGTTGAAGATATAAATGCATGGTGATGTGATCAAGGAACTTGACAAAATGTCTGGTTGAATGGAGGCATAAAAATGCTTTTATCTCACTGTTAGAATGTGTTAGTAAGTCTATACATAGAGCAATAGCTAGGCCAAGTAGATACACATGTTGCCACTGTGGAAAGGACTTCTTGTTTTTTTTGTTCCGTTAACATGGCGTAAGCCAATTATTGGAGGAAGTCTACTGTAGAGCTTACCTCTATGAATGTACCTCCTCCCACTGCTAGAAAATTACATGGAAAACAGTGGTGTTACTGTGGAAAGATCTTCAGCACAAGCTGCCATGCTCGGCNCCCACTGCTAGAAAATTACATGGAAAACAGTGGTGTTACTGTGGAAAGATCTTCAGCACAAGCTGCCATGCTCGGCGACATAAGAGAACCGCCTGTACAAAGAGTCTATTTCGCACGAAGAAGTTTAATGACAATGGCCGCATACAGATTCTGTAAGGTGATACATTGATGAACTGCATCAAGAACTGCGATGATTCTTCTTTTCAGAGCCAGCAAGTATTAACATCAATACCTCTTGCTCCGTCGGTAGGGACTGATTTGTCAGGTAATTGTGACGAGACAGTTGCTAATGATGGAATGACAGAGACCTACGAGGCGTGGTAGAGTGGGTGGATGGTGACGGGACGAGCTATGGCGAGTTATTGGGGGGGGGAAGTTGCTAGATTCGGTTGTAGGTGGGAGGTATGTGTGTTTTGTAAATACAGCAATTCGCTTTGCTGGTCGGAAGATTGATCGGCTATATAGCCAACTAACGAATCGGCCCGGCTTCGCTCGGGTACGATTGAGTTTTACAGTGATACACTAATAAATAATTTCGGAAAAGACAATTCATTTATGTGAAAACAAAATTATAAAATTATACTATGCAGGCCAAGGTTTCTAACTGATTACAGCAAACCTAAAGGAAGGAAATATTTTTGGCCCGATAGCCAAAAAGTAGGGTATTGTTTTTGGGGTGTATCTGTGCAACTATCGCGGAGTTATCACATTTCAGCTTTCCAGCGTCGATGTATGAAAATCAAAACGTGAGTTTCATCAAGTTTTAGCTTTAGATATAAGTGTACCTAGGTACTACTTTTTGCGCTTAACTGAGGGATCTTAATCGATCACCAAAGTTAAGAAACGTTCCCAGCGGCACACATTTGGATGGATGACCTTAGAGTGGCAGAACATCTGAGCGTTTCTGGGCTTCGGAGGGCACGTTAAATATTCGGTCCCGGTTATTATCGATTGATAGCAGTCGTTAAGTCATTTCAGAGGTCCTTGGGTGGCCTGAAAAACTCTAACACTAGAGGAAAAAAATATTTCGGACACGTTCCCAGCCGTTGCAAAATTACGTTTTGTTGTTATTCCACAGGAACCGTACAATTTTCCGGGATAAAAAGTATCCCGGAATGTAGGTATCTAAAGTACCTACATACCATATTTCATCAAAATCCGTTCAGCCGTTATGGAGCTAGTAACAAACATAAACACAAACACAGACTTTCGCATTTATAATATTAAGTAAGATGAAATATAGCGGTGGGGGTTCAGTCAGCTGCTAATTTTTGTACTAGGGAGTGGCTGTAGTCTGTCATCTATACTAGAGTCGAACCCTCAGTGTCACACACACATCCAACTTGGATTGTTGAAACAGCTATGTAATTCCTTCCTCAATTTTTTTTTTACGTTTTTAAAATTGTTTGCGATATTTTCTTGATTTTTCTAGTTGAAGGTCAATGGGGTCAAGGTTATGGCCTCCGACATTCAACATGTGTGCCGGATTCAGTCTCGTTATATGTTCAACGATTTTTTTATATTTTTTTTTAGATATTTTAACATTTATTTTCAATTTTTTAATTTAAGTTCATTTGGGTCAAGGCAAAGGCCACCAGCATCCAGGATCGGTGTCGGAGTCAGTAATGTAATATGTTTCTAAACTTTTATTAGTTTCTTTCGATTGTTTTTACATTTTACCTCGATTTTTAGTTTTCAAGTTTATTTAGGTCAATGTCAAGGTCGTCAATACCAACATGGTGGTTGATGGTCATCAATGTAAGATTTTCCTTAATTTTTAAAATTAATTTTTTTGCTATTTTTTTTATATTTTATGTATCGAAGGTGGGTATGTAGAGGTAGGGGTTGATGGTTAAGGTTATGGGGTTGACTGGGCGATGAAGTAACATTATATGTCCCTCGATTTANAGGTCGTCAATACCAACATGGTGGTCGATGGTCATCAATGTAAGATTTTCCTTAATTTTTAAAATTAATTTTTTTGCGATTTTTTTTATATTTTATGTATCGAAGGTGGGTATGTAGAGGTAGGGGTTGATGGTTAAGGTTATGGGGTTGACTGGGCGATGAAGTAACATTATATGTCCCTCGATTTAAAAAAAAAAAAGTTTCGTTAATTTTCTTATATTTTTAAGATTGGAAGGTGGGTACGGTAGGGGTTGGCAGTTATCACGAATAGGGAGCGCGGGGTGAGGGGTAACATTGTATGTTCCTCGATTTTAGCCATTTTATCAATTTTTCTTGATTTTATAATAATTGCCAGGTTTTGTGGGAGGGAATGGGTAGGTGAGGTTGGTGTGATGAGCAAGGGGTAGGGGAGTGTAACATTATATGTGATTCGATTTTTTAGAATTTTTTATAATAATTGTTAGGAGGAAAGGGACGTGGTGAGGCGAGAGTGGTGGGATGAGTGTGGTGTTAACAGAATACGCTCTTCGATTTTTAGAATTTTTTTTTTAAATTTTTTGTTTGCTATCATTTTGGAATTTTTATGACTGTGTGGATTTGGGTGGTGGGGTGGGTGGTTGATTAGGGTGGTGGGGGGAGTGCGAGTATAACGTTATATGTTCCTCGAATTTTAGAATTTTTTTAATATTTCTCTTGATTTTATAATAATTTCCAGGGGTTAAGATGGAGAGGGGTGAGGTGAGTGTGGTGTGATGATTAGGGGATAGGAGAGTGTAATTTGACATTTTCTTCAATTTTTAAAACTTTTTTTTATTTTTAGCATTTTTATCGTAATTTGTTGGAGTGGGGTGGGTAGGTGTTGAGGTGTGGGCGAAGAAATGGTAGGTGAGGGGTGGGGTCATGGTAGGAGGGCTGTGGATGTGGTAGGTGTATGATGGGTATTAGGGGAGGGAGGCAAGATCTGCTGATCCTCCCCGGTCCGCTGGACCTGGCTCGGAGCCTCGAGTCATCTTACAGATCTGAGAATTAAGTGGCACATTCCGCTAACAGCCTTGAATCCTCTTGCTCGCCTGAGCAGTTTTCGGCTCTTACTTTGAGGAGCTTCGGATGCGCTTTCCTCATTTTTCCATTATTTTTTTAATTTTTTGAAAAAATTATTATTTTGTAAAATAATTTATTTTGGAAGTGATATTTGGGGTAAGACGGCAATTTAATGACGGAAAATATGGCCGCTGACCGACCGGAATGACAGCAGGAGTTGATGTTATCCAAGATGGCAGACGACTCCTGGCTCCTAAACCATGATGCATGTGCCTGATGGAACATTCATACACTACTGTGTATTTTCTCGCCGCGGTATTGTAAAGATGATATATTGAAATAATGGAATCAAAGCACAGATGGAATGAGTAGTTGTTAAGAGGAATGTCTGATATTTGAAGTAACACTCTAGAGGAAACTGATTCTGTGCATACTTGAGTCCCTTTCATGCCACGAGTTGCGTCCAGGTGTCATTTATTCTGGTAGATCGCAGCTTAAAATCACTATGTGAGGGATGAGTTACTGCACTTACTCATTTTCTGCCCCGTGCATGTACAGCTAACAGTCCACTACACACCTAACTAGACAGCTGAATATGGATTTTGTTTTCAGCATCGACAACAAGCCTTCTTCACTTCAACAGTCAGCAATGCACCACATTCTGAGAACCTGAAACGAAGACGCTCTAAAATTGCATCAGCTAATTTGCTGTTCTGCCAGGCTGCAAGATGATTAGAGATGTGAGCAGATTTGAGACCGGCACTTTAATGAGGGAGTTAGGTGTTTTCGTACTACCAGTTGTTGTTCCGGGTATTTCTGTACTCCGCCTGTTTATCATAATGAGTGGCCTAGTGGCATTTTATTTTATGATGTACAGTGTTTATCAATTAATGTGTCTTGTGCCAAGGAAACTTACATATACAACTACAATTATGCAATGAATACTGCAAATGTGTTACTCTTTTGTTGCAGTACAGCCTATTCAAATACTTGCATCTAATTATATTAACAAGCAGATTATGTAATCCCATAAAATTAATATTTATTTGTATAATCATAACGTGACAAGAGACTTTGGATATCAGATTCATAATCAAAACTTGAAATGATGGTCTCAGGTTCATTAAACACAAGAGTTTTAGAACCAATTGCGGCTTGATGCAACACCGAATTTAGCAGGTATGGGTGCAACTGGCTACAAGACATTTTAGAAGATTTGTTGGAGCTTTGCGTCGTTCGACTGTGCGCAGATAGACTACAGATGACGGGACCTCGACGTTGTAGCAAACTCTAAACCACTAGTGTCAGCCTGAGGACGTAAGCACACGTTTCGGGAAGGCAGACAGTACTCGTGCAGCTCGAGCAGCATCACAGTCGCGGCGACAGCAGGTAGTTGAGGGACCTTGCCGGCGAGGTGGATTAACGAAGACAATGGCAGGCGATGACGTCGTAGTGACGCGCGTGGCGGTAGTACTCGGTGTAGGCGGGAGCCCGTACCAGCAGAAGTGAAGACGTGACGGCGAGATGCTATCACTCGGCTCCCGCAGGAGGAGCAGCAACTGGAGGTAAGTCTCCATCAGTGCTCTGCGGCTGCGCATTCAACACCTTTTCCACTTATGCGTGTTCATGCGAGTTTCCCACGATCCGGCAGTTTGCGTTGCACGTCAAATACGCATGGCCTGCTTGCCGAAGAAAATCCACTTATGGCCATAGTGGAAGAGGGTCGTTGTTGCGTAGCACTGACAGAAGTGCCGTTGCGGGAATGCTCAGCCTTTCTTGGAAACAACCTGTCCTGCAAGGTCAGCTTATTCCACTGTCTGTTTTTCTCCCTCCGAAAATCGGTTGCTCGATCGACCACACGGGCGAAGAGGATCTTCTTAAGACGGATTGCCCGGACATGCCTGACAGACACCAGTCAAGGGTTTTCTGCAGCCCGCTGTTTGACAGGCGTCCCAACTATAACGTTAGGTACGACGGCCTGCTCGCCGAACGCGAGGCAAAGGAAAGGCCGCTTTATGCTACAGTGGTGAGGGGGGCCCAGTTCGGACCCCCCNTACCGCAGTATGTCAATGGTAACTATTTTGAACCAAATTCCTTATTTATTTTTGTATTTTTGAACAAATCGTATATATATATATATGTATCTATATATATATATATACATATATATATATACCAAGAGAGTTTATTATCACAGAAGTGAATAAACACAGTGGAGCTGGAAAATGCTTAACTTAGGGAGGTACGTGTTGATACCAGAGTCAAAGAAACTACAGACAACATTTTGAAAAGATTTCTGGGAACAGGCAGTAAAAAAGAAAGCATTTAGGAAGATTTCCCCCCTGTAAAAGTTTTTTTTAAGTCTAACGCTCAAAATTTAATTATTTCTATATTCTTTCTTTGTTTGTCTGTTAATAAGATACAAGAATTGTTCTCCTTCAATTTTTCTGTAACTAAAATTGCTATAACTGCAAAATCTATTGTGGAACTAAAGGGCGTGGCAATATTAATAATTTTTGGAGGGGTGCAATTTTATTTTATATTTTATTGTGCACCTCTGGATAAAAATATGTACGTAACACTAAGGTATAATGTGCATATACCTCTTTCAAAGTCAAGCATTTGTTNAGTCTAACGCTCAAAATTTAATTATTTCTATATTCTTTCTTTGTTTGTCTGTTAATAAGATACAAGAATTGTTCTCGTTCAATTTTTCTGTAACTAAAATTGCTATAACTGCAAAATCTATTGTGGAACTAAAGGGCGTGGCAATATTAATACTTTTTGGAGGGGTGCAATTTTATTTTATATTTTATTGTACACCTCTGGATAAAAATATGTACGTAACACTAAGGTATAATGTGCATATACCTCTTTCAAAGTCAAGCATTTGTTNACACCTCTGGATAAAAATATGTACGTAACACTAAGGTATAATGTGCATATACCTCTTTCAAAGTCAAGCATTTGTTTTATGCGATTAATAGACTGACTAGTAAATTCTTTACTTCAGAACCACCCTTAAAAAAAATTCATGCTTTAAGTCGCTGGATCCTCTGGCAGGAACTGCAAATCTGCACCGCACAGCTGACATTTAGGTTCTATGTCGGCTGGGGCATTACCATTATACCAAGCTACGTACAACTTATCTACCGACTAAGCATTCATAAAATGACTTTTTTTTATATTATGGCAAATGTAGTGTATCTGTGACATATTAAATGGCTGGTAATGGAAACAGTTCATTGGGATTGTCGTAGTTACTTGTAACTGTAATATTGCAGAAGACCGGGAGCAAACTATCACGGGTACGGCCCCTTACTACGGTGGATGTGAAACGTCACATTCAACTTTCTTCAGCACACTATGTATTTACTTAATCATTGCTACATCGTACCAGTCCTTGAAACGCTGATATAGAAAATGAAGGAAGATAGTGTACAGTGCCTTTCATTCTTCAACCCGATCTTCAACCATGTAATACAGGCAATGTATTTTAACGAAATAGATTAGATTGTTATGTCAGTTAGTAGAGTAATATTTATGAGAACATGTCGTTTTACTGAAAATGTTTGTTATGACAGTTATAAGCTTTAATCAGTTACTGTAAAGTTCACAGCAAAGATAGTCATTGTAAGTCATCTAAGATTGTCAGGATGTTCGATATTTAGGTGATATATTTTTGCAAATTCCTTAAATATGTTTATGTTTAATTATTGCTTACTTTTTTTTAAAGGGATGTAGCTTTTGCCTGGATTTTATTCTAAGGATAAAATTTTGGAGGTTCATTCTATAGGAACCAACTCAACGCGAAAAAATAGGAATTTTCGGTCATGACTTTAACGGCTTGAAAGAGGTAACGACAAGCAGNAGGAACCAACTCAACGCGAAAAAATAGGAATTTTCGGTCATGACTTTAACGGCTTGAAAGAGGTAACGACAAGCAGTCGTACACGTATCTCTTAGTGAAATTTCTTCCACTAGCGTTATGCATCCACCCGCTCTGTTTGAAATATTTAATGTGTTTTGGTCTCTTCATTTCGCCCACAGAAACTTTAGTTAAATTATTTTCGAAGGTTTGTAACTAAATATTATTACTTATTTTGGAAGCATGCCTGTTGAGACAAGGTTTGACACAGTTTGCCATTGATTACTTCATCGTGTTCCAAACAAATGTTTTTTTACATATGTTTCCTTTTCACATAAAGAATTTTGTGACTTTTTTTTCAAAATATTTATGCAAATTCAAAAGGACAGTAGGTACGCAATAACGGCTAGACAGAAGTATAATACTTTGAGTTAGTTTAAAGTAACACGCACGACAAATTAACTCTGGAAAGATGTACAAAATACATCTTCCTAAATTTGCGAAATGAGTTGATTGAAATTTTATACATTTGAATGAAATAAGACATTAAAATTCTTACTCCTCGCCACATGCATAACTAACAAATAGAAAGGTGAATGTGTATTCTCATGCGTGATGAATCGGTACATACATATCTTATGACGACTGTGATAAAATACGTATTTACCCAAGTCGTATTTGTGCATGTTATCTGCAGTTGATGAGTTGCTACGTGCATTACATTTTTCCCAGATACAAAAAGAGCCATATAATTTGGCCTATCTTAATTGATAAAGTATTTTTCATGAAGGATGTAAACAGGAGACTTTGTTTCATTTGCATATCTGCGTCCTTCAGAGTGGCATAACAATGCAGTAATGCAATTGCTCTGACAATAAAAGAGACGCAGTAAACTTTGGGTGAGAGATACCTCAGTACAATTTGATTCCTTCAAGAAGAAGATTTTACGTAATCAAACTTGTAACACTTGTAAAGAACGTGATATTTTAATGCCTCGTCAGTGTTAAGCATTGTGAAATCCGATTAGATTACTGATCCTGTGCGTATGCTGTTGAGATGAAGTTGTCATTTTAATGAATATCTAGCATTACGGATTCCTGATTTTCTTGAAAAGGGTTCCAAGCAAGATGTCAATATCCAACCTTCATGCACACCTGCATTTCTCCTTTGATTAGTAGCCGCTTGTCTTTTTGAATCAGAAAAACTTTACTTCGGTATTTAACGACTTAGATTCGCGGATAGGAGCCAAAGTCACGTAACGGTTAAAATCATCCAATCACGGAAGTGGATCCAAGCTAAAGAGTTTTGAAATACAAAACAGGAACTCTTTTCTATAAAATCGGGTGTTGTTAGCCAAGATGGTCTGCGCTGACACCAAGTGCTTCTTTGTCGCAGTGCTATAGATCCGAACTGCACGCTGCGAGTTGAGAGGCCGGTGTACCAGCAAGATGAACTGAACCAAGCCTATGATTACAACAAGCCACGGAGGAAATGTAAGTCTCAGCAGGTAAACGCTGTTCACGGTTAATTGAGCACTGTTGAAATCAACCTTTGAAAAATGTCACTGCCCCTACCTGCATATATTTTATCGGGCACACTGACTGGCATGCGCCCAGGCTCAGTAAAGTTGACAACGACGAAGGGAAAGTAGTGTAGCATGTCTGAACGTTGAATTAAAAGGCTTAGGTAAACATTTGTGAATACTGAAATTACCTATTTATATTGCTCTAGTTTTAATGCATGCGAGTGTAAGACTGAGGAAATATGTAAAATATTTACTTTTCCAATAAATTTAGTTTCAATCGACCGACGCAGGGATAAAGGGATCATGCCCATTATCACGTTAATTTTACATATAGTGCAAGAGTACACAATGTCAATACAAATAGTTCTCAAGCAGGGCTTTCTAAAATGCTCAGTTGACCGTGAACAGCATATAANTACACAATGTCAATACAAATAGTTCTCAAGCAGGGCTTTCTAAAATGCTCAGTTGACCGTGAACAGCATATAACACTGTTTTAATGTGCAGTTCTTTATTGTTTTCCAAGGCTTTCAGCCTGGGGACTGAGATAGGGGGGAGGATCGTACGGTCACCCCGGTGGGGGGAATGTAGGTTGGACATTTGAGGCGGCGTGGCAGTACTAGGCNTTAGTTTCAATCGACCGACGCAGGGATAAAGGGATCATGCCCATTATCACGTTAATTTTACATATAGTGCAAGAGTGCACAATGTCAATACAAATAGTTCTCAAGCAGGGCTTTCTAAAATGCTCAGTTGACCGTGAACAGCATATAACACTGTTTTAATGTGCAGTTCTTTATTGTTTTCCAAGGCTTTCAGCCTGGGGACTGAGATAATATGTGCTTTGAAGAATATCATACAACTAGGTGATCGTGGGACCACTTGTTGTGGTACGCACCTCAGTAATTGGCCGCCACTTTCCGGAAATCACAGAACGGTATTGGTGCGTGCACACAAGACGACGGCACTCCCGAGATTACTCGAGGGCGCCACACAGTGGCTCGCTCAAGCCCCCATGTAGAGTGCCACCGTAGCGCATGGAGCGTGCAGACGGAGCTATTGCCACCCGCCACAGCTGCATTTCATTTCGAACATGAGCCTCGTTCAAACATTTCTCCACGCCAATTTATTCTCTAGTGGGATTGTTATACTCTGCTCCAATTCAAAAACAAATTTATACCTCGCCTTTTCAAAGAATTTGCATTTGTAAGGATGAATTACTAAGGAAAAAAACATTTCGCCGTCGTATCTTTTATCTTCTCGAAGTGCATGAAACAAGCATTTCGACTAAGCAAATTGAGCAAGCACATGATAAACATATATCCTCCTGGTTTACCTGCCATTTGTTACGAGTTGTAGTCAGGCCCTTAGCTGAGCGGCCTGCCTGATCACACCTTCACCTTTTTATCCAGGACACGGGCCGTGATCGCTGAAATTAGTTATGAAATCACAAACCACAGAAACCCCCTCCACCGGTCAGTAAACGGGGACAACGCAGTCGATATAGGTCAGTGTAGTCCGTGGGCGGTGTCTTTTGTCGTCGGGCCATTGGCACGAGAAGACCACTGAAGATGGGTGTGTCCGGCCGTCGACTTGAGCCATCTTAATCAGCCTCCGAAATCATAAACAAGGTGGGGACTCTCCAATTAATCTTTACTCAGAACGTGGCTGGTTAAATCTTTATAAAATAATATCATATAATATTTCAGTATATTTGTATAGCTCTCCCCGTCCATATTCAATCATATTTATTTTGAAATAATATTGTACAACCTTAATGTTAAATAAAACTCTTTTATAAAGTGTCCATTACATAACTCTTATCAATAACTAGTTAATCCCCTATATCCCCGTTAGGGATAAATATCAACAAAATATCAAAATCATAACAAGGGTGGAGGCTTGGATCCTCCCTACCCTCTCGCTGCCTTGCATCAGCTTCTCTACCATCCACCCCTATTTAAATACATTCCCTACCCACCCCCGTATTAATAATAACAAAATTTCAGCCACGTCCACTTTTAACATTAAATCTTTTAGGTTTTAAGTAGCTGTGTAATTAAAATAATGATATAATATCTACTTTTAAAATTTAATAGTTTAAAATAATAAATTACTTTTTACAGCCCAATATCTATACTTACAAAGCAATTATTTTAAAGCTAAATAACAAACTTNTAAAATAATAAATTACTTTTTACAGCCCAATATCTATACTTACAAAGCAATTATTTTAAAGCTAAATAACAAACTTCATTAAAATTTTAATGGTTTCAGTATAAACCGCAAGTCCCTAGTTGCGTATATTTACCTCAGCAATGCCATTCTAGTAATTTATATTAAGATTAGACCACCTGTGTGCGCTGGATGTAGTTATTTGAAAGGATACTATTACTGTGATAGTAATTCATAATCATGTGAGAATTTCCATTAAATTAACTTTCAACTCATGCTTATTGAATAAATTTTATACAAGACATAATAATGTAGAAAGATATCATTGAGCTCATATAAAGGTATAAGATTTTATTATGCTCTCCCATCAGTCAACATATATTTAAGAAAAATGCATAGAAATAAAATATGCCAGTTAACTATGAGAATTTTTTACGCTGATAAAAAGCCCGTATTACGTTATAAGTTGCCATATTGAAGGACGAGNTAAAATAATAAATTACTTTTTACAGCCCAATATCTATACTTACAAAGCAATTATTTTAAAGCTAAATAACAAACTTTATTAAAATTTTAATGGTTTCAGTATAAACCGCAAGTCCCTAGTTGCGTATATTTACCTCAGCAATGCCATTCTAGTAATTTATATTAAGATTAGACCACCTGTGTGCGCTGGATGTAGTTATTTGAAAGGATACTATTACTGTGATAGTAATTCATAATCATGTGAGAATTTCCATTAAATTAACTTTCAACTCATGCTTATTGAATAAATTTTATACAAGACATAATAATGTAGAAAGATATCATTGAGCTCATATAAAGGTATAAGATTTTATTATGCTCTCCCATCAGTCAACATATCTTTAAGAAAAATGCATAGAAATAAAATATGCCAGTTAACTATGAGAATTTTTTACGCTGATAAAAAGCCCGTATTACGTTATAAGTTGCCATATTGAAGGACGAGTAGTCGCAGCTGCATGCCAGGCGACGCGACCCAGTTGCAAGGTGCCGAGACGACACATTCCCGCATCAGCACTTCCCCACGTCTCGAACGCTGCTGTGTTGCGAAAATGTGCGCCAGCACGTGCCACGCAAATGTTTCTCCTTGCCAACATTAAACTTTACTTGTGTTGTTCTGGTTATAAGTTTGTCATACTTCCAACATTCTCATACACTTCCCTCAATCCATTGCCATACGGACACGAGCAAAATGAATTCCGTTGGGTTCACGCATTATTGTGATTAATGGACTTAGCCCATTACCCGGGGCTTTCGGATGTGTTGAATTGCACACTAGTCCTGAAATGGATGAGCAGACTGCTAAACCTGACGTGAGAAAGTATGATTGTGTGCAATGTCGAGGGTATTTAACGAAAAGAGAATAGCGCCCGAGACACACCCACTCCGACTGTGACTGTCCGCTCACGGTTTACCCACATCCACCCAATTGTCAGGAGTACCTACTCAGGAGGTCAAACCTTTCGTTTCACGTGAGACGCGGAGCAATATTTGGGCCTCTGGCGGAGTGGTGACCCAACCAGAGAGGCCTTTCTTCTGTGCTCTACTGGCCTTGAAAGAGTTCAGGCAGTAGGGGCGCAATCTGGAAGTGTTGGATTTTTGCTGTGGGTCCTTTCTCTACTACACAGTACCTTTAAAGTATACCATGAGGGTACTTTCACTTTTGACCGCCCTGTTGTAAGTTATTGCATAGAGATTTCCACAATCCCCGTATGCTACCCTTTTGTGTGGAAGTAGAATTGCAATTAGTACCTACTTAACTATTTATGTGTTCCTTTTATATCTACTATCTTCTATTTTGCATAATCAGTGTCATAATGTATTACTTATACTATGTGTTGTCCCTCGGCCTTGATAACATTTTATTTGTGAGTGGAAGTACTATTATAATTACTCTTTATCTATGTGTTCTCCTCTTTATTACTAACTTAANAACATTTTATTTGTGAGTGGAAGTACTATTATAATTACTCTTTATCTATGTGTTCTCCTCTTTATTACTAACTTAACTTTTATCAATCAATGTCATTATGATCTACTTATAATTAGTTGGTGTCCAGCATACTTATTAACATTTTAATAATCAAGAGGTTTGTCTGCGCCCACAGCTAACTACAATAAATTATAATTTTTTTAATTGTATGAAAATAGGTATTTGTATAACCGTCCCCATTTGTAGACATTGCTTAAGAAATGGATTTTAAACAGAAACATANATATGAAAATAGGTATTTGTATAACCGTCCCCATTTGTAGACATTGCTTAAGAAATGGATTTTAAACAGAAACATAAGTTAGCATGAAAATGTTATTGCCTGAGAGTATAATTGACGAAGACTATTCAGAAATAAATGAACTTTAACGCATGTCTTAAGATGCCAGCTTCCAAGGTCGGACACACCCAAAAATATAACAAACCCATATATACATATAATAAGACAATGATAAAATTAGCAAGTAAAATTTTAATAACCCTTCTCCTAATAAACTATTAGGGCCATATTATTTCTTTGAAGTAAAATTTTACTGCAAATTAGGTGTTTAGATAATCTGTGAAAGCATTCTGTTAGTAAATTCCTTTGTTAGTTTCAAAGCCACGATACTGCACGTTCATGAACAGCAGCAACCAGCAGTGACGTCACATCTTCTCATCTAAAGTCCCTCCGGAGGGCGACGCATGCAATGTCCGCGATAGCAGAGGCAGGACACCTTTTCTGACGTCACACAGCAATGTCAAGGCGCGCACTTTCATTACACTGCATCAGCTCTACCGTTTAACGCAGCTCACGAGTCATACACAGGTAACCAGCGGTTTCCATAATTTACATACACCACTTACACTGCACCCTGCAGCAGGTAACAGTAAAACTTACATAACAACTTTACTCTAAAAATGTATTATTGCCTAACAAAAAAAATTCAACTTAAACATATTAAGATTACCGATAGGAGGCCTCCTAAATCAAAAGTTTGTTAATTATAATCTATAATGGAAGAAATTTTCTTTTTATTATTATTAAGATTTAAAGGAATTTGAGGGGGATGGAAGTCATATTTCAATGCTAGCAACAATATAAATATTNTTTATTATTATTAAGATTTAAAGGAATTTGAGGGGGATGGAAGTCATATTTCAATGCTAGCAACAATATAAATATTAAGAGAAAAAAGAACTACTGCATTAAAACAGTCTACGAATGAAAAAATGAGTTGTTTATGTCAATTTTATGACAAAGAGACGTCTCATTTATACTAATTTATAGTAACATGGCCACNGAAAAAATGAGTTGTTTATGTCAATTTTATGACAAAGAGACGTCTCATTTATACTAATTTATAGTAACATGGCCACACAATAACATGTATTTATTACCTGATGTTTTTCATATTGAATTTTAAGATGTTCATTCTTGTATAAATAAGAAACTTTTTTGTAAAATTTAAAAGAATTTTATACACATTTTATTATTATTAGAGAAACATTTTGTTGTCAAATACTTTAACATATGTTATATTAATAATTAGTTTTGTTATTCTTAGATACTAGTGTATATTAGAATACATNTGTCAAATACTTTAACATATGTTATATTAATAATTAGTTTTGTTATTCTTAGATACTAGTGTATATTAGAATACATTTACTAATATTATGTTACTTAAGTATCCCTCCAATTACCCTCTTATGTATTGAAACGTAGTTGAAAAGCAGTTGNATTTACTAATATTATGTTACTTAAGTATCCCTCCAATTACCCTCTTATGTATTGAAACGTAGTTGAAAAGCAGTTGCAGCTTTGTTTTATTTTCATAATGAATGCAAGTTTAAATAATAAATTTAATAACATGCTACGTTACGATACCATCCTATCACTATCCTAACCACCGTGACGTCACGTATCAGTCATTATGTAATATTATTACATCACTGATTTTACATTTTATGTTATTAACATGTATTTCATTTCCAGGAATTGTAGTTTTCTGTACAAATATAAACAAAACACGCAATGTACCTGGGTGAGAACACTTANTATTTCATTTCCAGGAATTGTAGTTTTCTGTACAAATATAAACAAAACACGCAATGTACCTGGGTGAGAACACTTAGGTTTTCCTAGTTCAATACTTTTGCATTAAAATTTGCTTCTATTGTAATTGTTACTACAGTGTTCTGGAATTTTCATTCCGCACAAATAATTTTATTGCAGTGAACAATTCACGCCACATAGTTTAGTGTTAGGGACTCACAACCTCAAGAAAGGCTGACGCGTTTGCGAACCGCCCGCGGGGCGTCTGCCGCGCCCGCATGGAAGACACTTTGCACGCCCAGCGGTATTTAAGTTTAAGGCCCGCACGACCACTGAAAATACACAGCGCAGCGTTTGTTCGGCCCACCTCACCCGAGGACTGCTCGAAAGCAATTGGCAGTTCCTTATACCTAGCTTCTCNTATTTCATTTCCAGGAATTGTAGTTTTCTGTACAAATATAAACAAAACACGCAATGTACCTGGGTGAGAACACTTATGTTTTCCTAGTTCAATACTTTTGCATTTCAATTTGCTTCTATTGTAATTGTTACTACAGTGTTCTGGAATTTTCATTCCGCACAAATAATTTTATTGCAGTGAACAATTCACGCCACATAGTTTAGTGTTAGGGACTCACAACCTCAAGAAAGGCTGACGCTTTTGCGAACCGCCCGCGGGGCGTCTGCCGCGCCCGCATGGAAGACACTTTGCACGCCCAGCGGTATTTAAGTTTAAGGCCCGCACGACCACTGCAAATACACGGCGCAGCGTTTGTTCGGCCCACCTCACCCGAGGACTGCTCGAAAGCAATTGGCAGTTCCTTATACCTAGCTTCTCCGTCTACTCTAATTCCTTTAAAAAAAAAAATTTTCTTCCTTAGCGAAGAGGACTTCAGCCAGATCCATATTCCTACTGCCACAAGATGAATCCCGCAACTCCCAATCATCTACATAATGCACACGGACTCTAGGGCGAGATGAGGGCATCTCGCTAGTGAACATTAGGGGAGATGTTACGAGTTGTGGTCAGGCCCTTAGCTGAGCGGCCTGCCTGATCACACCTTCACTTATTTATCAAGGACACGGGCCGTGATCGCTGAAATTATTTATAAAATCGCAAACCACAGAAATCCCCTCCGACGGCCAGTAAACGGGGACAACGCAGCCGATATAGGTCAGTGTAGTCCGTGGGCGGTGTCTTTTATCGTCGGGCCATTGGCACGAGAAGACCACTGAAGATGGGTGTCCGGTCGTCGACTTGCGCCATCTTAATCAGCCTCCGGAATCATGAACAAGTTGGGACTCTCCAATTAGGCTTTACTCAGAACGTGGCTGGTAAAATATTTATAAAATAATATAATATAATATGATATTCAATGATATTTATATTGAAATAATATTGTATAGCCTTAATGTTAAATAAACCTCTTTTATTTAGTGTTCATTACATAACTCTTATCAATAACNACCGTGGAAATCGGTTCGTGCGTTCTGGAGTTATAGCGTCAGGAAGGAAAACCCGACTTATTTTTGTATAGTAGATATGATATTCAATGATATTTATATTAAAATAATATTGTATAGCCTTAATGTTAAATAAACCTCTTTTATTTAGTGTTCATTACATAACTCTTATCAATAACTAGTTACGCCCCTATATCACCGTTAAGGATATATATCAACAAAATATCAAAATCATAACACATTCCTCTTTTCCAGTAGCAAGAGTACACTTTCTTCACTCGTCGCCATGTGTACTTCTACAGGATCACCTCTGCTGTGCTGTATACAAGCTGGTCCAAAAAACAACTATTGCAGTGATCAGTGGCTGTAAAGTGCTCAAGACAGAGTTTAGAAGGTCTAATGTGTTATTATATACATGACAGACAACACTCGCACGCGGAACTGCATTTTCTGGATTTACGATTCACTATTCACATGGTAGTTTTTTGTCCAATCAATGAACACTTGCGGCAAGCCTGTTATGTTTACTTTTGGATGATAACTCTTCCTAACCGAACATGGTATACCAACCGTACATAAGCACATAATTCTTCATATTATATATTTTCTGGCAGAGAAGCTTATTATTGTGATCTTAATTCACAAATATAAATATGAAATACACATACACGTATACGTCAAGTTTTTTTAATATTTCTGATTCATTGTATAGTCCATTCATGGTTACATCCAACTTTTCTGAAGACTTGATAAATTTTTACTTTCAATAAATTCCTCCGCCNCGTCGCCATGTGTACTTCTACAGGATCACCTCTGCTGTGCTGTATACAAGCTGGTCCAAAAAACAACTATTGCAGTTATCAGTGGCTGTAAAGTGCTCAAGACAGAGTTTAGAAGGTCTAACGTGTTATTATATACATGACAGACAGCACTCGCACACGGAACTGCATTTTCTGGATTTACGATTCACAATTCACATGGTAGTTTTTTGTCCAATCAATGAACACTTGCGGCAAGCCTGTTATGTTTACTTTTGGATGATAACTCTTCCTAACCGAACATGGTATATCAACCGTACATAAGCACATAATTCTTCATATTATATATTTTCTGGCAGAGAAGCTTATTATTGTGATCTTAATTCACAAATATAAATATGAAATACACATACACGTATACGTAAAGTTTTTTTAATATTTCTGATTCATGGTATAGTCCATTCATGGTTACATCCAACTTTTCTGAAGACTTGATAAATTTTTACTTTCAATAAATTCCTCCGCCTGATACAGTGCTTAAATCAGTCTAGGGGATTACACCAAAAGGATAACGCACCACATTTGTGCACCTACTCAGTTTAGTATCATTTCGCATGAGAAATATTTCTAGCTATAAATCTCCAACTAACCTTTAATCATATAAATAAATTAATTAAAAAAATTTTTTAAAAATTTAATTTAACCGACTTTTTATGTGAATAGAAGTATGAAACGCTTGAGATCCATGAAATAGTTGGAAAACAAACAAACGCGTCATATTTGGGGCGATTCTTCAAAGGTTAGATTCAAAACGTGTGAAGATACTGCGAACAGGCTATACATAACAACAGTTTCCCGCCAACAATACTGACATATATGTTCTTATTAGTAACCNTAAAAAAAATTTTTTTTTAATTTAATTTAACCGACTTTTTATGTGAATAGAAGTATGAAACGCTTGAGATCCATGAAATAGTTGGAAAACAAACAAACGCGTCATATTTGGGGCGATTCTTCAAAGGTTAGATTCAAAACGTGTGAAGATACTGCGAACAGGCTATACATAACAACAGTTTCCCGCCAACAATACTGACATATATGTTCTTATTAGTAACCGTCACAGAGTTTTTACTTAAGATATAAAATATAGCGATTTATTTTGACGCTTACGTAAATCCTAACCTCACACACCGCCTGTTAATTTCTATTGTGAACTGAGATATTAAAAAACTAAAACTGAGCTCTTCTGTACATGTCATAATTCTTAAGTAAACGCTAAATTTGTTATTGTGAACCCAGCCTTTTGGTGCAACATAGCGATTGGTAGGTAGTGATATTTATCAAATATCCTGAAGTATGTTTATTGTTACAGTGGGAAACGTGATCGCGGACCAGTATCGATCATGGAGACCACTGGATACCTTGCTAATGATGGTGCCAGTCCTGTTCTGGATGAGGCGTTACCGCTGGAGGGAGGAATTCGTCAACGATCTGGTGTCTGGTTTCACCGTTGCCGTCATGCACATACCTCAAGGTCCGCTTTACTTGTCTACACCATAGACTAATGATGAGGTAGACCGCTTATTCGTCTTCTGCGCATGTCCTCAGCATTGACCTATCCCAAAGGAACACAACTGTCAAAGTAGCATAGTCAATAGTGATGAAAGTGTGTTTATCTCTTAATTTTTAAATGACAAGCACAATTATATGAATAAAATACTTTAACCAATTTTAATTTAATCAAATAGCAATACATATTGGTTAGAGGAATTATATATACATCTCAAAGCATTTGCTTAAAAATAAGTTTTTTAACCTAAAATCCAAACCATGCCGTTTTCGCTAGACGGGTTGGCAGAAAAGCAGTTCAGTGTTGGGGCACGGAGATTGGTTGTGCGCAACCAGCGAGATCGATCTACCTCATCTTTAGTCTATAGTCAACAACCACGAATTAGCAACATCACGGCATGTGATACGACATCAACAGAGATACATGTCGTTCAGTGACAATCCTTCTGTCCGAAGGAAGGAACTGGTAGTCTCACATCGAACACATCCCAAGTTAGTGTATTGGAGATAGTTCTCCGTGTACATATAGCATTCCGAAGAAATGAGATATCCTGTTCGGACCAAACATTTCCCTATCAAGGGCAAGAAGTACTCGTTAGCCATAATGATGATATCCTAACAAGAGGAAAGAAATCCATGACACAAAAACAGACACTCTTCAACACGAATTAGTAATATGCAGTGTATCAGTTAACGTAATTGCTATGGTTTATCATGCGAACGAAACCAGATGAACTGGGTCGGAGCCGGTGAGTCGCTTGAAACCAATATCCGTCTTTCACATTAAATGTAACAAAAGATAGTCTGAGATTTTATGTGGATAGCACTTGTTCGCCTTGAAACTAGGATTTTTTGTTAAATCACCACAGCATTTTTTGCGCAAACAAGCAAGACTTGAGCGCTAGTCTTACTTTAACCACCACACATCAGCAAACTAGCGAATCACTGCAGTTTCATACTCAAGTACACTGCAGACTGAAATCTCGCCTCCTCATACACTGTTAGAAAAAATTGTCCGCGAAATTCCGGGAAAATATTGGTTAACAATTATCCATAAGTTTTCCTAAAATTATGAGCTATTAAAAAAAAAAAGAGTTTTCGTAAATTTCACAAACCTTCTTGTGAATTCACTGTACCTCTTCATAAATTTTCTAGCTGTACTCTGTATTTCTAGTTTATAAAAAGGTTCTACGAAAAATGATTTATTTACGTTATGCANCATTATGCAAATGTTTCAGCGTAGACATTTTAAAAATTTAACATATTTATTTCTGGAGTGAGATTCTAACAGGAGTAGAAAAAATTACAATGCGTGTCTGTTACCGCTTGCCTATCAAAGTACTGCAATAACCAGGAAGGGGAGACGGAAGGACTATAAAATGTTCTTTCACTAAACTGGCTCACAAAGCTATCACACTTTCTAGTATTGATTAAGTGTTTGAGTGTTGTCAACTGCTACGCACGGCTTGTGCTACTTGTTGCCGCATAAAGGATAGTTTTCTGGTTACAGCAGCGAAGAACGCTTCAAGTACCCTCAACATTATTTGTTCCCAAAATCCGAAGCTANACCTCTTCATAAATTTTCTAGCTGTACTCTGTATTTCTAGTTTATAAAAAGGTTCTACGAAAAATGATTTATTTACGTTATGCAAATGTTTCAGCGTAGATATTTTAAAAATTTAACATATTTATTTCTGGAGTGAGATTCTAACAGGAGTAGAAAAAATTACAATACGTGTCTGTTACCGCTTGCCTATTAAAGTACTGCAATAACCAGGAAGGGGAGACGGAAGGACTATAAAATGTTCTTTCACTAAACTGGCTCACAAAGCTCTCACACTTTCTAGTATTGATTAAGTGTTTGAGTGTTGTCAACTGCTACGCACGGCTTGTGCTACTTGTTGCCGCATAAACGATAGTTTTCTGGTTACAGCAGCGAAGAACGCTTCAAGTACCCTCAACATTATTTGTTCCCAAAATCCGAAGCTATGTGAGTTACCGTAATTTATATGTACGGAGTTTAGTTCCTTTTTTCGTCATTACGGAGTGCGTTTCCATACATTATACATACTGTCGCGTGCCGGTTTAGGTATTATAGCACGATATTGGCTCACATCCATCACCCCCTCACACCCCCCCCGCCTAGCGCACTTCGCTGGCGCCTA
>NQII01003080.1:129049-179612 GCA_002778355.1 Clitarchus hookeri | reverse complement strand
AGAAGCCCCACTCAACCAAGAATTCGCCCAGTAAATCCGAGTAACCGAACTAGCACAGTACCGCACCTCTCAAGTGTTGATGTTGTGTATTTGTGAATATATACGAGACAATATATTCGTACTTCAAAATACAACAATAATAGTCTACCTCATTACAATATCCACAACCTCCACGCACTTTATAGTTGGTGCCTGGGGGACATTAACTCTGACCAGATAAGCCGCCATGTCTTCAACAGTGTACCAAAGCGAGATGAGTTAATACATTTCCGTAAACATTTTCGGAAGTATATGGAAACTTTTGACAGTGAATATGGTGATATTAAGCTACTAATTCCACTCTTTCCTGAAAACACACTATAAAAACATAGATGTCATGAAGAGGATTGACTCATAGAACACTGAATAGGAAGTCCACTTTAGTTTCTCCTATTCTGCTGTAACTCACTGCAATTTGTGGAATGTAAACATAGTGTATCATCTGTCATTGAAAACTCAAGCAACTATTCAGAAATGAGAAAGCGGGAGGTAGCCATGACACAACGCAGTGTTGCGACTGCAGAGTGCGAGGACAACTTACGCACTGGGGTACGTTGCGTAAATGCAGGCAGTTTTGGTATCTCAGGTTTCCGCTTGGAGAAACGTGTTTTTTTCGGGCATGCAGAGCAACGAAAATAACTTCCTGGGATTAAGTATGTTGCTGTGCACTTCATTCGTTAATAACGATATATGTCGCATAGTGTTAGGTTTTACACAGCGGAAATATCAAACACAATCTTAAAATAACAGTAAATATTCCAGTTATCTTAACTGTTTGCCTTTCCTAATTATTTAGATACAGATAGACCTAATATAACCACAAAACTTAAAATACAAACCGCATATTGTTATGATTTATAAGTTTATATTTGAGACTATCGATTATTTATTATTTTGCTTATGCTGTTAGACGAGGGAAGGGATATTATAACTTAACGGAAGACTGAAGAGGGCATTAATTGAATTATTCTAAGACAATAAATATAAGCTATTGTCGCGGGAGGTCCTAATAGTTTTTTAGTCAATCATGTACATCATATGACAAGCCTGAATGGTATCGATGTAGTAGACTGGGTGTTGTGACGGGAAGCGACGAGCGGCACGTCAAGCTACATCTTGAGGGTTACTCTTCTCGGCGTGGGTCAACAGACCGACCCCATACAAAGTATTTCCAAGTCTTATATAGTTCGTTGGATGCGCGATTGTCCCGAGTACCATGCCGCCAGTGCTTCTGCGCTATGTTATGTAAACTATAACACTATAACACGCCGACACGTCGCTGCAGTTAACTTGGCTTGGCTTAGCTAAGTTTAGAACCAAATTTGATATTATATTTCCCTTATTTTCATACTTTGTGTTAAAATTCAATTTTTCAGATGCTCGATTAAAGGAAACGGCAATTGTTTGCAGACACGTTAAAAGAGTTCGCATGGTCTTCACAGACATGCTAGTAATAAATTATACTTCTCAGGGAGGTGATGAAAGATTTCCAAATAGTTCTCATTTGTTTTGTGCGTTATTTATTATTAAAAACTAAATAAATATGATATCAACTTACTCTATTTTTATCAGAGACTAGCTGAAATTTCCGACGTTGCCCCGGAATCGTTTTGTCTTTCCATGCATCAATAATGTACGCTTCTCTATAAATAGTAAATAGTAATACCATAATATCAGAAAGAGGCAAATATTTTTTTTAATTTCATTGTAATGTGGTTTATCTTTTTCANTAAATAGTAATACCATAATATCAGAAAGAGGCAAATATTTTTTTTAATTTCATTGTAATGTGGTTTATCTTTTTCAATACATATAACGTAATCGTAACTGAATGAGGGCTCCTGTCGCAAAATCATATTTTTAATCACAACACAAAAAACTACAGTCTGCTGTTCCTGAATATGTTCTATGTAAATAAATATTAATGAATATTATGAAATGTAATGAATCACTTTTGAAACTTGGCAACAACATTGTTGAGCAAAACAATGTAAAAACAACATATACAATGTAGTAACATACCCATAAACTACCATTTATTTAAATCATGATAAAGTAATTAAATTTGTCATGCNAACATATACAATGTAGTAACATACCCATAAACTACCATTTATTTAAATCATGATAAAGTAATTAAATTTGTCATGCCTAAGTTTCAGGTGCTACGTTATAACTAAGTTTTCAGTGGCAGTAGCCTACATTTGTTGACTTCAGTACGCATAATAACTATAATTATTATGTGAAGAAATTCCACAGCGAACAAAATATCACATGACAATTTTATAACATCAAATCAAGAAATATTACAAAGAGTATGAGTTACGAAAGAAACAGGAACAGTTCAGATTATACAACCGCTTAGAGAGCAGTACTTAACGAATCACTAAACTTAGCGTCGAAAGGGGTGGACGTCGTGAATGAGAGATACGCGACCAATTTCTTGGGTTTTTGGGCCAAATGAAAGGCCATAGACCATTTTGGTCTACACGGGATTTTTATTTGAGTACTGCAGAACATCTTTGAAAAATTAAGGAATTGGAGGAAATTAGAGGAGAAGACAAAGGTTTCAGGCCCAGTGGAGGGCCAGAGACAATTTTGGCAACACAATATTATGAGTTGGATACTAGAGGGCGTTTCTGCCATATTTGGTCTATATCCATCGAACGGTGTAATAATGAGAAACAAGGCCTCGTTTTGGAGGTTTGGGGTGTTTTCTGCCCAATGGGAGGCCGGTGCCCATGTTTGCTTAAATAGTAATTAAGTTGAGTATACGCTGTTCATGGTAAAGGAGACCCTAGTTACTTTTTTCCTATCAGTAATTTTTTATCCTTCCACCACTTTTTAAAATATGTATTGCCATGTAAGTCATAATCACAGTGTGTTTATTTTACCGGATTCGAAAGTTAACATCTAACACTACAATAAAATATATTTATTGACTCTTATTCAAAATGAGAGGGCTTCAAAAAGTGTTCACTTACCGTGGACGGCTTATACTAAAGGGCATTCGAACCAAATCGGTTACAGATTCGTCAAACGATATAGAATTGTATAGAGAACATACATACATGCAAACAAACATTGATGACACCCACATATATTCACCTATATATCGCCTAATATATGACGTAAATATCTCAGAGAAATATTTATTTATTTATTGTTTCAGTTTAACTGTATGGTAATATTATCCTGTTATATCCTTCGCCTTCTTCACAGCGTGTTTTTGTTTGTTGTCCTAGGAATGGCGTATGCTCTTCTGGGGAATGTTCCTGCAGTAGTGGGAATATACATGGCATTCTTCCCTGTTCTCGTGTACTTCTTTTTAGGAACTTCACGCCATGTTTCAATGGGTACGTAATCATCAAATTATGTATTGGTTTAGTGGTATAAATGGTTGCAAAAAACTTTTAGGCTGTGAAAATACATGGAAAAATTTCTATTTTGAATTATTTAATATGGGATAATGCGAAATTACTGCAGACTCTTCGATTAGACAATATATCGAATGTAATTCATTACTTGCAATCGGTACATTATACTTAGCACGTGGGGTCAGAGCATCAGTGCTTATTAAAGAATCGTAGCAGTGTGTGCTTACTTAGCTCGACTAAAATAATATGTTAACTATATACTAAAAATGTCNCTTATTAAAGAATCGTAGCAGTGTGTGCTTACTTAGCTCGACTAAAATAATATGTTAACTATATACTAAAAATGTCGAAAGTACCAAATGTTGGAAGAAATGGATGCAGTTAAATTTTTTCCGAAAATACTCGTTACGTTTAGATAAAGAATATCCTAGTATTTATTCATTATGCTTAAATATTTTTTTCAAAGGGAAACCAAAATGTGCTATAAGATATAGAATTCATTTTTTCGCAAACCAAACTGCTTTTATTGGGCTCTTCGTGTGCATGATGTTCAGCTGCTTGCATTGTGACAAAAATATTTAAATTAAGTTATCGCTTATGGATTTCACATTGTGTACGATTATTATCTTGAAAATTGTATTCTTTTTTTTTATTGATACGCTGTTGTTATTTACTAAACAGTGGCAAATGTGGATCATAAAGCAAATTGTCCTTTCTAAATAAAAGTGTGATCGGAAAGTAGAAAAGGCAACGACTTGGNTAAAGCAAATTGTCCTTTCTAAATAAAAGTGTGATCGGAAAGTAGAAAAGGCAACGACTTGGTAGCTCATATTTTTAACAAAATCCACAATTTCATACATCTTCATGCATTCATAGTTATGCATAACGTTGAGGTGTTGAATAACTTTGAAACCTGTACTACTGCGTAAACAACAATTAGCAAAGCCGTTTGGCTTCTANCAACGTTGAGGTGTTGAATAACTTTGAAACCTGTACTACTGCGTAAACAACAATTAGCAAAGCCGTTTGGCTTCTAATAATTAAATCAATAAAGAAAAATTCTTGCAAAATCTGTAATATAGCGGAGTTATGCTGGTAATACATGCTGTCTTGCGAGTAAATTTTCAAGAAATGTACGAGCAATAAATGTTTTAAGTTGAAAAACTTTGTGGCGCACATTACCAGCAACAAAATTCTAGAGCGTTTATTTCACTATACCTGGAAAAGGGAAATGGTTCCCGCAAAATAACACACGCTTTCCGTTAAAATATATCATAATGAAATCAATTACGTGTTATATTGCTAACTGGGCGTAAATTTGCATAGCATTGTAAAGGATAAAAATCACCCTGTAAAGATACTGGATGTGACAAACGGCATTTTTACATATTTGTACATCCCAAGGCTGTTAAGCAACTTTATGGAGAGATTTTTTTCATAACATAAAATAGTTGATTCTAATGTAAAACTTTATTTGCATTTCTTTAAACAATAACAAAATCCAGTTATCTCCGACTCATTTACTATGCATAAAATTCAGTGCAATGACTAACTATGTTTATTTATTTAAAGCAAGTAAATGCGGTATTTTATCTGGCTCGCAGTTAACTGAGTACATTTAAAAGCACCATTTGAAAATAAACTGCTCCTAAATGCATATATTTTTGTGGGCACAATGACTGGCATTGCTCCTAGTGAAGTTGGCAGTGATGTTGGAAAACATGTTTCATACATTGGCCTCGTATTAAGAGTGTGAGGTTTAAAATGTATGGATACGGAGTTTATTTCACCAATANACATGTTTCATACATTGGCCTCGTATTAAGAGTGTGAGGTTTAAAATGTATGGATACGGAGTTTATTTCACCAATATCTTCAGAAACATCTGTAGTTCTTCGTAGAGCTTAATCATGATTCTACGATGTCTCGTGCTACGTGTGTACATTGGCGATATCTGTTAAGACGTTAAGACATTACAAAATAAATTGTCAGTGGCCACAAAAGTTAAGCGTCGACAACTTTAAAAAATATCGTGTCCACCATAAAAAAATAGTAGGGTGAATACCAACTAAACACTTTGTGGCCGTCNATCGTGTCCACCATAAAAAAATAGTAGGGTGAATACCAACTAAACACTTTGTGGCCGTGAGAGAATTTTTTTTCGGTGTAAGACCAAAGGAGCACAGTCAGTGGCACTGAGGTGGCAGATAATGTCCTGATCTGTGGTTGGTTGCAGGCACGTTCGCCGTGGTGTGCATGCTGACGGGCCAGACGGTGTCCATGTACACGGCTGAAGAGGCGCCCCTGTCTCTCCCCGAGGGTAACGGAACTACGCTTCAAGTAGCCGGCCAGATGCCCGCCTACACCCCCATACAGGTCGCCACGGCCGTCACCTTTATGGTCGGCCTTTACCAGGTGATCATCACGTTAGCTACCTATAGTAGATCTGCGGTTTGATCCAGTGACATCCGTACGTTTTGAATGTCTAAAGCAGTTTCACCTTCCGATTGAAATGACAGACCGAAATGACACAGTTCTGTCTGTTTGGACTCCCCATCACACACGATCAGACCGAACTGTCTTACGATATGGTTGAGTGCATTTAAATATTGTTTGTAGAACTGCTTTCACATGTAGCGATTGTATATATCTTATAAAATAATGAACTAAAACCCCGCGGAGTTTCCAGAAATAATGTATATTCTTTACGTGTTATATTCCACGACAAAGGGAGATTTCTGATCTCTTTTTTTACTCTAATAACATATTGTTCGGTCACATCGTCACAGCACAATATCGGAAAAACACGTCCGTTAGCTATGCAGGTAAAGGCTTAACTGTGAATGGAGACGTAGTTTGCCAGTCGTTATCCATGCGTCAGTTCCGCCTGTCAAGCTCTACAGCCTGCAGGTAAACCTGACGGGATTCCGTCAGTCCAACAGCTCAGATGATAGGTCGGCCGACCACTCCGCACACATGAGTTTAGCCTGTCAGGTGTCATAACTGTGCAGGCCCGTCGGAAGGAGAATCTGTGCATGTATGAGACACCTTAGCTAGGGCCTATATAGATCCAGAACTAAACTGGAAAAATGAAATATNGGAGAATCTGTGCATGTATGAGACACCTTAGCTAGGGCCTATATAGATCCAGAACTAAACTGGAAAAATGAAATATATGCAAACGAATGAAGAAGCACGAAGAACGAAGAATGAACAAGAAGCTACTGATAACTAATGATCCTACTTTCCTCTACATGGGTGCAAATAAGTTTTAACGAAACTTCGATGCCAAATTTGAAAGAAATCGATTGATTGTTTCCCGAGATACGACATAAAAACTTTATTATTTATGTGGGGCTATATTACAAAATGGCAGAGAAATGAGGGTTTTCACAGACAATTTTGATAGATATAATTGATACTGTCAGCATACAAAGTTAAGTTGAAATTTGCTTTGTAGTTTAGTAGATAAAATATTCTGAGCTAAAATCTTTATATGGTCGCCATTTTAAAAATATGTGTGTCTGTCCCTCTTAAAATATATAAGTTTACGTGGCCTGCCATAGTGCAACTTGATTGCCAAATTTGGTAGAAATATGCTGTTTTTTTTTTCGGAAATATCACATAATTTTAATTTGTCATGTGATACTATTTTACAAAATGGGGAACAAAACAGGTTTTGTGTGGACAAATTTGTTGGTTGTAATATATACAACCAGCAAACAAATTTTCATTGAAATTTATTACAGGGTTTCGATGACATAACATGCAAAAGTAAAATAACTGTATGGTCACCATTTTTTAAATAATTATCTGACGTACGTCAAACATATCAGTTAAAATAACCTACCACGGTACTACTTGTTTGCCGTATTTGGTAGGAATCGGTCAATTGTTTCGAGAGATATTACATAAAAATTTTATTTTTTCGTGTGGCACTATCTTACAAAATGGAGGACAAAAGATGCGCTGTAGAGAAACATTTGATTTTTGTTATATATGTACTCACTGCATACAAAGTTAAGTTGTAATTGATTACATGTTTTCGAAGATATAGCATACTATGCTAAAATATCAATATGGCCGACGTTTTGAAAATAAGTGTTCAACATACTTGAAACATATTTGTATATATAAACTGCCGCAGTATTACTTGTTTGCCAAATTTAGTATGAATCTCTTAATTATTTCCCGAGATATTACACAAAAACTTTATTAATTCATTTAGCTCTATCTTACAAAATGGTGGACAAAANGTTTTTTTTTCGGAAATATCACATAATTTTAATTTGTCATGTGATACTATTTTACAAAATGGGGAACAAAACAGGTTTTGTGTGGACAAATTTGTTGGTTGTAATATATACAACCAGCAAACAAATTTTCATTGAAATTTATTACAGGGTTTCGATGACATAACATGCAAAAGTAAAATAACTGTATGGTCACCATTTTTTAAATAATTATCTGACGTACGTCAAACATATCAGTTAAAATAANTCTGACGTACGTCAAACATATCAGTTAAAATAACCTACTACGGTACTACTTGTTTGCCGTATTTGGTAGGAATCGGTCAATTGTTTCGAGAGATATTACATAAAAATTGTATTTTTTCGTGTGGCACTATCTTACAAAATGGAGGACAAAAGATGCGCTGTAGAGAAACATTTGATTTTTGTTATATATGTACTCACTGCATACAAAGTTAAGTTGTAATTGATTACATGTTTTCAAAGATATAGCATACTATGCTAAAATATCAATATGGCCGACGTTTTGAAAATAAGTGTTCAACATACTTGAAACATATTTGTATATATAAACTGCCGCAGTATTACTTGTTTGCCAAATTTTGTATGAATCTGTTAATTATTTCCCGAGATATTACACAAAAACTTTATTAATTCATTTAGCTCTATCTTACAAAATGGTGGACAGAANCTTAATTATTTCCCGAGATATTACACAAAAACTTTATTAATTCATTTAGCTCTATCTTACAAAATGGTGGACAAAAGTGGTTGCTTTATGGCTTATATAGTGCTTGTAATAGATACTGGCAGAGTAAAAAATTTGGTTGAAATTGGTCAAACGGTATGGTAGTTATACCAATTAAACCTAAAATATTTATATGGCCTACATTTTGAAAATGTTTCTAAAAAAGTGTAATTACTTTTATTTAACTGGACCGTAGTAGTATTACTTACGTGCCAAATGTGGCAAAAATTGGTTGAGTGGTTTTTGAGATATAGCACAAAAGTTTTATTTTTTAATGGGGCGCTATCTTCCAAAATGACAGACCAACAGCAATATTCACCGATTAACTGAATGCTTACATATTGCGCTGTCAGAATACAAAATTTTGTTTCAATCGGTTAAATGGTTTCCGAGATATGACATATCACCATAAATTTTTTATGGCCGCCATTTAGAAAGTAAGACAGTCACACACAGACAAACCTACACATACATACACAGACAGACAGGATAGTGATCTCATAAGCCTTTCTTTCCTTCGAAAAGTAGGCTAAAAAAGAGGAGGTAAAATTAAGCACCAAAATTAAAACGACACATTACGGAAATATCCATTCATGACCAAAGTAAATTCTTCTTTTGAAATTTTTTCTTTCCGTTGAAACCTGGAATCGAACCGAAAACCTGACAGGTGAAAGTTTAGGTACTAAAGAATTAATACTTCAAGAATTAACAGCTGATTTATAAGCAAGATATTTTCATATTATCAACTGCTAACTCTCGATAACGTGTTTTCAGATGCCAACGTACTGGCTCACATCGACTGTGCTCGAGGTATATTTAGTTCTATCAATTTAGCTTTACGACCACAGTAAAATGTATTAAACTTTGCTAGTGGGTATCATCTCCAGGGCTAGGAGTGGTTCTAACACGGAATTTGAGGGTTGCTGGATATTAAATTGTTGTGACGAATATTTTTAAATACCTGAAAACTTTTCAGCATGCATTTTGTTTCTTCTAGGAATGACAGCAACATGAGAATAGCCCTCAGAAAAAAGATATGCGCAATTTTTTTTAGCTACTGGAAACTGAAAACACCATACTCATTTTATATACATATGCAAACGTGCATGTGTTGGAAACAATTGTGCTTCGCATAGCTTAGTNGAAAACACCATACTCATTTTATATACATATGCAAACGTGCATGTGTTGGAAACAATTGTGCTTCGCATAGCTTAGTCGTGTTTATAAGAGTTCACGTAGAGTGTAGGTACTATATCGTTGTATTTTCTAAACAGAAGACTTCTATGTGTCTATGGTCATATCTGTGTTTGTGCAACATACTTTGTATTGACTATACGCATTAAAATAATACATTTGTTTATTCTTAAAAGTTGAGAAAAAGTATCCTGCATACAGTCCGTTACAGCTTCGCACGCCACAGTTCTCGGAAACTTTTATTTCAAATAGGTTACATTGAATATTCGTTACAGACTTAACAAACAAGTGTTCTTAACTGCATAAGAATTGGCGTCGTAGCTGGGTAAAGTGCTCATCTTACCTAGAAGGAGCAATGCTGCTCCGTATCACAAAGAAAGTCGTTTTATTTTGAGAGCCATGTGCCAATTGTGTTTTAGGACAATTATTTTCGTATATTAATTTTAACAGTTCAATATTCATGATTTGACAAGAAAGGAAGCTGGGTCAAAACAAAAAAAAAAGGAAATTGTTAGTTATAAGGATGTTATACAGCAGAAAACTGTGCGCCCAGAAAGCACGATACAGCAAGATCAGTCTGTTCAGTTAAACAGTGGGTTATCTACCAGTACTGAACTATTTTTTGGCCAATATGCATCTGATGTATGGTCATTCCTAGCTATGTTTTTCTTGGTTTGATGTTTTTCTAATTCTTCATCACTTTTGCCGTGACGCCGAATAAAATTATGCACACGTTGTGAAAATGTTTTGTACAGTTACAATTCACCACTAATTCGTTTTAGCAACCAATTAGCACATTTGAACTCAGTACCATAAATAGTTAATCGATTATAACTACAAAAATTTTATCGACGAACAAACAAATGTATCTTATTTGGCAGAGTATTTTCTTTGTTATTTTAGTGCAAATCACTAACATTTTCTTGACAACAAACGTCTATACCAATGAATGTAGCTCTTGATGAGGTATGAGCGATCTAATATGTCTAATTAAATTACTATGAACTTGCAAATGTCAGGTTTTTTTTTCTCCACAACTGCGCAGGTAACTGAGTACCGTGTTTGTCGTCTCCCCAGGTGGTGATGCACGTCTTCAGGCTGGGCATCGTATGCACTCTGCTCTCGGACACGCTGGTGAACGCCTTCACCACGGCGTCGGCCGTGCACGTCTTCACGTCCCAGGTGAAGGACCTCCTTGGCCTCGACATCTCCCGCTACCAGGGGGTCTTCAAAGTCGTCTACGTAAGTGAGCGTGCTGCGAAGCTCTTACAAAGGGAGGCTCTAGCAGAACGTGGCGAGGTTAATTTATTCTAAGGCACCTTGTTCATCTGTTAGGTGGGCCGTTTGGGCGATCGTTCCAGATCCACCCATTACACGATTTTACATCATTGACTTTTGCACCTGGTAGTTTACAACCCACTGTAACCAGCAGGTCTAGTGTCTTTAGCACTTACTTTAGTACTTTCATCAGGTAACATTCATTGCTTCCAAATTTGGCTACTTTCCGTTGACAGGCCATGGAAAATGTTAAGAGTGACTTTGCAAGAATGTTTTTGGAGGACACTGATCTATGCCTTAAAAATTTTTATTTTCGGTTATATCTCCAAATGATGGTGAAATGGTTAGCGTTGTAAAAATCTCAGTTTATAACGAAATAACGTGTTCCTGTATACGCCACCTCACAAAATATTATACTGGTAAGATAAGATTGAAAACTATTTTTTATTTTAAATACAGGTATTACTTAAAATATTGTATAATTGAAAGTGCCCTTACTTCGTTGGAAAGACTGACAAGAGGAATCCGTCTTGCAGTCATCTCTTGACTTTTATAAACACTCCTTTCTTCTTTTTTTCACTAACCAGTGTTTTACACACGCGGCAATATTTGAACGATGTTATCATGGAAACAGTACACTTTCTGATCACCAAAACTTGCCAAAGAAATATTTAAATTAACGAATTCCAAAAGCAGCTGTTGGAAATTGTATATATTTTTCGACGTATTATATTTCTATGTGGTTTCTTATCTCTTGGGGCCATGGTGGTGTAGTGGTTAGACTACTTACCTCCCACCCAGGTGAATCGGGTTCGATTCCCAGCAGAGTCACTTCTGAATTTTATAATTTGTGAGTCCTGCAGGACGATGCCACTGGTGGGTGGGTTTTCTCTGGGATCTCCCATTTCCCCCACCCTTGCTTCCCGGCACTGCTCTATACTAACCTCGCTTCACCTCATCTGCTCTCAATATATCGATGTTAAAAGCCGGCGAAATCTCTTCACTCGCTCATTCTTATCTTTTCTAGCTGCTCACTTTATCATTCCAAAGCTTCCTGCCATATTGAACTCCGCATAGTTTAAAAGTGTCACTAACTGAAACCGCGCGTCGTTTCCGTTTGAGGCAGGTCAGCNCTCGCTTCACCTCATCTGCTCTCAATATATCGATGTTAAAAGCCGGCGAAATCTCTTCACTCGCTCATTCTTATCTGTTCTAGCTGCTCACTTTATCATTCCAAAGCTTCCTACCATATTGAACTCCGCATAGTTTAAAAGTGTCACTAACTGAAACCGCGCGTCGTTTCCGTTTGAGGCAGGTCAGCACTAATGAAAAGAGACTGCATTACCGCTATTCTATCCGAGAGACAAACCATTCGTTTCTTGCCTGGTTGCACGTAGTCAGGCGAAGTGTGGATGGAACAGCGACAAATTGAAAATGAGAAAACAAAATGAAGCTAGCTGAGAAAATGTCACAATACTGTTGTCAAATACATGAGAAGTTTTTGTATTGGTGGATTCAGTGATCGAACTTACTGACTAATCAGTCAGAGACTTATAAACATAAATGTTTCATTGAGTGCTGTAGACACATCTTCGGAGTCAACTTTGTTTGAAAACGTTAGCACTATGCATTTCAAAAATAATTTCATTACTTTATTTAAATAGGTCATCCTCCCGCCAGATTTTTCAGTGGGTTGCTGGCTTTTAAAGTGTACTAGATCGTATACATAGGTCTTATTATGCTTGTTTCATACTGCGTTACGCTGACTTTAAAAACGTAAAAAAGTTTTTAGTAAATGTAAAAAATAATATCTGAGAGGATTAGTTATTTTAGGTACAATGAAATCATTAAACAGGATAAAACTCAGTATACTCAGTATACTCGTAAAGTATACAGAACTCAGTATAAAAGAATACCCCAAATTTGAAGGTCTATAATATCAAAACCAAACAACCTACAACTTTGATTGACCAATCAAATGAATCGTGGAACCGTGAAGTTTGTTTACCATACATTCATAAATGTTCCATGTGACCACCATGAGCGGCCCGAACGACATCTACGCGATAATCAAACTCGTTCCACGCCCTTGTCAGCATGTCCAGTGTTGCGGTTTTTACGACTTTCGTAACTCTCTGTTTGTGGTGTTGAGGGGGTAGCGAGTTCGCATTCGACACGTCAATGTGAAGGGGACGGTCTGATGTTTCCTTTATGTTACGCCACCTCATTGGCACCTGGCTTTTCGCATATACCTGAACGAGACGTTGCCGCAACGCTGCATTGGTCGAGGAGCAGCTGGTGAACAGGCTCTTCATCACTGACCCCCAAGAAGCACGGATCTTACCCCGTGCGATTTTTTTCTATGGAGGTACATAAATTATCAAGTGTTTCGTCCACCATTTCCGGCTAACATTGACGACCTCAAAACGAGAATTACAGACGCCCTCCAAACCGCAACACCGGACATGCTGACAAGAATGTGGAACGAGTTTGATTATCGCGTAGATGTCGTTCGGGCCGCTCATGGTGGTCACATGGAACATTTATGAATGTGTGTTAAACAAACGTCATGGCTCTANTGGAACATTTATGAATGTGTGTTAAACAAACGTCATGGCTCTACGGTTCATTTGATTGGTCAATCAAGATTGTAGGTTGTTTGGTTTTGATATTATAGACCTTCAAAGATGGGGTATTCTTTTATACTCGCTCTGTATTCGTCTCTCTGGAAACTATATTTATAAGAGTCCAACGAAAATAAAAGTAAAATATTAATCACACACAATGATAAATGAAATAAGTTTCACATTAGTAGAACAAAAAAGTATGTTTTGGGACATCGGCGTCTGGCGCGGAGCATCGGAGCTATTCATGCTCTGTCATTCCAGTCCCCCAGCGGCCATATTATCCGCCATGTTGTATGTCGATGACCTTGAACTTTGACCTTGATCCCGGTGACATGTGACCTTAAAACCCAAAAAAATCCCAAAATTTCCAAAAACATTATAAAAAAATTGTTTTAATAATTATTTAAAAATAATCAACAAATGTGGTAATGAAAATATTAAAAACTAATTAAACATTGTTATTTANCTCTTCCTCCATCAACGCCCACTCCTCTTTTCCATTCTCTCAAACTCCCCTCGTCTTTGCTAATTAAGTCGTATGCAGTCATCTTGGTTTTTTCGTTTGTCATTTGTTTATACATTGCTGGAGGTCGCCATCATGGATTTCATGTTTACTTTTACATCACCTAGGAGTTGCTAGTGTATTAATAATCGATATCGCTACCAGGCGAGCTGTCGATTTAGCCACCAGGTGGCAGCCATATTTGTTTAGGTTTTTAAAGTATAGGTGGTGCTGTCGCTGCCCTCCATGCTGGTTTCTATTTTCAACACATAGGTGGCATTAATTTCACGATTAAGCTGTGTGCTATCGGCCTGTACGGAATTGTTACAGGGACTATTCCTGCAAAATACATAAACTGTCGTATTTAATTTTTTTTGTTTTTCAACATAAGTATTTTTATTTAAAATAATTTTTATATAAAGTGGGATGGTTTTTTCAATTAATACCACACAGCATATTTTTAAAGCTATTTTTTTATTTGGAAATCTACAAAATGAGAAAAAACACAGGTACATNTTAATACCACACAGCATATTTTTAAAGCTATTTTTTTATTTGGAAATCTACAAAATGAGAAAAAACACAGGTACATAAATTGCAATCTTCTCTGTTCACCGCTCGATGTTCGCATCGTCGACCCAGGAATTGTAGCAGGCTGGGAAACACCACCACGTTACATACATACATCCATTATTCCATTTCANTTAATACCACACAGCATATTTTTAAAGCTATTTTTTTATTTGGAAATCTACAAAATGAGAAAAAACACAGGTACATCAATTGCAATCTTCTCTGTTCACCGCTCGATGTTCACATCGTCGACCCAGGAATTGTAGCAGGCTGGGAAACACCACCACGTTACATACATACATCCATTATTCCATTTCAGCACATTCTCAACCAATAACACATCTGGTAACTTTGTAGACATGATCTCATTTGTGTAGAAACCACCATGGATAGGTGGTTTCAGATCCTCAAGAAAGTAGGTCCTCAGAGCAGAGTTGTGTATACGTCGCACACGAAAGTGTTTGGGGCTCCAATTAGCTGTGAACCCTTTCTCGAAGATGTGCACCAGGTTGCCAAATTTGGTTTTAAGCTTGCGTGGGTCTCTTCTTTTCATGTCAGCATACATGGTTCGATGCAGGCAGTCGTTTCTCATGTCTTCGGGCTTCATGCGAGTGGTAGAATGAATGGTAGAGTTATACTCGCGTTCTAGTTTCGGCAGTGTTGTCAGCCAGTTGTAGCTGCCAGTCGCAGAGAAATGCCTCCACATTTTCCCTTTAGAGTCCTGTTGAACCTCTCGATGATAGAAGCTTTCAGATTTATCTATGTGGAATAAAGATTTATGTTATGTTTCTTTATCAGGAACTTTAACTTGCAGTGTAGAATTCTTTACCCCGGTCGATTTGTAGGCTAGTTTTGATGAATTCTTCGCNTCAGATCCTCAAGAAAGTAGGTCCTCAGAGCAGAGTTGTGTATACGTCGCACACGAAAGTGTTTGGGGCTCCAATTCGCTGTGAACCCTTTCTCGAAGATGTGCACCAGGTTGCCAAATTTGGTTTTAAGCTTGTGGGTCTCTTCTTTTCATGTCAGCATACATGGTTCGATGCAGGCAGTCGTTTCTCATGTCTTCGGGCTTCATGCGAGTGGTAGAATGAATGGTAGAGTTATACTCGCGTTCTAGTTTCGGCAGTGTTGTCAGCCAGTTGTAGCTGCCAGTCGCAGAGAAATGCCTCCACATTTTCCCTTTAGAGTCCTGTTGAACCTCTCGATGATAGAAGCTTTCAGATTTATCTANCCTTTAGAGTCCTGTTGAACCTCTCGAGATAGAAGCTTTCAGATTTATCTATGTGGAATAAAGATTTATGTTATGTTTCTTCATCAGGAACTTTAACTTGCAGTGTAGAATTCTTTACCCCGGTCGATTTGTAGGCTAGTTTTGATGAATTCTTCGCNCATCAGGAACTTTAACTTGCAGTGTAGAATTCTTTACCCCGGTCGATTTGTAGGCTAGTTTTGATGAATTCTTCGCGCAATACATCTGCCATGGCTTTGGGGACATCGTGTGCATTCTTCGACTTGACAGGCTTCGCCCAGGCGAATTTTCTATATGTATCGATGACGGTCAACATGTATTTGTAGTCTTTGTTGATCCGAGCTTATGGTATCATCTCGACGAGGTGGGCTTGAAAAAGATCGTTCACCCACATATCACGACCTCGCGGTGTCGGTAGTTTCACCTCGCAGATGCTTGCAGTTCATTGGCGATTCCCAATCGATTCATTCTATGTAGCCTCCCTATGTCAATTCTTCAACGACTGAAATTTTCTTGTTAGTGTGGAAGTAATTTCCAACCATTTGCGAAGCGAGAAGTAGCTGCAGCCTATCGACCAGCTCGTTTGGGTCGTCCCAGAATACGTAGTCTATTTCTTCAGGCATTTGCCATTTTTCAGTGCTAGGCTATTGAAGAGGTCTGCGAGAAAGTCGATTTTTCATGATATTCGTCCTTATGAGTGCTGGTTTCGGGATCACAATCTCGGTAAAGTGCTTGCGTGAGTTCGAGCAATGTCTTGTATTCCAGCAGGTCTGATTCTGTAAACTCCCTGGGTTACTTGCGAAATAGAAGTACGTAAAGCCCGANAATGTCTTGTATTCCAGCAGGTCTGATTCTGTAAACTCCCTGGGTTACTTGCGAAATAGAAGTACGTAAAGCCCGAGGGTTACTTGCGAAATAGAAGTACGTAAAGCCCGATGGTAACTTGTGAAATAGAAGTAAGTAAAGCCCAGGGGTTNAGGGTTACTTGCGAAATAGAAGTACGTAAAGCCCGATGGTAACTTGTGAAATAGAAGTAAGTAAAGCCCAGGGGTTCCACATGTCTGGTAATAACCTAATTGGATGATCCCACCTGGTAGAAACTCTATTTCATCAGCACTGAGCAACCATTTATCATTATGCCTGTATATGCCATATGTCGTAACATTTTTGCGATATGTGAACTATCACAAGTACTGGCGAACCAGAGCATTGGGTTTGAAGATTCTCTTCTGTACTTCTTGTGTGGAAAATTCACATTTGATACATCGTCCCGATCTGTCTGTACAGCGTCATATTTTCGCTTCTTCATAGACTCAGCAGTATCGTCGATTTCGGTATTCACTGCTATGGGTGCTCCATCGCTCTCCCAGAGTACATCGAGACGAGTAATGGACTTTAAAATGTCTTCATTTATAAGGTCCCATGAAATTTTGNATCGCTCTCCCAGAGTACATCGAGACGAGTAATGGACTTTAAAATGTCTTCATTTATAAGGTCCCATGAAATTTTGGCCCTCTTAGTGAGCAAATTCTTCGAGTGAACAGACTGTATCGTCCGATGCAGGTCGCTGGCAATGACCGACATCGCAGTGAATAAAAATTGTTAATGTTGCTTTTTTTTATAGGTTTAATTTCGATTTTGTCCAGGCGTTCGTTGCAGACATCCAATATGTCCCTGCTGTAATTTTGAATATCCGTTTTCGTAGCGAGGTGGGAAATCGTGGTATTGAATGTACATGCTATATATCCTTCGAGGTTTTTCAGATCCTCTTCGTTTTGCGCAGAAGTCACATTCAATCTGTCGATGATTTGCCTTTGAACATTCATCATGTGCTCGTCCATGGCCACCATTTCGCGGACGATCTCCGTCTTCACACCCTCCATCTTCGCCCCGAGCTCGGACAGGTAGTCTGTAAGAATGTGTTTTGTTCAGTTAAAATGCTGCGCAATTCCGAGATTATGGCATTACCAATTTCGAGGACTAAAGTTTCAGTATCAGCATCCTCGAGTAGTTTGGGTTCGCAAACATTTCGAATTATTCTTCTACCAGCATCACAAATTCCATCGTTTACGTCTTTGTCAATACACAGCTTGAGGCTACTTTGCCCGAATTTCGATATGCTGTAACTCATTTTCGATGGTTGGCGATGAACTGATCGAATCCCCGGCAGTCCCTCCAATTATATAGTGGCCAGTCCTTAACGATCATCAAAAATCCATATTTCTCTTTCAAGAACGAGAAACAGAGACAATTGAAATCAGATAGTGCCATGTCCATATTGATGTGATCATCATAAACATGCCGAAAATTCATATCGTCCATGCGAAACAACACCATTATGTTTGTATTGTCGCTAAACAGCTGTTTGGTTACGTGTGAATAAGTTTGGCCTAGGTACACGCAGTCCAACTTCGCATGCTACCCTAAGCTAAAGTACTCCTGGATTCACTTTTGTTTCTCGCAGGCAATGTCATCGAAGAACAATATCTANTCCCCGGCAGTCCCTCCAATTATATAGTGGCCAGTCCTTAACGATCATCAAAAATCCATATTTCTCTTTCAAGAACAATAAACAGAGACAATTGAAATCAGATAGTGCCATGTCCATATTGATGTGATCATCATAAACATGCCGCAAATTCATATCGTCCATGCGAAACAACACCATTATGTTTGTATTGTCGCTAAACAGCTGTTTGGTTACGTGTGAATAAGTTTGGCCTAGGTACACGCAGTCCAACTTCGCATGCTACCCTAAGCTAAAGTACTCCTGGATTCACTTTTGTTTCTCGCAGGCAATGTCATCGAAGAACAATATCTACTTTACCAATGCTTCGCTAGGAAGCAAGATGTCTTCNACTTTACCAATGCTTCGCTAGGAAGCAAGATGTCTTCGCTATCGCTGTAAGGGAAATAACCAATACCATCCATGGCTTGCAGTACTTATTCCAGTCGTTGGTATTTCGTTCGTCGGNCATGCTACCCTAAGCTAAAGTACTCCTGGATTCACTTTTGTTTCTCGCAGGCAATGTCATCGAAGAACAATATCTAGTTTACCAATGCTTCGCTAGGAAGCAAGATGTCTTCGCTGTCGCTGTAAGGGAAATAACCAATACCATCCATGGCTTGCAGTACTTATTCCAGTCGTTGGTATTTCGTTCGTCGGNATCGCTGTAAGGGAAATAACCAATACCATCCATGGCTTGCAGTACTTATTCCAGTCGTTGGTATTTCGTTCGTCGGGGAGATTTTGAGAATAGGTACACGTTGTCGAATCGAAGGCCATTCTCTTCATCCAGCAGGCTAAGTAGGAAGCATGTTTTCCCGCAATTTGATGGTCCCACGATGATGCACCTCACTGTATTCGGAAATAGGCTTCCATGCTGTGATTCGTGGGAGACATATTCATCTTCAACATGCATGTGTATGGGTAGAGTAACATCTTGCTTGATCATATGTATGTTAACACTGCAATATTTTGAAGTAGTTGGAGCAGTTGTGGAGCATGTGGAGCAGGTGGAAAGATTGTGGAGCATGTGGAGCGATTGTGAAATGATTGTGGAGCAGGTGGAGCAATTGTGGAGCATGTAGTGATTGTGGAGCAATTGTAGAGTATGTGGAGCATGTGGAGCGATTGTGGAGTATGTGTAGCAGGTGGAGCTATTTTGGAGCATGTGGAAATATTGTGGAGCGATTGTGGAGCATGTGAAGTGTGCGGAGATTGCACAGAACTAATACTGCACATTTTGGAATATCTTTTTAAACCACCACTCCAAGTAAACTGCCTCTGGCAGATTTTGCATTCAAAAGTTACACTTGAACTTTTCATTCTCCGGGTCCTTATTTCACGTCAATGTAAATTCCGCAAAGCTGTAAATGCTTTTCCGCAGAAGCGACAATACAGCTGCATCATTAGCACTTTGCGTCCGTCCGCACTGTTCCTGGTCTAGAATGATACTGGAGCGAAAATGTATAAATTGAGCATATTTATACTTTTCTTGCTCTGTTCACCGCGATGCCTCGAAGAGGTAAGACCTTAGCTGGAAGCGGGATCGTCGATATGCTGATGAACAATTTACCATTTGAGCTGCACATCCCTGGATACAGGTTACATAAGTCGGGANCGGGATCGTCGATATGCTGATGAACAATTTACCATTTGAGCTGCACATCCCTGGATACAGGTTACATAAGTCGGGAACCAAGCTAGCTAAAAGGTATTTATTCTGCATCTCAGGCATCAATGCATTGTATGAGGCATGCAAGAAGCACAATATCGCTTACTCCCTGAACAAGGATCTGCAAGTCAGGCAACATGCAGAAAAGATAGTTGCACAAAGGGCCGACGAGATAAGAAAATCATCAGACACCAGACTCGGTGAAAAAATTGCCGTGTGGGGCANCGGGATCGTCGATATGCTGATGAACAATTTACCATTTGAGCTGCACATCCCTGGATACAGGTTACATAAGTCGGGATCCAAGCTAGCTAAAAGGTATTTATTCTGCATCTCAGGCATCAATGCATTGTATGAGGCATGCAAGAAGCACAATATCGCTTACTCCCTGAACAAGGATCTGCAAGTCAGGCAACATGCAGAAAAGGTAGTTGCACAAAGGGCCGACGAGATAAGAAAATCATCAGACACCAGACTCGGTGAAAAAATTGCCGTGTGGGGCATATCCAACATGATGAAGGCAAAGGTGAAAATGGGAATGGGAGATAAGAGCAACAGAAAGGCACAGATTAAAATGGGAACAGGTACAGAGAGCAACAGAAAGGCGCAAGTGAAACGATGAGCAGTGACAAAGAGAAGAAAAACATGCAATGCCAAGGAAACATCTACTGGAAGATTTTGTTCCATTGCTTTTGCCTGCACTTGGGGCCCTCAGAGAATCGGAGCCATGAGTGTTATCGTCCGAGCCATCAACACAACATCGAACGAACAGAAGCAGTTGTCCGAGGCACAAAGACACAATCCAAATATTAAAACTATTGCCATCGGTAACAACAATGATCAAGGCCTCTTTCTAAGGCCTTGCCCAGTAGGAGACGAAAGTGTGCAAGCAGGGAGTGTGACATAGCAGGAAGAAGCATTAATGAAATTTCTACCGAAATGACCACTCAGAAATGTGGATTTAGAACTGTTTGGGCACAAATTGGAAATACTGCATTTCAGGGGAGTGTTTATGGGAGATGCTTTGCCCCCTAAACACAAGAGAGACGAATGTGCCATAATTAATCTGGACACAGCAGCTGGNTGTTTATGGGAGATGCTTTGCCCCCTAAACACAAGAGAGACGAATGTGCCATAATTAATCTGGACACAGCAGCTGGTCTCGGTATGCACTAGGTAGCTTACATATAAAAGGGTAAACATGCAGACTTTTATGACAGTTTTGGGAATTTGCATCCTCCACCCTAACTGCGAAGGTACCTGAAATATACCAAACTAACATACAATTGCGCAATGGAGCAGATGCCTAACACATGGAACTGTGGACATTTGTGTCTTCGCTTCTTGGTTCGTTCGTACAAGTAATTGTATAAAATGACTATACATCATGAGGAAATCGTCATTCATGTCGATAACACTTACCGTGGTGGGTCGTAGCACCAAGCTGTGTGCAGTACACTTTCCGCCACTCGACCTGCAGGGGTAATGGCGCATAGATCTTGTAGATTTTCAAACCTACAATGCGATACCAAACATCGATGAAAAAACGGAAATCTGTGACTCGTATAAAGGGGTAATGTTTCCCATGATGTGTTGCTACTCATAGGCTCTTATGAAATAAATGACATTGCCCGGTACATTGAAGATTGGCTAACCCCCGGACATGGTAATTGAACTACATGGGAATCCCAATGCTCTGAAGGGTTTTATCAGATACAGCAAAGATATCGACGTTACGAAACTGGATACTATCGGACCGATGCTGAGGTTCAAGCCATGCATCTATAAAGCTGGCAAAACACTCAAGTCGTTACGGCCTGTAAATACGTTGTCGGTAAATTTGGTATGACTAAACTTCAATTTAGCGAGTGGCACTGAACTCTATGGCAGGCTGAGAAATACAATGCATGAATCTTCGCCTATGGTCCCTCCAGGTTTTAAACTGGCCGTAGAACCTCTAAGCATAATTTGCATTCCAGTCGTCGCGAAGAGAGCACACGAGGTGGGTGTGACAGTCGTCGACCAACACGGAGATTTGGTGAACTTTCGAAATGAAGAAATCACCCTATGCCTGCTTTTCATATGATGGGAATAAAATGTATGTAGACCAGAAGCATTAAAATAAAGTCGTGCAAAACCTGCAATCAGTACACCACATGTTTACAAGTAGTTAACACATGCTAGCGAGATTTTCCTCTGCAGTCTCGGCTTCAAAGTCAATCGTCATGGAAGATAATCGAAATATCAGAGAGCCGGTCGTATTCTTAGACAGCACAAAGAAGGTGGAACTTCACATGTACCAGCCATTCTTGATCGGACAATACACACTGCCATCGGAAGTTCGGATATTGGTCTAACACCAAGATATCTGCACTTTTCCTTGCTAGTCTTTCCTGCGAATTAAGGGGACTCTGATGAAAGAAGATGGAACCAACCCAGCATCGATGAAAATAATAAACAATTGAATTTTTCACCTGATCGATCGCATCAGTATTTTCTCAGTGGTGTTGAGGTGGACCACTCGCGAGATGTGGGCATAACTCAACGATCAAAAATTACTTTCGCTCACCCCGAATGAGCTGTGTGCAGCCAAGATGGCAGCCTGGGGAATCGAAGATGACTGCAGTATTCCTATATACCCTAGAGACAAGTTTGGAAANGTGCAGCCAAGATGGCAGCCTGGGGAATCGAAGATGACTGCAGTATTCCTATATACCCTAGAGACAAGTTTGGAAATGGGCAGTACCTGCTGGCATATCAATTGTATGCTCAATTCCAAAATGCATATTATGGATGCCCCATTCCACGATACTGAGCCCTAATACTTTCAAACATTTGGCCCCTCTCATGGTATTCGATGTGAGTAAACAGGACGAGCATATTACCTCCAATGTAATCTACTGCAGGATATAATTCGATAAGAAATATAACTGTAAACATGTTCGCTTTCTGCCTGATACTTCGCGACCAGATTGTATCATACAATGGCCGAGACAAGACTGTCAAAATACTGTCGTGAGCGCAGCTGAGAATATATAAATATAACTGTTAACACACTATATTCGTCTTCGAGCATCGTCAGCTTCAAGATGTACTGTCATCTGCAGGGTTTCCAGAGCCAAAATCGCTTTTTGCTCAGCGAGATCGCAGTGACCTATGACGATGATGGTAAAACACGAACCCGCAACTTCCGACCTCCATATCCCTGCAAACTGTAGGATGAGAAGAGCTAGAAAACAGGCACCTGACTTAGCAAGTACTACCATGGAATGGAATGGGACGAAGGCAAAATTCCATACCATCAGATGGGAAATGTTATGCGCGATTTGCTGATGCAGTGCCCGAAGGTCCCGATTTATGTAGCTAGACCTGAGCAGAAAAAATGGCTTATCGACTTTTATAAATTTGAAGTGGATGTTATCAACATGCAAGCTAAGTACGAATGTGCTTCGCTTCGAAAACTCTTTCAAATGTACTGCGAGTCCCTTCGTCATGTCTACGACTTGTCGTGTCCTGACTGGGCCTACACACTGAAGATCGTTCAGCTGCTGCGCAAATGGTGCACCTCATACTTGGGCCAGGAATCGGATGTCTATGAGTAGACACAAAATCGTCCGAATCGACCCGAAATTTTCGACCATTCTTCACATGCATATAAAGGCAAGAGCATCTCTCCACCTTCAGTTAGCCTCCAGACACCAAACGAATATGTATGCATTTCATCCTGCGAATGTTTATGTAAATGTCACATCCAGTAACTCTATCATCGAATACTGTTATTGGGACACCTACGCTACCTACGCATGTACACAGAGGGTTGTAATGGTAGCAGAATGCAGCATTGGAGATTTTCGCACTTTCCCCTGACATACGAACCAAGCCAGCAGCTCATAGCATGTTGTGAACATGGAAAGTTCGCTGTCTTTTACATGCATCCAGCAACACATCTTCCTGCCAGCATCGAAGATGTGGTGTCTCTTTCTGCATGCACAAATGCGATCGCCATGTATTGCACAGAGGGAAGCTTGCAGCCACCAGTCTAGACCATTGAAGCCTCGAGCCAGAGACCGTTGAAGCAGTTTCATGAAAGACGATGCTGCACCTTCCGATGAATGTGCCTCCAGCTCTGGAAATGAGCCGGCACCTACTCGGCGACGTCACTGTCGTAGCCCAGGAAGGTGTACTCCTGGAACTGCTGATGCTGGTTCCTTCACCGGCAGACCTGGTGTCGATGAGCCAGATGTTGGTACTAGAGTCATCGAACCATCGATAAAAGAGGAGTCCGGTCTACACTGCAATGATAATGCAATGGATTGTGAATCGGAGACAAGTATTGCTGCTTGCATTGAAGGTCTTTGTAGTGACCCTGCGATTTTTGCAGCCCTTCGTAGAGCACTACTGCTTACCACCATAAGTGAATTGCTCAGCCTTTCACGAGATACCCTAAAATCATAAAAGAATATCTGCAGGTTAAAAAAAAACATTCAATTTAGACTCTATTTGAGGAAGATTTTAAAAAATATGACATTGATTTAGTGATGATTATGTAGATTTTATTATCTGTATAATAAATTTCGCATAAAAAATGCGTTGGTTTTTATTTTTTACCTCTACATAATTATTATGCTGATATTTAAAAACTGCAATATTCGAAGTATTGCTTTGAGTATGAAGGAAAACAATTGAAAGGAAATGTAAACACTACATATCTCATACATATATTGGTGTAAGACTAATTCAGATCGAAACCTGTTGGTGTTCGCATAGATGGTCTTGTGAATATATATGTAGTATTTTAGGTTGAAATATGTTGTGGTTAGGAGGGATGATAAGGAGGGTGGTGGTCATGCAAGGGGAAAGAAGGGTGGTGATGAAAGGGGAAAGAGGGGTGCGGATGCAGTTGGTATAAATAATGGCACCTTGTGTGGGGGATCTGCAGTTGGTCGATGGAAGAGTTAGGGTCGTATCGTCTAGCTTCTGCAGCTTCGCATCTAAATCAAAGTTTTATTCTGCAACTGCGATGTCTTCGTACACTCCAGAGCTAATGGTATATATCGCAGTGTCATAGACTTCTTCGGGAGTGGTATCAGCAGTGCCACTGACTTCTTCGAGCAGTATGCCTATAGAACATTGCCATCGACTTCTTCGGATGGGCTGCCAACAGTAGCACCGCTGTCATCTGCTATGGGTATGGTACCAATATCACCGACTTCTTGGCCCATACCACCGACTTCTTCGCCCATACCACCGACTTCTTGGCCCATGCCACCGACTTCTTGGTCGATACAACCGATTTCTTGGCCCATACCACCGACTTCTTGAGACTTAACTTAATCCCCTTCAGTCATACCATCTACCTCTTCAGCTGAGGCACCTATGTGTCTACCGGAATTCCCAGGGTTTTCGTGAATGTTTGGCACAGTGCCTGCAGAAGTGCAATCCAGTTCTTCGGCTGTGACAACTGCACCACCAACTGCACCATTGACCTCTGTTACAGCGACAACTGTATGGTCAACCACCTCTGCTGAACCATTCCGACATTATAAGTGTCGCTTTTGTGAAAAGACCTCCACGTGAAGCAGCAGTGCCCATTGACATGAGAGGTATGGCTCTACAAAGAGCCCCACCCAAATAAAGTACACAGGTTCGAAGTGTGGGGTGTTGACTTATTGGATGGATAGTCTAAGGGTACATATGAATATATGAAAGGGGCTTCCTCCAAGTAACATATTGGATGGACCTTCACAGCTATCAAAATATGTTGACCTTCCGGACGTCATCAAACACAGGCGTGCCATAATCANATATTGGATGGACCTTCACAGCTATCAAAATATGTTGACCTTCCGGACGTCATCAAACACAGGCGTGCCATAATCAATCCCCACAACTATGACAAAAAATGTTTCAAGTGGTCAGTGTTGGCCTGATTTGTTAAGTCATCTAATCCATAGTATGTGGACAAGAGTTATGCTGGGGTGGAAGAAAAGTTTGATTTTAGCGGATTGGATTGTCCAACTCCTCTNCATAGTATGTGGACAAGAGTTATGCTGGGGTGGAAGAAAAGTTTGATTTTAGCGGATTGGATTGTCCAACTCCTCTTGTATGGCAATGAAGAGGGAACCCTGGATGATCGAGTCAAGAGATTGACCCTCATCATTCAGGAAACCTGTGANAATTTTCGACCATTCTTCACATGCATATAAAGGCAAGAGCATCTCTCCACCTTCAGTTAGCCTCCAGACACCAAACGAATATGTATGCATTTCATCCTGCGAATGTTTATGTAAATGTCACATCCAGTAACTCTATCATCGAATACTGTTATTGGGACACCTACGCTACCTACGCATGTACACAGAGGGTTGTAATGGTAGCAGAATGCAGCATTGGAGATTTTCGCACTTTCCCCTGACATACGAACCAAGCCAGCAGCTCATAGCATGTTGTGAACATGGAAAGTTCGCTGTCTTTTACATGCATCCAGCAACACATCTTCCTGCCAGCATCGAAGATGTGGTGTCTCTTTCTGCATGCACAAATGCGATCGCCATGTATTGCACAGAGGGAAGCTTGCAGCCACCAGTCTAGACCATTGAAGCCTCGAGCCAGAGACCGTTGAAGCAGTTTCATGAAAGACGATGCTGCACCTTCCGATGAATGTGCCTCCAGCTCTGGAAATGAGCCGGCACCTACTCGGCGACGTCACTGTCGTAGCCCAGGAAGGTGTACTCCTGGAACTGCTGATGCTGGTTCCTTCACCGGCAGACCTGGTGTCGATGAGCCAGATGTTGGTACTAGAGTCATCGAACCATCGATAAAAGAGGAGTCCGGTCTACACTGCAATGATAATGCAATGGATTGTGAATCGGAGACAAGTATTGCTGCTTGCATTGAAGGTCTTTGTAGTGACCCTGCGATTTTTGCAGCCCTTCGTAGAGCACTACTGCTTACCACCATAAGTGAATTGCTCAGCCTTTCACGAGATACCCTAAAATCATAAAAGAATATCTGCAGGTTAAAAAAAAAACATTCAATTTAGACTCTATTTGAGGAAGATTTTAAAAAATATGACATTGATTTAGTGATGATTATGTAGATTTTATTATCTGTATAATAAATTTCGCATAAAAAATGCGTTGGTTTTTATTTTTTACCTCTACATAATTATTATGCTGATATTTAAAAACTGCAATATTCGAAGTATTGCTTTGAGTATGAAGGAAAACAATTGAAAGGAAATGTAAACACTACATATCTCATACATATATTGGTGTAAGACTAATTCAGATCGAAACCTGTTGGTGTTCGCATAGATGGTCTTGTGAATATATATGTAGTATTTTAGGTTGAAATATGTTGTGGTTAGGAGGGATGATAAGGAGGGTGGTGGTCATGCAAGGGGAAAGAAGGGTGGTGATGAAAGGGGAAAGAGGGGTGCGGATGCAGTTGGTATAAATAATGGCACCTTGTGTGGGGGATCTGCAGTTGGTCGATGGAAGAGTTAGGGTCGTATCGTCTAGCTTCTGCAGCTTCGCATCTAAATCAAAGTTTTATTCTGCAACTGCGATGTCTTCGTACACTCCAGAGCTAATGGTATATATCGCAGTGTCATAGACTTCTTCGGGAGTGGTATCAGCAGTGCCACTGACTTCTTCGAGCAGTATGCCTATAGAACATTGCCATCGACTTCTTCGGATGGGCTGCCAACAGTAGCACCGCTGTCATCTGCTATGGGTATGGTACCAATATCACCGACTTCTTGGCCCATACCACCGACTTCTTCGCCCATACCACCGACTTCTTGGCCCATGCCACCGACTTCTTGGTCGATACAACCGATTTCTTGGCCCATACCACCGACTTCTTGAGACTTAACTTAATCCCCTTCAGTCATACCATCTACCTCTTCAGCTGAGGCACCTATGTGTCTACCGGAATTCCCAGGGTTTTCGTGAATGTTTGGCACAGTGCCTGCAGAAGTGCAATCCAGTTCTTCGGCTGTGACAACTGCACCACCAACTGCACCATTGACCTCTGTTACAGCGACAACTGTATGGTCAACCACCTCTGCTGAACCATTCCGACATTATAAGTGTCGCTTTTGTGAAAAGACCTCCACGTGAAGCAGCAGTGCCCATTGACATGAGAGGTATGGCTCTACAAAGAGCCCCACCCAAATAAAGTACACAGGTTCGAAGTGAGGGGTGTTGACTTATTGGATGGATAGTCTAAGGGTACATATGAATATATGCAAGGGGCTTCCTCCAAGTAACGTATTGGATGGACCTTCACAGCTATCAAAATATGTTGACCTTCCGGACGTTATCAAACACAGGCGTGCCATAATCAATCCCCACAACTATGACAAAAAATGTTTCAAGTGGTCAGTGTTGGCCTGATTTGTTAAGTCATCTAATCCATAGTATGTGGACAAGAGTTATGCTGGGGTGGAAGAAAAGTTTGATTTTAGCGGATTGGATTGTCCAACTCCTCTGAAGAAAATAAGGGTCTTTGAGAACAACAACCTCAGTGTGTGTGTGTGTGTGTAGATGTGTACTCGCTGAATGCTAGGGGAAAAGTGGTGTCAACATGTGTGACTAAGAATGAGAAAATTGAACATATCGATCTTCTGATGGTGAAGGACGAAACGAAGAATATTTTGAATTATTGTTACTTAAAAAACTTTGCACGACTGGTTAACTCGTAGATTACTTAGCATGGGTACAAAGTTCATGTCTGCAAACAGTGTTTTAAGTATTTTACTGATTACCCACGGAAATCAGAACTCCCTGGAGAACAGTGCCTTGCACGACACAAAACAAAGTGCAAAAGATAAGTTTTCAATGTGTATATGTGTTTTCTCATTTTGTACATTATCAAATATAAATATTGTTTTTAAAAAATGCATTGTCTTGTATTTATTTTAAAAAAAAACCTCCGCTATATATATAAATTATTTAAATAAAAATACTTATTTAAAAAAAATTAAATCTGACAGCTTACTTACTTTCCAGGAATGAGCCTCGTCGCCATTCGGTACAAGCCGATAGCAGACAGCTTAATAGAGAAGTCAATGCTACATGGGTTGAAAATAGAATCCAGTATGGAGGGTGCCGACAGCACCACCTATACTTTAAAAACATAAGCAAATATGGTTGCCACCTGGTGGCTAAATCGACAGCTCGCCTGGTGGCGATATCGATTATTAATACATGATTAATACACTACTGCCACCTTGGTTACGTTAAAGTAAACATATGAAATCAAAGATGGCGAACTCCAGCAATGTATAAACAAATGACAAACGAAAAAACCAAGNATAAATTATTTAAATAAAAATACTTATTTAAAAAAAATTAAATCTGACAGCTTACTTACTTTCCAGGAATGAGCCTCGTCGCCATTCGGTACAAGCCGATAGCAGACAGCTTAATAGAGAAGTCAATGCTACATGGGTTGAAAATAGAATCCAGTATGGAGGGTACCGACAGCACCACCTATACTTTAAAAACATAAGAAAATATGGTTGCCACCTGGTGGCCCCATCGACAGCTCGCCTGGTGGCGATATCGATTATTAATACATGATTAATACACTACTGCCACCTTGGTTATGTTAAAGTAAACATATGAAATCAAAGATGGCGAACTCCAGCAATGTATAAACAAATGACAAACGAAAAAACCAAGATGGCTGCATACGATGGAATGAGCAAAGGCGTGGCGAGTTTGGTGGAGGGGGAAGAGGGGTTTCCAACGAATACTAGTAATTGGGCAATTAAATATATTAGAAGGAGGGAGTAGAGGGGATCAGTCGTCTGCTGGACATGGTGCTGGGTAAACCTCTAAGTTTTGAAATAATTTTTTTCTGATAATTTTTTAATAATATTAAAATAAATATTGTAATACATCTTTTTAAATAATTTTTAAATAAAATTTTAACAGTATTTTAATAACTTTATACATTGGTAATAATTTTTTAAAGCATTTTTTTATAATTGTTTTGCATTTTTTTGGAATTTTGGGGGTTTTAAGGTAACAAGTCACCATGTCAAGGTCAAAGGTCAAGGTCGCCAACATTCAACATGGCAGGTAAGATGGTCTCCGGCGGACCGGAATGACAGAGCATGAACAACTCCGACATTCCGCGCCAATCACCGATGTGCCAAAACATACTTGTCCCTTATACTCTCATTTAATTTTTCTGCAGAGCTGGAATTATTTTATAAGAACGTTGAAATTATGTCCCATTATTAGTTGTTGTCATATCCCTAACTTAGTAATTTTCATTGTGAGGATGGTCGTATTTAAGATAATAGTTAAAGTTTGTAGTGTAGCATGCTGACTGTGGTTTTTCTTTTTCTTTACANTAATTTTCATTGAGAGGATGGTCGTATTTAAGATAATAGTTAAAGTTTGTAGTGTAGCATGCTGACTGTGGTTTTTCTTTTTCTTTACAGACTTGGATAGAAATATTCACGGAGATCGCAAAAGCAAACGTCGCAGCAGTAATAATGTCCTTAGTAACAATACTGGTGCTCTTAGCAAACGATTACCTGAAGGTAATGTAAAATGAACTCTTTTCTATTTTATGACTGAAAACATAGCAAAAATTTGTTAGGCAGTTATTGCAACTCCCAAAAAAGAAATATTTCCGGTCTCGTTTAATTGAATCCAAAAATTTAGTAATTTTTTTTTATGTATTAAAAACATAATAATTAAAATATGTTTGAATAACAAATAAACTTAAAATTTTTTCCTGCGTCAACAACTGTGATGCACACAAAATTCCAACATTAAAGTTTTGTTCCCTTGAACGATTTTCTCTCTCGGCTATATTAGAAATGTAACGAAATAAAAGCACTTCGTAAGGGATCATGTTGTGCTGTATGATCCTAACGTTTAACAAACCATTAGAGATTATGAGTGTTTGCAATTTACACTCAATTTGATAACGTGTTGGTTTCACTGATTTAACCGTGAATCACCGTTTTTACGACACTGACCTAGACGATAATAAGTTAAGACTAAGTTTTAAATGATTATGTACATACGTCATGTCGCTAGATAAAATTATACGTTCTGTAAACGTGGGTGGTAGTGACAAACAATCAACGTAAATATGGAAGCTACTCTCAGTTCAAAGGCATCCGTGACAGGACGTATTTGTTGTAGAAATAATTTTAAAAGAGAAAATATACAGTTCCTCGAGACTGAATCTATTTCAAACAAGTTGTGAAGATAAAAACTCAATTCAGAATTAGCTGGGTTATACTCTACGTGGTTATTATTTTCCAGATAGCCCATGTAAGGTTAGTGGGCTTAATGATGCTGAACGCGTCTTGATTATTGGGTCCTACAGGTTTGGTCACTCTACCCGTAAGGTTCCAGGCATGTTCCAAATGCCTTGTGCAACGATGAAATGGAAACGTGAGGGAGTTAAAAGCACACGAATCTAGACGCGATAAGCCAAACACATTGAAATGCCTTTAAAGCTTCCTGAGAGTGATGAAGTTGAACTATAAAGCTTTACGAACGGTTAACAAATACTTTTTATGTTTGTCAGAATGTGATATACGTGATCAGAAAGCATGCCTTAAAGAATTACACCTCTTTTGTCAGCTATACTACTTACATGAGAGATTTCTTGACTAGTGAAGCCAAGTTTTAAACTGAGTAACCATTTATTGAAGACTGTTCGAGATATAGGTTAAGGTTGTGTTACTCATGTGTTCTCACTTTGGTTTGCTAAGTTGATTTCACCAGAGGCTTGCTTCGTTACTTTAGTTTCGCACACAATTTAAATCACAGACAAACACATGGGAAGGTATGAAGCTGGGTTATTGGGAAGTTTCACTTTGCTTGAGGGACATGTCACAATGCGGTCGATCGTCTAATTTCAATATTTGGTTGTGTATGAAATTGTTGGTCCCAGAGATGCACATTACACGATTAGTACTGAAGGCAGCATATTTTATGTGTGGTTCTTTCTTGCAGCCGTATGTCAGCAAGGTGTCCAAGCTTCCCATTCCTATAGAGCTGCTGGTGGTTATAGCTGGAACACTCGTCTCCTCTTACACCAACATCACTAAGGACTATAACATCGTCATGTTGGGAAACATACCTACAGGGTGAGTGGCAGGTTGTTATTTACACTGAAGCCAATATTTCATAGGCTCTGCACCAATAATGGCAGGAAACGCGTGCCAAATAACATGATGTAAAATTTTTGTTCTGGGGATTATGGTAGGTTTTTCCTTAAAAGGCGGCTAATAAATATAACAAAAATTCCCTCCTGAGCCGTGATTGACATGTCGTTGAAATTTGTGCAGCACACCAGGGATCATATATTCTGTAGCGAACATTGCATTTCACATATGCCCTTCCGTGCCTTTTTGATTATTTTGTGAATGCAATGGCGAACGGCCTGTGTGTGATTATCCATGCTGAGAAAAAATAAGGCTGGGGGAACCAACTAGATTTAAAATAGGGACAGAAATTTTATGGGTTGTAGTTTTCATCTAAATATTGTTAACATAGATAGTACTTGTTGTATTCTTGACTGAGACTGTATTTGCTACTGTAGATATGGAAGCTACAGCTAACCGCAGAGCACTGCGTTCCTACTACAAAACAGATTGTACCTCCAACAGAACAACTTGAACAATATTTAAATTGTTCACATGACATTCAGATTTGCAATAACCAAACAGAATGTTCTGTTGCCAGTATTGAAGGTCTCTGTAATTGGGTTTGAGAGTAGCAGTAACATTATAATTATTCTGTTATGTTATTACAATCCTAGTTGTTGTGGGAACAATCCAAATTCCAAATATATTTGAAGTTGTTCTGTTGGAGGTACTATCTGTTTTGCAGTAAGAACTCAGCGCTCTGCTATTGCGACCATACATACAGTAGCTAATACAATTACAAACAAGAATACAAATAACAGTTCTGTTGGTAGCTATTATTATTTATGTTAATAATACTTGCATGATATCTACGACCCATCAAATGGCTGTCCCTGTTTTAACAGTGCAGATTGCTCCCACAACCATTTTTTTTTCAGTGCACTATCCAGGTTAATGAAACGCTCTTAAACGTAATGGGAGTTTTTTATATAACNTTATATAACCCTGTCAAGGCAACAATAACAAAGTGTTACTGACGATAGGTAGTAAAGAAAATTTTCTCGACTTACCTGTGTAAGTGGCATAAGTCTGTGTTATTTAATATGTTTCTTAAAGATAGTGGCAAGGGGTATCCATTCGTTCACAGCCATGCTTGAGCAGATGAATCCAAGTAAGTTTGGTGTGAGAAATATTCAACTTCACGCCTTGCTGCCTCATAAAACAATAGCGTGGAAAAATTAAGGACGAGGTGGAGAAATGAACCTAACTGTGGAGCGAACAGGTAGAACCAACCGAAAGACCCGTCAATATATTGTCTAGGTTCCAATGCAGTAGTGTAAGCTCATACGCGCAGCATGAGTTACTGGACGTGTGCGAAATGCACAAAGCACGAGCGAAGTATACGCTCAAAGTTGCAGTGAAAGTTATTGCACAGTGTACATCGGGTTGAACAACGTCGAGTTGCTGTCTAATGTCTGGTATGGCCAAAAGACAGTCCTGTAGAAACATCCGGACGACTCTACCAAAGGTAGTTGGAAGAACATTGGGAAGTTGGAAGAATGTCGAAGTGTGTCTAGTGTAGCNTAAGCTCATACGCGCAGCATGAGTTACTGGACGTGTGCGAAATGCACAAAGCACGAGCGAAGTATACGCTCAAAGTTGCAGTGAAAGTTATTGCACAGNGTAGTGTCAATATATTGTCTAGGTTCCAATGCAGTAGTGTCAATATATTGTCTAGGTTCCAATGCTGTAGTGTAAGCTCATACGCGCAGCATGAATTACTGGACGTGTGCGAAATGCACAAAGCACGAGCGAAGTATACGCTCAAAGTTGCAGTGAAAGTTATTGCACAGNGTTACTGGACGTGTGCGAAATGCACAAAGCACGAGCGAAGTATACGCTCAAAGTTGCAGTGAAAGTTATTGCACAGTGTACATCGGGTTGAACAACGTCGAGTTGCTGTCTAATGTCTGGTATGGCCAAAAGAGAGTCCTGTAGAAACATCCGGACGACTCTACCAAAGGTAGTTGGAAGAACATTGGGAAGTTGGAAGAATGTCGAAGTGTGTCTAGTGTAGCCCAGGAAATCGGGATTACACACAACATCGGGCCACGAGCCTGGACATCATTGCGAACGACAGGAACAGCTGTACCAGTATGTGGAAAACTGCGCAACTTAAAACCGTAACTGAAAAAAGTAATGATATGAGAGAGTATAATGAGAGTAATGTATGAGAGAATGTAATGAAAGTAATGTGATGAGTAATATCAAGGTTTTTTTACATAACAGCTTAAGGACTCTAACAATTTGGAATCTAATTTTTCATGCACTTGGAGAAGTCGAATATTATTGAACAATTATTACATAATCTTATTAGAGTAATGCCAAATATTTTTTAAATTTTCAAAGACCGCAAAAAAAAAGTAGTTTATTTTCAACTAACAATAATTTCATGGAAATAACCCTGGTGTTGTTTCTTGAAGAAATTCGTGTCAAGTAAGTGAATGGAGGCTCGTTCAAACTGTAATTAAGGTGTATGAAAATAATGGTACATTCGTCGCATTTCGCAGTTATATTTATTCTATTTTTCTTCAAAATTATTGCGTTTTNTATATTTATTCTATTTTTCTTCAAAATTATTGCGTTTTGAAGTTTCTACTGATTTTCCGGGAGGGTAATCAGAGTACGGGGCACGCAGATCTTCGGGTAGCACAGAAATAGAACACATAAAATCTCTGTCTGCCTGCATCCTAGCGAACTCTGCAATAGAGATAATTTCCCGTGTTGGATCCGCATGTATTTGTCTTGGTTTTCCCAACTCTCGCTGGGTATCGCATTTTCACCACCTGAATGTGAATCAGCTGTATGATGTACACAGATAGGTAGGAATTAAAAACTCATCAACAGAGAGGTCATTAGCGATGGATCAGGTTACTCGGGCGAGCATGGACTGAGAAATACTGTGCCACGGTCTGTAGTAACAACCNGGTCATTAGCGATGGATCAGGTTACTCGGGCGAGCATGGACTGAGAAATACTGTGCCACGGTCTGTAGTAACAACCGATACCAGCATTCACCAGAAGTGATTTCGGAATACCATACAGAACCATGATAAGGACGACCGAATTAGAAATCGAATTCAGATTGACATGAATGCGAGTCCAGTGTGTTACCACTGCACTACCTTTCTCAATTCAGTGGTTTAAATAAATAGCATTAATACACTGAAGAGTCAAAAAAACTGGTATAGGAGTGCGTATGCAAATAACAGAGGTATTGAACCAATCAGAGTTACGCGATGCGGTTGGCAGAGATAGGTTATTGATGCTACAATGGCAGGCTATCAAGATTTAAGTGAGTTTGAACGTGGGTTTACAGTCGGCGCACGAGAGATGGGACATAGCATCTCCGAGGTAGCGATAACATTTGGATGTTCGCGTACGACCATTTCACGAGTGTACCGTGAATATCGGGAATCCGGTAAAACATCACATCTTTGACATCGCTGCGGCCGGAAAAATATCGTGAAAGAACGGGACAAACGACGACTGACGAGAATCATTAAACGTGACAGACGTGCAACCCTTTCTCAAATTGGCGCAGATTGGATTTGTGGACTGCCNAGACTGCCCTGCAGGATTCATGGTGTCCTCCTGCATACCTTCAGACATTAGTCGAGTCCATGCCACGTCGTCTTGCGGCACTTCTGCGTGCTCGGGGGGACCCTACACGATATTAGGTAGGTGTGCCATTTTTTTTTTGGCTCTTCAGTGTATAACCGTAAATTTTATTAAAATATGTACATTGTAAAGTAAGCATTGAAATCAACCAACTAAAAAATTTGCTCATACCTACATATATGCTACAGTACATAGTGACATTCATAATCCCAATCAAGTTGGCTGCAAATAAATTACAATAGTTCTAAGACCCAGAATAATATTACTAATGTAACGTTTAAATTTATTGCCACTAAAGTCAATGATTTTTTTCGACGCACACTCAAGTATGAAATTGCATATTAATAACATATTTGTATAGATAAGAACCACATCTTCCCTTGGGTGAGCATAATAAAGNCTACAGTACATAGTGACATTCATAATCCCAATCAAGTTGGCTGCAAATAAATTACAATAGTTCTAAGACCCAGAATTATATTACTAATGTAACGTTTAAATCTATTGCCACTAAAGTCAATGATTTTTTTCCACGCACACTTAAGTATGAAATTGCATATTAATAACATATTTGTATAGATAAGAACCACATCTTCCCTTGGGTGAGCATAATAAAGTGATCAGACCCATAGAAATGTTAATTTTACATGTAACAGAAAGTTAAAAATACAAATTAGAAGATAATTCGGCTTTCAAAATTGCTCAATTAACCGTGAACGGCCTAATATTTATATTTCATGGCTGGCAGTTTAGTTAAATGTGCAAATTAAGTCATGGAACAGTCGGATTAACTGCGGAAATTAAGGTTTGGGTTTCCTGTTACAAGGCTATCCACTTAAAATCAAAAGACGAACGCGCCTCCATGATTATCTCCATGGATATTCTACTCTGTGTTCACGCATCGAGTCATTCATGCTGGTGGCTAGATCCAAGGTATTCTCGTCACATGATACCTTAGAGTGCAGTATGGGTATTCACAGTAAGCCATGTCAAATCACTTGCAATCCCTAGGAAAATGAGTCATTGAAGCAGTACACAGCCTAAGTTAATCGAATTCCAGCTGTATGTGGTAATTTAATTTTCACACCTCACGATTTTGTAATAAATATGGAAATGTGGAGTGCACCAAAACGAAAGTACTGTAATGCTATGGGTATGTATTGTGTATAGATCAGGAAATATGACATCGTCCAGTAAAAGAGTGGGAGGACATCACTGGATAACATGAAGGCATAAATAGGAGGTACTGTCAAGAAATAATGAGTGAAGACAACATGATGGCCAGTGTTGAGATGGAAAGATCTCGCAGATGGGAGAGAAGGGGATAATATTTAAAAAGTAGAAATAAGTATATTCGGATGTTAGTGTTTCATTACCATCGCATGATGGTGAAAATGTTGCAGGCTGCCNTCGCAGATGGGAGAGAAGGGGATAATATTTAAAAAGTAGAAATAAGTATATTCGGATGTTAGTGTTTCATTACCATCGCATGATGGTGAAAATGTTGCAGGCTGCCGCCGCCGACACTGCCGCCATTCGAGCTGCTGGCAGAAATGGCACTGGACAGCTTCACGATCGCCATAGTCTCCTACACCATCACCATGTCCATGGGGCTCACGTTCGCCCAGAAACTCAGCTACAGTGTGGACGCCAACCAAGAGCTACTCGCGCAGGTGAGGGTCGTCGTCCCTCAGACCTGTCTCCGACCACTCTCCACGCACTTTTATAACAACGACCTATAACTGGGTTTGCAGCAGGCACTTATCGTGCACTCGAAAACAGAAATTATTTACATGTGGTGAACAAATAATACCAACACCTGTGACACAAAGCCTTTATATGCAGGGAGTTGTCACACCTTTGGCCTAAATTACAGATAATTTCCAATGTGGGATTCAGAAATATGCATTCATTCCTTGTGCAAAGTAGTCCCTACCTGAGAAAGTGTGGTAGTATGTGAAAATCTAGCACGCAGTTAGACCTCGTAAATAGCGCACAAAGTTTCAACTATTTTGATATTATGGGGATAAGAAGGCCAGGCGAGTGGTTTCACTTAATCTTTGTGCTCATTTAACCATGCTTGGACATATCGAATAGCATGAAGGGGAGTGTTTTGGTCTTGGTACCCAGCTGTTTGTTAGGAAACACTGGATAATACCATGGAGATGACCACCCAGAGTGCTGAGATATTGCTTTGCTGAGATCTACCCATGTAAGACTACAAGTTGCCCTAGACCGTGCCAAGATATCGCTATTACAGAGCGCCCTTCAAGCTTCTCAGTAGGAATGAGGCAGTCAATATGTGGGTGTTCTATAGATATACAAAATGCTCGGTGATCTGAAATTTTGTAACTGTATATTTGTGAGGCAAGATGGCCTGTCACCAACACAATTCTGTCCAGTCTCTTCGCTTCTGGAACCATTGTCGTTTCTTCGAAATTTCATAAGTGTCAGATATTATTTTGCAATAGGCACTCTGCCGTGAATTTTTTCGAAATACCATTGTCTTTTAATAGTTTTCGTTGATATGGAGTCGTGGATGTTGTCTGGGACACAGTTGTCTTTTGCTTTCGGGCCACTATCTTCTTCAACATTTTATTGCCTAACTGATGAGCTTTGAATTTCGCTCACTGTACCGTTTCGGAGATTTCTTACCATTTTTTTGCATAGACTGTCAAAACAGTCGACACAGTGCTTCTTGCAAAACCCAAAATGTTTGTGGTTAACGTCATTGAACCTCCGGCAGGGAACGCTATAACGAAGTCTTTAGAAGTCTGAGAGGTCGGGCATAGAATTTGACTGCTAGCAGAATGTTCACATACCACATGCACGACTGCTGCTATTAGACTGATACCTCCACCTNGCATAGAATTTGACTGCTAGCAGAATGTTCACATACCACATGCACGACTGCTGCTATTAGACTGATACCTCCACCTTTATGTCCACTGGGCGGTCTCATATGTGGGAGGTGACGTGGTTGTACTGCAAGTATAAATTACTGCCCATTTTCATATGCGTTTTCATATATTTCGTACACTACCTGTATTTATTATTCACATGCTATAATAGCCTCCATGATGTAGCTGATAGCGTCGTGGCCATTCCTCCAAGAGTTCCGGGTTCAATTCCCAGGTAACACAAGGATGTGTCTGTTACTTTTATTCATAATCTTAATTCGTAATAGTACGCCAGCTGTCTTCCTCCAACACATAATAAAGAAGAATTGTTAAAAAAAAACAGTGTACAGTCTTTTTTGAATAGCCACAGAAACGGTGGTACAAGTCCGACAACTGTCGGATATACTCGACTTCTTTACCGTGAAAAACAAAACGGTCTTAACTAACCAACATTAATTTTATCTGAAAAAAAAATTGTTTCCTTATTTTATAGATGTGTTTGAAATATAATAGTGACACTTATCCATATGTTCTCCTATGTTAATTTATGTTGCCATTTTACCCTAGTACATACACAATTATGGAAAATTGACGGGCCTGAGAGAGATAGGGTAGTGGTAAATAATCGTGTTAGACTAATCAATTTGTTATTTAGTAATTAGCGATTTATTAGCTTCAGTTAGGATGATGTCGGTAGTCACTAATAAAATCATTTGGNGCTTCAGTTAGGATGATGTCGGTAGTCACTAATAAAATCATTTGGTAAATTATCATTTTGAAAATTTCGTTACTTTCTAAATAGGAAATTACCAAATATGTTCGTGTTGAAGTGAACAGAATCGGGTCAATTAACCACTCAGCCAGCTAAATCAGCAAGTTCTCACCAACCATACATTGGAGACGAGGTAAGTAGATTTNCTGAGAGAGATAGGGTAGTGGTAAATAATCGTGTTAGACTAATCAATTTGTTATTTAGTAATTAGCGATTTATTAGGTTTCAGTTAGGATGATGTCGGTAGTCACTAATAAAATCATTTGGTAAATTATCATTTTGAAAATTTCGTTACTTTCTAAATAGGAAATTACCAAATATGTTCGTGTTGAAGTGAACAGAATCCGGTCAATTAACCACTCAGCCAGCTAAATCAGCAAGTTCTCACCAACCATACATTGGAGACGAGGTAAGTAGATTTNCGGTCAATTAACCACTCAGCCAGCTAAATCAGCAAGTTCTCACCAACCATACATTGGAGACGAGGTAAGTAGATTTTAGTCTTCAACGTATGTCCCTAATTTTGACTCAATTCTCGTCATCATAACTGTCAAATTTACGTGTTCAAACAATGTTGTAACGTTTGTCTTTCTTTTTTTTTTGCAATGACCACGAGCATTTACAAAAAAAAAAAATTGCGTAACTTGTTTACGTCGTATTTTCGTTACAACTTTCTCAAGTGTAGTGAACTGAAATATCAAAGTACTTATCTAACTACACAAGGCACTAAACTTAGTCGAAGCGACGTGATATTAACAGTTCAGTGGGAATGAAAACAGTTCAGTGTTGAGACATGCGTATGGTTATTGCGCTTGCCAGCTGCGCATGTCAGCAATCTACGTGCATTTCACTGTTTAAACACATAATTTTGACAGTTCTGTAAGCGATTCGCGAGCCAATGTTGTGGATATAAGACGAAAATCAGTGTTCCTCATCTTTAGTGTGTGTTTCGAACACGGCCTATGTTCCACTCCACACGCGCATGCGCAGTAACGTTGCGATAACGGCCAAGACAGCCCACAGACGATGAGAAAACCCGATGTTTGCCAAACTTGCAGTGCAGTCTCAGCGACTGGGTGCAAATCAGTTAAGGGGAATCTTCCCCGCTATATTGGAGTGTTGGTTTTTCCAGCTTGTTTGTATTTTTAAAATAATGAAATTCCGAAATAACCCTTTACAGTCTATGCATGGTTACTTACAACTTTTCTGAAGCCCTGCTAAAGTTATACTTTCCGGCTATTCCTCCGNATTGGAGTGTTGGTTTTTCCAGCTTGTTTGTATTTTTAAAATAATGAAATTCCGAAATAACCCTTTACAGTCTATGCATGGTTACTTACAACTTTTCTGAAGCCCTGCTAAAGTTATACTTTCCGGCTATTCCTCCGTCTCATGCAAACAAAGCCTACTTAGTCTAGAAAATTACACCAAAGGATAAGTGCCGCATTTGTGCGCACTCAGTTTAATAACATTTTCCACGGGAACTATATCTTATTAGGCATTACCAACACACCTATATCCTCTCTGTTTTTATTCATATCAGTTATAAATGAAATAATATAATTTAAAAATTAAATGTAAGTTGAAGTTCAATTTTATATAAAATAATATAATGTTATGTAAANAATGAAATAATATAATTTAAAAATTAAATGTAAGTTGAAGTTCAATTTTATATAAAATAATATAATGTTATGTAAACAGATGTAAAAAACGCTTCTGATACGCGACATAGTTAGGAAACATCCAAACAAGTCATACAAGCTGATTTTTGAAAGTTTTAATTCAAAAAGTGTGAAGATACCGCAAATAGCTACTTTAGTTACACAGCAGTACGGACATAATGACTGAACTACGANAATGAAATAATATAATTTAAAAATTAAATGTAAGTTGAAGTTCAATTTTATATAAAATAATATAATGTTATGTAAAGAGATGTAAAAAACGCTTCTGATACGCGACATAGTTAGGAAACATCCAAACAAGTCATACAAGCTGATTCTTGAAAGTTTTGATTCAAAAAGTGTGAAGATACCGCAAATAGCTACTTTAGTTACACAGCAGTACGGACATAATGACTGAACTACGAACTCGTAGTATTTGTGCCACAACATTGGTTTTGCCAAATTTTGACAGAATTAATGGTGTGACGTAGTTATGATAAGTGGTGATGCGATGTGTGTGCGCAGGGCGCCGGCAACGTGGTGGGCTCCTTCTTCTCGTGCATGCCGTTCTGCGCGTCGCTGTCGAGGAGCGTCATCCAGCAGACGGTGGGCGGCAGGACGCAGCTGGCGAGCGTCGTGTCCTGCTCCATCCTGCTGTGCGTGCTGCTGTGGATCGGACCCTTCTTCGAGCCCCTCCCGCGGGTACCTACCTTCCCTCTCGCTACGCTGCCGTAGCTTTGAGAGTCCTTGGGACGGCAAATACGCTCGTTTAAGTCGACAGGTTTTTGGAAACAAAATTGAAAACCTAAGAAAGAGCAATCCTATAGGAGCTTCACGGTGAACTGGGTACTTTTGAAAGCCCTACTTAGATCTACTTGCGTGAAGAGAGTGTGTATTATTCCAACATAATTTAAAAACATTCATGCGTCCGTCATGTGAAACTGTGAAATTATTAAAAAGGAAATATTTTACAAATTTGCCAGTTCTTACACTTGTGCATTTAAAAAAAGAAAGGAAAATAAATAACGTTTCTATTTATAAACGTTTACCTGTCACTTTCAATTTAACGTTAAGACATGGGACTACTTTCCATTCGTCGTTACCAACTTTACTGGGTGCATTCTAGCCAGTGTACCTGTTAAAATATATTCAGGCAGGGACAGTGATAGTTTTTAAAGGTAGATTTCAAAAGTGCTCAAATATTCGTGAACAGCCTATAAGAAATAATCCTTCCAGCTTCGTAAACAAATGTTTTGACGGAATAATGCATTTACTATGCATAATATCTTGCACTGTAATTGTATTACATGTACAGATTTACGGTTCAAGAAATACCTCAACAGAAGTACAACACTCTGTTAGAATGTTTGCCCAAAAAATTAGTAAAAACGGTAATCTAGGATTGCTCTTTCTTGTTTTATATATTTATGCTTCCACAAATTTGTGGAATACGCTGAACGTTTATAGCGCTGATTTATATCCCATTCAATCTTGAGGACGTTCAAGCATCTACAATTTACTTCTATGTTTTGTTGTATTTTACCATTTCATTTACTTTATAAACTAGCACAAATTTTATTTATGATCATGAGGCGTTTAACCACTAATTTTGTACCAGACATATTTTTCAAAGACCAACTAAGCGCACATTTATACTTCAATCTAACGCTTCTTGAAAACCATAAGAATGCCACAAAGTATTTCATTTTAAATACGACACTTAGCACCCATGTTTTTAAGCTAATCTACGGGTGAACGGCACAATAAATTTCCAAAAATTTCTTTGGCACTATTTTGGTAATAGTAACACTATTTTGAGCTACAACCAAATATTCTACTTATGTACTTTTTTGAAACTTGTTTGGTGGAATATATAAAGTTTAAAGTCCCATATTTTTCAAATTAATGTACATTTTTAAAATTGATTTAGCTGTCCGATATTTTGACGAAAATTAATAATATTTTTATAATATGGAAATAACTTTTTCAACGTTAACTGTTTGAGCGATAGAAAGCAAAAACTTCATTACCGGAAATTTGTACCAAACATTATTTTGCTTGTATAAATTATGTGAGTTGTAATTTCTACAGAATTATATTTTCACGTTCCACAGTATTATTGTTACTGAAATACGAAACTACAATTCTATATTTTTTGTTCATACATTTGACAAAATATAACACACGTGTATAAAATTTATTATTTATATTGAAAAAGAATGCCACAATACGTAAGTTGAAACACTAAGAATGTATTTATAAATTAATATAAGGAGATAATTTTTATAATTTTCATTGGTGGTAGAAATGAATTTTTATAAGATATATTTTGCTATCGCGATCTTCAATTAATTATGCCGGTGCCTTTCAGTATATTAATTTAATTTATATGTGGTTTTGTGTACCTGATTTATGGTGATTTATGGTAAAATTTTAATTTTATAATTGGGATTTTGAAAAACAGTGGAACCAAAAATCATTTCAGTTCCTGAAAATGCTGCAAAATAATTCGCCCCACATATTAGTGTTTTGCTTTTACTCACTGTTAAAGTGTTACTGCAATAAGATTCTTCTTTCTTGCTTTTCTAACTATGTCATAAAATATAATACATAATTTTTAACATCCATTTATGTACCATACACTTTCATAATGTTATGTTATTACAAATGTCTGTGATTTTGTCAGTGCTTGTTCAACTAATTTTTTTTATGTCAATTTAAATTCAATATATTTTATTCAGTGATATAGATATTTGAAGGGTGATTATAAGGGTTCTCATTTATTTGGTCTGCATAATCTAATGAAGATATACTAAAAGTATATGGAGATAATTGAGAAAACCCTCTGCTATTATCACTGGTTCGTATAGAATTTACGTCCTTTCGAATGCGAGTCATATTAGCATTCTTGTAACCAACCAACAACGTTTATTTCCATGGTCAACCAAATATCTTTAAAATCAAACATAAAAATGCCTTTCCGCTTGTGGGTGCGTAATTTTCAGTATACACCCCGAATGGAGTAAGTCGAGTATTTTAACCAGATTTGCGCCTGAACATCGTCAGATCAGTCTCAGCGATAGGTTTTTACGCATTGTGAAAGGAAACAAAATGGGCGGAAATGAGAAACCAATAATTTTTTTTTAAATTGTTGTGCACCAGCTGTAAGTTGAAATTGAACATTTTAAATTTGTATTGCTCACTTTTAAATGTGTTCCAAAAATATCACGCCCTTTCGCTTAGTTATTCACAACCACTTCATAGATCAAATGAAAGGCTGAGAATTAGAAACGAACATGTTCAGACTACGCTACTTCTGAGCCCAATACGTATAAAACTAAGTGAAAACAATTTCCCTGGCCACAGATTTCCAGCACAGTGCAATGAGATGTTAAAACATAAAACTACTTCTAATGATTCGCCACCAACTTGAATATAGATACAAACAATCCCAGCCTTCACCACCCTCAACAACCCACCACTCTATCACCACCATTAACAACATACCAGTATATCACCACCCTCAACAACCCACCGCTCTTTCACACCTCTCCGCACCCCACCAACAACCCACACACTAAAAAATTCTAAAAATCGAGGGACATGTAACATTACACGCCTGCCCCCGCAACCCTAAACAACCCCCTCCTCAGGGCTGCAAAAAAAGTATCAAAAAATGAGAAAAGTCGCAAAAATTAAAAAAATTATTCTAATAATGGAGGAACATATACCATTACCTCACCCTCCCCTTGTGCTGCCAACCCCTTGTGCTGCCCTCACCTTGTGCTGCCCTCCTCTTGTGCTGCCCTCCTCTTGTGCTGCCCTCCCCTCCCCAAAAAACAACCCTCACTATTCACCTACCACCTCCCAATCATATATAATCCAGAGAAAAAGCAAAAAAATCGAAAAAATTATTATGGAAACTAGGAAAAACTATATTGATGACTCCGACTACCATGATGGTTTGTAACAAATTTGACATTGACATCAAAAACATTGAACTCGAAAAACAGAAAAAATTATATAAATCGAAAAAAAAATATTTGGGAACATATTACATCACTGACTCCAACACCGATGTCGGATGCTGGTGACCTTGCCTTGACCTATACCCCAATAACCTTCAGAGCAAAAAAAATCAAGAAAAACATAAAAAATGTGAAAAACATCAAGCACAAATTACATACATATTGCAAAAAAACAAGCAAGATGAATGTGATCCTAAAAGTTCGCTTCTTGCAAACATGGCAGAGCACTGCCACTCCCTGGTATGACGATCAGCAACCGACTGAACCCCAACATCTAGATCAAATTTACGACCATCAAAGCGAATAATTGACTTTAAGTAACACACATAACACTCCCACACTTTCCAACTACACACACACCACCCCACACCTCCAACACTCATCTCGTCGCTTCACATCCCTGGCCATTTACTTACCATACCTCAGCTGCCGTCAACATAAACTTATTACAACCCCAACCAATAACTCGTCATAGTTAGTCCCTCTCACCTTCCATCCACGCAATCTACCATCCACACGACTTTCCACCCATCTTACTGTCCAATCTCCCATCGTTTCCTTAAGAGACTGACTTCGCCCAAGTCTGGCTCTTGCAAAGACCAATAACTACAAAAATGACTAGAACAGTGGACAAGACAAACCGACCATACCACCCACCTATGTCAACAGTCGATGATGGCCAATNCAACACTCATCTCGTCGCTTCACATCCCTGGCCATTTACTTACCATACCTCAGCTGCCGTCAACATAAACTTATTATAACCCCAACCAATAACTCGTCATAGTTAGTCCCTCTCGCCTTCCATCCACGCAATCTACCATCCACACGACTTTCCACCCATCTTACTGTCCAATCTCCCATCGTTTCCTTAAGAGACTGACTTCACCCAAGTCTGGCTCTTGCCAAGACCAATAACTGCAAAAATGACTAGAACAGTGGACAAGACAAACCGACCATACCACCCACCTATGTCAACAGTCGATGATGGCCAATCTAAAAAAAAATATCCGCCTAGTACGAATATGGTAGCTAACCTCTTCGCACAAAAGTATCACGAAACTTAACAAAATCTTCCAAATACTCGCAAATCTTCGCAAATTATTCGTGAAATCTTAGCAAAACTTGGAAAATTATCTCAACCACAACAGTCGATACCAAAGGACCATACCAGACAACCATACTGACCAACCTTCTTGACAAACGACTGGCACCACCTGAGAATGGCACCACCCATAACAGACACCTACTGAGATCAACTCCTACTCTAGACAATGAACAAAACCAACCAGCAACACCAGTCGACCATAAGAACAAATTATACCAACCAAACATATGAATAATCCATATCAAATATTCTTTCCAGGCAACAAGACCAACAGCCCAACAAGACTGACAGGAGATACAATTCCACAAGACCATCCACATGAACCAACCATACCAGCCTTACAATCCGACCATGCCAACCAGCCGTACGATTCGACCATGCCACCTAGCCATATGAAGAGGCCAAACTATAATACTTATAGACCAAGCATACTAACCATCCATATCACCATCCACTTGAAACAGTCATACTAAACATCAATATGAACTGCTGAAACTAGCCAGCCATACGAACCAACCAATCCAGGCATTCATTAGAACCAACCATACGAGACAACCATTAAAACCAACAGTGCCAACTTAAGATACTAAGCAGCCATGGCAGTCAGTCAGTTACACCCCAAAAGATACGAACCGATCATAACAAATGATTATTACAACCAGCCAGTCTAACGACCATCAAGCTCAGTCATCGATAACAACCATTATTACCAACCAGCCGACCAGTCATACATAATGTCCATTATTAGAAAAAAGCTACATAATACAAAACTCATTACTTGCCTCTTCGCACAAATCTTCGCAAATATCTGCAAAACTTCGCCATACATATCATCTACAGCTCACCACACCAAAGGAGCACATCAACTGACTAGACAATCAGCCCGACCAGACAACCATGCAGACTGACCAAACGAACCATCCACACCAGTCGACCATACGAACTAACTATACAATCCGAACATACGAATCATCCATACCAAACACCTCTCCAACCAACCAGACCAACCGACCAACAAGACTGACTGGATATACCAATGGGCACGATCATTCATACGCACCAACTATACCAGCCATACATTCAAACCATGCCACCCAGTCATATGAAGGAACCATACCAACAATCCATTATGATAAACCATATGAACCACCCATACTAGCCATCCATTTGAAACAGGCATACTAAAGAACCATATAAACCACTTATACTGGCCAGCCACACAATACCAACTTAAAATACGAAACACCCATGACAGAACACCACACCTCCGAACCACTCGATCAACCCATACCAAACGACCATTCCATCTTACTAGTCTAACGACCATTAAGATGAGTCAACCATAAATTATCTTTATGGGTGAAGCCTCCACCTTTAGCTTTGTTGAAGACAAAGCTGAAGTCGCATGTTTTTATTGTGGTAGAAAAATTCTTCATCTAACAGGATTGCAGTACTAACTTTGGTGCATGTGGTGCTAACTGAGGTGCGTACTGTGCTAACTGTGGTGTACGTGATGATTATTTCAGAGCAATTATGGAGCATATGGTGCTGATTACAGAGGAGGCAGAGAAATTACAGAGCTATTGTAGAGCTGTTGTAGAGCATACAGTGCTGATTGCGATGTGTGGGGTGCTAACTGTGGTGCTTGCGGTGATAATTTCAGTGCTGATTTCTGTGCATATGGTGCTGATTGTGGTGCTAACTGCGGTGTGTGTGGAGCTGTTTTGGTGTTGATTGTTGTGCATGTGGTGCTGATTGTGATGTGTGTTGTGTTAATTATGGTGCATGTGGTGCTTATTGTGGTGAATGTGGTGCTGATTGTGGTACATGTGGTGCTAATTTTTGTGTGTGTGGTGCTACCAATCCTCAGCAATCCACCTCCGCATCAGTCTTGGGTGGGGTAAGTCCTTGGTCAGTAAGGTTGGTCGATGTTGTTGGCTAGTCTAATTGATTGGTGTGATGGCCTCGATGGCTAATATAGATGTCTGGTATGGGCGACTAGTAATGGTCAGTCTGTATAGTAGGTCTTTTCACCTGTATGTCCCTTTGGTATGGTTAGCTGTAAATTATATGTTTTGCAAAGATTTTGCAAAAATACGAAATTCGTATTAGTCGACTATTTTCAAGATTGGTCGTCATCTTCTGTTGGTACAAATGGATAGTCTTCCTCATATTTTTTAGTCAGTTTTTCAGGAATTGGTCTTGTCAGGAGCCATTCTTGATTGAAGTTAGTAATGAGTGCAGTCAGTCATTGACTAGTATGGATGGTCGGTATGGTTTGTTAGTATGGATTGTTGGTCTGGTCGCCTGGTGTGGTCATGGGGTAGGCCATTAGTTATAGTATGCTGGTAATGGTATGTTTGTATGACTGATCGGCATTAATGGATTTTATGGTTGACTGATTTTGTTGGGCATTAGACAATTAATTGGCATGGATGGTCGTTTGGTATGGCCGGATCGAGTTGTTTGGAAGTGTGGTGGACTGTCATGGGTATTTCGTATTTTAAGCAAGTACGGTTGGCTCGTGTGGTTTATTCTCATTGATGCATGATATAGTTGGTTCGTATGGTTGGCTAGTATGAGCAGTTCATATGGTTGTTTTGTATGACTTTTTCAAGTGGATGGCTGGTATGGATGTTTCATATGGTTGGTCTTTATGGAGTGTTCGTATGGCCCCTTTGTATAGCTGGGTGCAATGGTGGGATCGTATTGCTGGTATGGTTGGTTCGATTGGACAGTCTTTCCGATTGGTATTTCTAGTCGGTCTTATTAGGCTGTTGGGATTGTGGGGTGGAGAGGGTGTTTGGTATGGATGATTAGTATTTTAGGCCGGTATAGTTGGTTCGTATGGTCGGCTGGTATGAATGGTTCATATGAACAGTCTGTATGGTTGGTCTAGTCGGGCTGAATGTCTGGTTGACTGGTATACTCCTTTGATGTGGTTAGCTGTAGGTGATAAGTTTTGCGAATTTTTGTTGATATTTGCGAATATTTTTTGCGAGAGGTAAGTAATGAGATTTGTATTAGGTGGTATTTTTCTAGTAATGGACATTCTGTACGATTGATTGGCTGGCCGGTATTAGCTGTTGTTATGGATGATGGAACTTGATCGTCATTAAACTATACGGCTAGAATGGTCATTTGGTATGGGCTGTTTGTATCGATTGGGGTGTGGTTAACTGTCATAGCTGTTTAGTATTTTTAGTTGGTATTGTTGGTTTGTATGGTTGGCTCATATGGTTGTTTCTCATGGATACCTGGTGTGGTTGGTTCGTATGACTTGGTAATGTGAAAAGTTCATATGGATGTTTGGTATGACTGTTTCAAATGGATAGCTGGTATGGATGGTTTGTATGGTTGGCCTGTATGATTGTTTGCATTATCCATTCATAAGGCTGGGTGGCATGGTCGGATGTATGGCTGATATGGTTGGATCGTATGAATAGTCCTGCCGATTTGTATCTCCAGTAGGTATTGTTGGACTGTTGGTCTGGTTGGGTGGAATGAATGCTTGATATGGATTATTCATATCTTCGGTTGGTGTAATTTGTTCTTATGGTCGACTGGTGTTGCTGGTTGGTCTCGTTCATTGCCTAGAGTAGGAATTGATCTCGNATGGATTATTCATATCTTCGGTTGGTGTAATTTGTTCTTATGGTCGACTGGTGTTGCTGGTTGGTCTCGTTCATTGCATAGAGTAGGAATTGATCTCAGTAGGAGTCTGTTTTGGGTGGTGCCTTTCTCAGGTGGTGCCAGTCGTTTGTCAAGAAGGTTGGTCAGTATGGTTGTCTGGTATGGTCCTTTGGTATCGACTGTTGTGGTTGAGATAATTTTCCAAGTTTTGCTAAGATTTCACGAATAATTTGCGAAGATTTGCGAGTATTTGGAAGATTTTTGTTAAGTTTCGTGATACTTTTGTGCGAAGAGGTTAGCTACCATATTCGTATTAGGCGGATATTTTTTTTTAGATTGGCCATCATCGACTGTTGATATAGGTGGGTGGTATGGTCGGTTTGTCTTGTCCATTGTTCTAGTATTTCTTGCAGTAATTATTCTTGGCAAGAGCCAGACTTGGACGAAGTCAGTCTCTTCAGGAAACGATAAGTGATTGGACAGTAAGATGGGTGGAAAGCCGTGTGATTGGTTGGTTGCGAGGGTGGTTGATGAGGGGGACTAACTATGATGAGTTATTGGTTAGGGATTGGTGTAATAATGGCATGTTGATGGTAGCTGAGGTATGGTAAGTAAATGGCTAG